>OZ017774.1:9154819-9513355 GCA_963969385.1 Philonicus albiceps | reverse complement strand
TAGTTAGACCGATGAAAAAATATATCTATTGATTTCCATTAAAATAAAATTTTAACCTACCTTTTATTATACGTTAAAAGAGATAAATTATTAAGTGCGATAGTGTTACTATCGGAATATATACAAAATAATTAAAAATTCCCAATTGCAATTAACTTGTAATTTGATGTACCTTAATATGTTTATATAAAATGTATACAGTAAGTACATTTAAAGTAATTCTTATCGTATTATTGCAAGAAATTAAAGTGCAAAACATAAAATTGCTATCGGTTACATTCAAAGCTGCAACTATTAAATGAAATTCAACTGAACTGCACTTTAAAAAGTTGTACCTTATTCCTCTTTTTCATAACACTAAACTTTCTGCACAAAAAATCAAGAACTTTCCAAGTGGAAAATTTAATTTTACTTAGAGCTCAAAGATCACAATTGCTTTTGTATTTATTTCAGTTCGCCGCTCAAAATTAAACTATAATTTTGAACCTTTAAATCATTGAAATGGTTTTAAAAGATAAAAATGGAGCTTAATCGTGATAACGTAATTCTTATTTGAACTCTTAGATCCCAGAAATAAAACCAGTCTTTTATGCAATTCTTCAGACCAATTTAGCCCTTTTGCATTGCCTTTCATAGGATGACAAGAAAAATATCGCTGCTCTGAACAGATAATTTTACTACTTCGGTAGCCAGAGCAAAAGATTGCATGATTTATTCGTAAAATCATTGGTAAATTTACGGTAGGAATCCTGTCTCGTATGAAACGGCTCTTCGATTTTATTTGAATTAAAATGTGAGCCTGGGGATCCTACGCTATGATCTTCAGAATCAAATTAAAACTGGTATTCCGTTCTAAAATTGGAACATCGGGGATCTTTAATATAACAAACTTTAATTAACTCTCAAATGGACGTATCTACCTTTTTGGAGTTCAAAGCAAGGTTTAATTTATTTAGAATCTCTATAGCGCCAATTCTTATTTCTTCCTTCAAGTTTTTAGTTCAGCTTTACTTTCATTTTTCGTTAATTCAAATTGAGCTGGTAAAATTCAAAACAATATTAGCAAACTAAATGTTTTACTACTTTTGTAAGAAATTCTATCGCTTAGTTTTTACAAAGTATTCAATTTTTACCTATTTATAATGTTTCCTTAACCCTTTTCAAAGCAATCCAAAAAAATTAAATAAAACAACCTTAAATTGAGTGCAAAACTCGCAGCACACCATGAGAGAAAATATTTCCACAATGATTTTACATTTCAAATATTTTAGCATCAAATCAAGAAAATAACTTTAAATTCCATTTTGATCAAAATTATGGGAAATATTTTGCAAGAACTTGGAATTGTTCCGGGTGTTGTTTGTTGTTCACCTGAAGAACTATGCAAAGTTATATTCCCCAAAGGTGCAATAGTTAAACCAGGTGAGGAGCTAACACCGACACAGGTAAAAGGTGCACCACAAGTTGGTTGGAAGGCCGAAAATAGTAAATTTTACACATTGACTATGATAGACCCTGATGCACCAAAAAGAGAAGACCCCGTACTTAGAGATTGGCTGCACTGGCTAGTTGGAAATATTCCAGGAAACAATATAGGAGCAGGCGAGATCCTTGCGGAATACGTTGGCGCAGCACCGCCAAAAGGGTCTGGACTACATCGATATGTTATTCTGGTTTACCAGCAATTAGAAAAAATTATTTTTGATGAAGTAAAAATTGAGAGTAATACAGCCAAAGGCAGGGAAAATTTCAAAATAAAAAAATTCGCTAAAAAGTATAAACTCAATGAACCGATCTCAGGGAATGTGTTTACAGCTCGATGGGATAAATATGTAGACAAGTTATATAACAAATTAACAAACTAAATCTACTTTTTGCTGTTAAAATTAATTCTTTCAATTATCTACTTTTAATAAAAATATGAATCTATTCCAATTTTCATCACTGTAAGCTATTTTGAAATAAATTTATTGTAATTATATTCAGAACTGTAAAATGCTGCATTATTTTGTAATAAAATTAGTGCAACATTTCCATTGCTTAATCCAACCATGCTATTTTTAAAATTTAAAATTAAAATAATATTAGTTAAAGGTAAGTAATGATGTGCAATACAGAGTGGATGGTGGGTTGTATGTAATGGTTAAGTATTTGTAAAATTTACTAATAATCGTAATAATTTAAATAATTTTTATACTGAAAACAAGTACTATAAATACATAATTCATAATATTTTGTTTTCCATACTACGAAATTTATTATCGAGTAAAACAGCAATAGAAGACTGATTCAAATGTATATACAATAACTCAACTTACTGATCAAATAAAGGGAAATTTTCGAAAAAGACCATGAGAAATTTCTTCTAAACGTATCGTAAGCAGGATGAGTGCTGATGACTATGACAGTATCCCCTAAAGTAGTTCCCTCGGCAATTAACAATCATACTAAGGATATGCTTGATGTCTTTTTTCAACAAGATTACGATCCGGAACATAGCTCGATTAACTATAGGATGGATAGTAAATCAGGAATTTCGGGTAAATTCAAAAATGCCTCAAAACCGCATCGATACACAATTCAGCGTAGTAGTCTTTGAAGCTGAATTGTGCATCGAAGGTGGTTTTATTGTATATTTGAATATATACTTCATCTTTTAGCCTGGCCGCGGAGTTTCTTGATCTCAACCTCATCAAACATTTAGGGGTTTAGGTCAAAAAATATATTGCCTTAACGGCAGAAGAATTTGGGTCCATAATCGTACCTTGGAGCCGTGCACAGGTCTCGTGAAATAAAAAACAATATTAAATTTAATAAATTCATTACTTTGCTAAAATCGGGGCGTCATAAAACCTAAAAGAGACCACACAAAATATTAGATATATTTAAAATTTGTTTGAGTAAAATAAAATCAACTAATTGATCAAGTGCCTTTTTCTGTCCTTTCAAAAATATCAAGATTTTAAAAAGAAACTTTTCAAATAAACTTTATAAAATAATACTAAATATTAATTTCGTATCATATGATCAATAAGTTGAGTCTCTGTAACTTATATACCCACAAATATTTTTTATATGTAGAGTAATACTTTTTGGCTATAATTAAATATATTGCAGTTTTGACCAGTATGAAAATACAAATTTTATGAGTGGTAAAAAAAAAGTGAAAACGAAAACTAATACATTTTAAAATGTGTAGTTCAATAAATATACTTGAATGAGTAAAATCGAATTAATTAGTAAAATAAAATAAATGGAAAATAATCAAATTAATTGTGACATTAAAATGTAGCTAGGAGTATTTTTATTTGAATTTTATTAGTATTTTGATTTAATTGCGAAAGTACAAAATTTAATCGAGCGGCATATTAAATAAAATATCCTAGGCAATAATTATTTTAGCGGGAATAAATTATAAATAGGCAATTAGATAAATAATTCGCCAGTTTTCGCTTTAATCATATTATTTTATATTTAATCCACTTGCACATATTTTTATAAATTCCACAATATTCAAAACAAGAAAGTGTTCGAATTAAAAAGATATCTATATGATTTAGACTGTTTGCGAAATGCGGTTTAAGTCAACTAACTAGCTTAATGGCTAAATTTCCAATTATCAATAATATAGTTTTAGAACATTTGCGTTACTATAGCCCTAGGGGATTACTTTGTCCTATTTTTAATAATTTTTTTCCCCAACTAATTAGAATTTGTATTTAAGTTAAGTAAGTAAACATCTTAACCTGATATAAGATTAAAGTAAGGTTTGGCAATTTGTGGCTTTAGTAAGTAACATTAGGAAAATTAAAGTAACATTAGGAAAATCAATATTGAAACAAAGTAACTATCCAGGGCCAAAGTAACCATACAGGGCCAAAGTAACCCTAATTGACGGTATATGCTAAAATTGAGATTATCTTTCTAAATCATCGTTATTGCAATAAAATTTAAACCTTTTCCAGCAAATAGTGAATTTATTATATATATTCTAATTAAATATATTAGATTCAATTTACTTTTAATAGTGTTGCTTTAGTTTAGCTTACTAACGTTTAGGTATTAAAAATTATAATTATTATCGTAAATGAAATCGTGGAAATACTTTTTTTTATGTTTCGGAAACAATTTTCAAATCTAGAAACCAAATATCATCAGAAATATTTTTATTGTCCCATAATAAATTTGAATTTATGTAGACTTTTGTGCTCATGTAGCTCTTAAATCTCAGCAACATCGCGATATTTTTGTTTATATGATTTTACCATTGAATTGCCTCGTTGCGTAGTTTATTGCATATAATAACATCAATTTTTTATCGCAAAACATAGTTCTACAATTTATTCTACTCCGATATAATTGAAATAGTTGACAATTTTGAATAGTAAAATTAATACTTAGCTGTATATAAGATGTATACCTAAAAATTGTTTAATACCATAAATTCTCCCCTTATTTGTGTGAAATTAAAATCGAAAAACACCCTAAATTAACCTTAAATAACCCTACAAACCCCATTTTTCACTTACATTGTAGCAAAAATATTCCGCGAAACCGCAACTCTTCCTTGCGTGTGCGCCCGTGCAAATCCCGACAACTCAATAAACTTGTTAACCTCGTAAATCACTGTCAACCACATGCGTGCGTACGTTTAGCATAAAACCGAGCAATTACCAGCTCTAATTGAATACTATTACAGGGCTTATCTGGGCACATAATGAGCCCGGGAATAAATGCAAATTCGCCTCCCGCGCGCCAGGAATAAATTTTACCGGGATAAGAGGCGGGTAGAAATAAAAAAAAATATATATATATATATATATATGTATGTAATATATCGGCAAACCCTTCAAGTACATTTCTTACCCTTTACGAAGCCGCACGACTGACTGATGTAAATCGGAGCCTCCTCCAGGTGCAACTGGCAATAAATCACGGATAGTGTCACTTACCTGAAAATAGAAGAAAATAGAAAAAAAAAAAAGAATTATTTACTCATCTAAAGAACTCTGCCAGGCGGGAGAAATAGCGAAACAAATCGCAGGCGAGTGCTAAATCGCCGGGAGTACATCAAAAATTACGCGAGTGTGACTAGCATGTTTGATTGCATGTCAAATAATCATAAATAGCAAGATAAATAGCCCGAGTGCATGGTAATCACATGAATTGGATATTACATCCACCTCCCGCTCGTAAATCTAACAACGCTAAGCGGGAGTGCGGGAGTGCGGAAGGCGGAACGTTGAATCGAGGGCCCGACCAACTAACTCCTATTTATGTGGGGGCGAAGAAGGAGGAGAAGGAAAAAAAAAGGTGGGCAAAGACGATGACGACGACGACGGAGGAGGAAAGATTGTGGAGATCTCCGTGCCCAAGAATTCCTCCTTGAGGAGCCCCCGGGATTGAGGGCTCAGATAGCTCGTAAATCTGGTTTTCGTGCTCCACAAATAGTTTTGAGGCTCGATATAATAACAATAATAATAAAGGCAGCAGAACAACGGCAATTGGATTCACTTTATCTAGATAAAATCCAATAAAAGGGGTGGGCTAATATAGCCGCCGACCACTATGACGAGGAACTTTTCTTAAGACGGCGAATGTGGGACGTATCGATGCACTGCACCGTGCCGCAATATGGATCGGCAGAGGCCAGAGTAAGGTGGCTGCCGCATTTCTTAATCGAATATCTTTTGAGACGAACCCTTCGTAGACGCTGTTTATTGAGTTATAGGCTACTGGAAATCTGCTCCGACTTTGATAGTTTCCACCGGTGCAGATGGGTGGGAATGATGCCGCACAAAACACGCTCAAATTGCCCTTCCCGAGTCGTATTTTGTAGTTGATGATGATCGTGATGACGACTGAACATGACTGGTAACATTACTTTATTTTTTTTTTTAATCTTTATATCATCCTTCCAGCCGTAACGCGCTTGTAAGTGGCTAGGATTTAGAATTATCAGAAAATCTTAGCTTAACCATCGGGAACTCAAAGCGATTTTGATGATGATTTTTTTTTTTTTTTTATTATCTGGGTAAGTGCGGTGTACTGCGAAATAATCTCGTCTTGGGGGGAAAATGGGGCATAACATTTTCTCGAGCGATTTATCTAGAATTAATAGACTGAGAAGATAGTTCCTACAGATTTTAGATAACTGACGGTAAGTACTACAGTTGCATTTAAAGATGTTCAGTCTATACATGCAGGTAATAATTTATTACTAATAAATTTTTACTTCCTCTTATCTTGTATTCGTTTAAAAAATTGGAATCACGTAATCCGTATCAAAACTTTATCAACAAACAGTTGATCGACGGAATTAGTTACATTTAAATTTAAACGAAATTTGCCTATGATAACTTGATATTTATTGAATTGTGTCACATTGCGTTAGAAAATTATTAAATACGTTATATTAATTTACTTATTCGTTATATTAAAAGAATAAACGAAATTAATTCTTCAGAAGGACTATATCTTTATAACCTACTCATGTAAAACTTTGAGAAAAATTGGAATCATTGAAAGTAGACCTTCGTTACACAATACGAAAAAACCAACTTTTTCTAAGGGGTTCGATTTATACCTTCTAAATATTAAAAAAAATATATATATATGTATTTCATAATTTTCGATCAACGTGATATGGGCACGTCGAAAGGATCTAACATTCTGCCAGTCAAGTTCAACTGCACGAACGATCCTATAAGGATTCCGTTGACGTTGGTACGGAACTCTCAAAGAAATGTAGTTGATTTCAAAATTTTAACAAGTATTTTTTTATTTGAAACATTTTATTAAAATTATTTATTGAGTTCAATATAACAAAATACGGAGGACAGAGGAAATAAACTTAAATTGAAGCGAAATTATTATTTCAAATTGAAACCTCCTTAAAGCATTAATATTTTTACTAATTTTTTTTATGTATAGTTTAGTTACCCTTTTAATTATACCACTTTTAGATAATTTTAATAAAAAGTTATATACAGGGTGATTCGTAAAGAAATGTTCCAACATGTGCCAATCGATTCCTTAGAGTGATCAGCGTTCAGGATAAGGAATTTTTACGTAAAATTTCTTTTTCACTCCTTTTTTAACGGCTGTATGTGCAAATTTCACAAAGGAAACATTTTAAATTCGTATACTATATATAATCATTTGATAGTATATTTTCAAAACGTTATATTTTAAATTTAAAAAAATTTAAATCTTTGGCTCGACAGACTACAATACCATTACTTTGCAAGAATTGAAATATTCATATTTATCGATCTGTACTCTAAATATTTTTTCGATCATTAAGTGGGAAACCTTTCCTACATAATTTATTATACAAATATTAATTAAAAAGTATTTGCTTCAAATTGAAATACTAATTAATAATTATTTTTTAATTAATATACACCGAAAACATGATATTTTCCACTAGTTCGAGGTATGTAAAGTAAACTGTTAAAAACTTAAAGCCTCTTCAAAACTGAAATTCAATTTGAGGATGCATCATATTTAAATCGAAACATATCAAATATCTTAAATTTAAGGACAGTTAACTATAAATTTAAGCTAACAATCTAACTGAAGATTGAAACTTCGATTAATTCGATAATTAAATTATTAAAATTTCACATACCTAAGATTAACAGTTGACGATGTATTCTAGATTATATTTCTGAAAACTTTTTTTCATACAAGTATATAATTTTATGAAGCTAGCAAGTGGTTTTTAATGAATATAAAGACCTTAAAACACATAACTTTTAATTAACTAGTTATGTTGGGAAATCGACAAATTTGCATGGATTAAAAGTGTGTAAAGTATCAGTGCTTTCCGACTAATTTAGTCATTAAAGCATTCCTCTAATTTGCGAATAAGTTGTTTTCTCAACTTTACAGGAGAGTTAGGATGCCGGAATTAAAATAGAAAATGTTCGAAATTAATTTCTCATTCCCTAAACAAGGATCCGAAGTGAATACTGGCTAGAAAATTTTATCACTATTAGACGCGTCCTATCCACGAGGTATATAACCGGGAAAACATTTGGGATATTCGTGAAAGTTACTCCGAACCTGATACAGACCAGGATCGTGCAGATGGTGTACGGGGAATGTGATTTATTACAAAACTTTTTTGCTACTTTCTCGGTTAAAATTTTCAACTAAAGTGAAAATAACTCTGTGACTTCATGGCCCCTATCGGATGTCGGAGAGAACAAAAGTAGCGAAAACAGAAAACAACAGAGCGATGGTGCCAGCAGCCCGGCAAAAAGGCAGCCCTAAGGAGCGGGGGTGGAGCCGAACTAGCAAAATTTATATGAGAGTTCAACAGACTACAAAACGAGCCGTTTCCGCCGGAAAGTTTCACCTCGCGCGACTCAAAGGCATGGGGATGGAGAAAGCAACAACTCACATTAGCGAACACATTTACACATTTCTTTGTGCGACCAACACCCCCGCCTCCGGTCTGCAATCAGAACCCATTTTCGTGGCTATATAAATGTTTTTGTGCAGACAATGCGAAAAAAAAATGGAAAGACTTTTGCTGGGTAATTTTCAGTTTGGAATCACCCGCCCTACCGCCCTCAAAACAAAAGTACAGGAAAAAGTTTCGCTCAGTCCTGTGTTTAGGTGGCGCTCGAGTTCTGGCAGCCAACAAAGTTACTAAGTTAGCAAGCAAACTACCCCAACTATTGCAGCAGTTTTTTGGACAATATGGCGATTTCGCATTCATTGAAAAGTTCAGTTTGCATTTCCATTTCCAACTCAACCAATTGTTGTGGCTTTTTATTAGTGGGCTGGGTCTGCATCGGGTGAAAATGCTACTCTAAGGAAACTTTCCAAGCATTTAAATGCATATACATCTAGCCCTTTAACCACTTTGAAGAATAATGCCTTAGTACCCCCTATACAAGTTATGATTTGATTAGTTATATACAGTACATCTACTACATCTAAAATTCAAAATTATCGTAGGATAAAACAACTAAAAATTTACTCTAAAACTATTTGAATGATAAATATTACGTTTTCCAGTCTTGTAGTTTATTAGTTTGCCTTTTAAGTATATATAAAACTTTATTGCAGAGACCATTACATATAATTTTTTTACAGAACTAAAGTATAATAACTACATACTTTGTATACCAAAAATCTGCAGGCGTTTTGAAATAATTTCATTGTACATTGTCATTTTAGGATAATTAAAAATAAATTAGATCTAAAATTAAAGCAAAGATGGGTTAAGTAGACCTCTAACTTTTGTGTGGGGCGAATTGGCCACATATTCTCAAATAAAGTCATGTTTAACTTTCATAAATATTTTATAATTAACATTTTATTTATTGTATATTTTAAAATCCAATATGCTTTATAATAAAGTCATTATGGGTAGCTCAGTTGGCTAAAGCAGCGAAGCGCCAATTCTAAAGGTCGCACATTCAAATCCTCCAAATTTTTGAATAATTCCTACATAGGCTTATATAGAGGAAGAAGCTCCTCTATATTAGTTATAAGTTTCTTATATTTCCTATAAATTATAATATTTAGAAACACTTTGAAAAAGGGGAAGATTAAAAGTGGCTACGTTGTCTATCAAGGTCAAAGGTAAAGGTAAAGGTAGTACAGAAATCAATACGCACACTAGAACCATAAGCAACATTGTTTTGTAGGGGGAGCTGTGGCTATTTAAATGAAATCTATTGCCTCGAATTACTTCTGAAGAACAGGCATTCTTCTAATCCTTTCGAAATTTAATCGAAATGAATTTAATTAACCGTAATTTCTTGGAACCACAAGGAGGGCTCTATATCCGGGGAGTGTAGAGGGCCCTGGAAATAGCACAATTTACCGCCTGCAGCAAACTGCACCACTAGCAATTTAGTTAGATACTTGTGCCCATTGGGGGGAACAAGATAAAATACCCTCCTGACTAAGTGCAACGGGTGTGCGAGCGCACTCGGGACATATTCCCGCCACCGCTCCCACCCGATAAAGGTAACTTTCGCAAATTTACCCATTAACCGAGTGAGCAGCACATGTTTGTTAAGATGTGTGTACGCCCTGCCCCGGCGGGTATACACGGCCTCGAGGGCGTGTACAGCCGACGAGTGTACTTGGATCCGATTCGAGTCGTGTTCAAATGTGTCGGAATAAGAGGGTTAAACTGGATCCAACAAAATCTTAATGGCTTCTCCCGGCGCCCCCGCAGGAATGTTTTCGACCTCCCAATCGACGGGTATGCAGAGGGTGCCCCTTCGATGGAGAAGAAGAAGAAGAAGAAGAACCGATAAAAGGTTCCGGAACGTCTTGGTCGAATGTGTAAACGTTTCATTATTCCTTAAGCACACATGAGTTGCGGTGGGGAGCAATGGTGGAGCTGCCATGGGTAGTGGGTGCTCCGACCGGCGCCTGGGGCCGTGTAATTGATATCATTTGCTCGGTACACTCAGTTCGGCTTTCGACACATGTTCGTTTGCAAATTGAATCAATTTGAATCGAGTCGACTAACTCTGATTGAATTATTGATTGATTCGTTGTGATCAATTGGCGTTATGAGTGCCGTGTGGGCCTCACATCCGACCTGACTTTGTGAATGGTGGGTGGGATTGTGTGCAAAATTCACAAACAACTTGGGGCTATTCTTGAAATGAACACCTCCATAAGAAGTCTTCTGGGAAATTCGACTTTGAAAATATTTTACCAATCGTGGGGTTTAGTTCCATCATTTCATAGTTATTAAATAAATTAATAATTTTAATAATAATGCATAAACCTAGCGACAAAAAAGATACGCCACTCCTGAAACTCTTCAAATTTTCTACACTGATAATTTATTTATTTCACTTAATATAAAAACTACAAAACTAAATAAACAATAACAAAATAATAAAACTAATTAACTAAATTAAATTAACTACTTATGACTAAATCAGGGGGGACGTGGAGACAAAATGGTTCATTGGAAGGTTAAGTTGGGTTGGGCGAGTACAGGGCAAGCTTATGGGAGGTTTTAGTCAAATGAAAATTGAAGGCGGCAGAGTTATTTACCAGCATTTTGCTAAAGGGTTCGAAGTGACCATAATTAGTACGATGACTTGCAAGGCGAAAGGTAGCAAAAGAACCCAACGTTTCCCGGATTCGCGTTAAAGGGTACTCTGCGTAAAAGGTCAGCGCAATCAATGAAACCGGAAGTTTCACATCAAAGAGATAGAACACTGAATTTAATCATCATATCCTTTTTAAATTTTTATTCCAGAATTTTTTATTTCATATGACCTAGAAAGACAATGTATACAATTAAAAAATCCTTTAATTTGATACCCTCGACCAAAACTAATATGGTCTAGCCGCCGAAATGCTTATTTGCTTGAGATTTCATATATCCTTAACCATTTTCGCAATCAATGCGAGTCTATGACCTTATTTTTTTTAAATCCGTTGACTAATTTAAATGATGAGACACAGAAACGGAAATTGGAAAATCAAAAACTATTCGGTTGATTATTTTCCTTTTTGTACCTATGTAAAATGCGTAGACTTACTTCATATTTTGGTCTTATATGTTAACTGAATAATACCAAATGAAATAAAACCATTTTAAAATTTAATGAAACTGCCCGATTAAAAATCGTCAGCACAAAAAGAGCACCGAAAGACCACCAAAACGTTTAATTACCACCAATATACAACCCAAATAGACTCGATTTTCTTTTGGAAAATTAGGAGCACTGATATACCACCAAATAAGGGACAGATATCAATTGAAAACTCTAATAGTCGATGGAAGCCCCAAAACACCACCAGAACATGATTGCATATAGAATGCACTAAATGAACACTTATAAATTTATATCTGCAATTAACATACGTCTAGTTGTCAAATGGTGGTATTTTAGTGTAGTAAACGGTGCTATGTTGGTGCTCATTTGGTATGGAATATTTTGACGATAGTAGTCATTTGGTGGTGATTCGGTGTTGAAGCTGGTGCTCTATTAGTTGTTGTAAAGAAGTGGATTAACTATTTTGTTCGCCAAAAGGGCTTACTTTGGTGTTATTTTAGTTTAACTTAAAGTGTCGATTTAGTTGTTATTGTTATGTGTATAGGAAATTCAATGCACAATTTTTACTCGGACTAGTTTCAAGTTTTTAGTTAAAGTATTTTCGAAAAAAAACTATTTTTATATTTAAATTTTATTTAATGATTTTCCCAAAAAGTAACTTTCAGGTTGTATTTTTTTTTCCAAACGCGGAATTTTACAAGGTATTTTCGTTAACGAAAAATTTCTTGTTGACCTATTATTTATCAATTTAATTAAGGTTTAACGATGTTGGACGAAAGGAAACGATTTTTCATCTCTCTTGTTTTCTTTTTATATTTTCATTTACCAACCGACATTCTCAGCAATAAAATAAAATAAGTTTTTTTCTTGGCCAACATTTTATAAAATCAAGTTCATTTTGATAGAAAGAAGAACAAATTAAAATACGAAAAATATTAAGAAAGAAATTTATAACATCGTTCTTTTTAATTTGTATTAAATAGCGGTAGCTAAAATTAAATTAAATATTTGTTTTTTTTACCTTCAGAATACCGCAACCGATATTTATGAATCATTTCCTTATCTTGTGCTAATTTTGGAATGTCGTTTTGTTGTTTTTAGTTATGAAAGGCAAAGCAAAACATTTACATTTAATGCTAAACAAAAACAAAAAAAAAGGCGCGACATCAAAGAAATAGTTTTCGAGACATTAATTTAATAAATTTTACAAGATGAAATCTGCTGTCACAATAAATCTTCTCAAATTTCCTCTGAGATGTTTGTGACAATCTACGTGAAAGGCTAATTAAGTTATCAAATCGGATCAACGAAAAAAAGCTTAATTGATACGTCGATATATATCACAATCAGACGGACTAAAATTGTCATCGAAATTGAGCTATTTTTTTTTTTTTTTTTTATATATATTTGTTTTTATTTTGGGATCCGATCCGCATTAATTTCTGAAAAATTTTCAACACTCATGCTTCCGGCGTGCGAGCGCTTTATTTGCTAACAGACGGCATCGTTAAATATTTCAACATATTCGAATAGATTAAGGCTTTTTTTTTTATTTATTTTTTTTTTTTTTTTGTATATATACGCGAGGCCGAAAAAGCAACGGGCCGCGCAAAAAGCCCATCTGCATTTTTTAATCTCATACGATCATATCTCGCTCAATTTTTGCTGCATAAATAAATGAATTCGGCGGACTGGCCGGCAGGCATCGCGAGACAAAAACTCGTCAGGGGCTCATAAATAATTCAATCAATTGTGAGGTCCGTGACTCTGTGCTGGGCAGGGCAGGATCGGAAAGGGAAGGGAAGGGAAGGGAAGGAAATAAACCAGCAAAATAAAAACAACGCTGCAGCAGCAGCAGCAACAGAGCACTCAGACTCCTCTAGGAAGGGTTAAAAGCCGCGCCAGCCAGATTCAAGGGAGAAATGAGGTATCCCGTCCCGCCTCCACTGCCCCCCCGCCGGCCGGCCTAAAATGAATGAGGAAATTTTTATCCACTTCTGAAATCAAAGCAAATCAATCACACAAGCTGGGTCTGTCAACAGAACTGGGTCTCTTATCCTGTCCCGTTCCAGAGCAGAGCCTTGCAGTGCGTGGTGCGCCGGAAAAATATACACGGGAACGGCGTCCCGCAGGGCTCCAACTACAGTCCGTGAACGTGAACGTGAACGTGAACCAGACGGATTCAGGGTATAATTCGAACCGCCGGCCGCTGGCCGATACCCGCCACTGGCTGCCGCCGGTGTGAGTGAATTTCGTTTCGTTTTTCACTCGAACGGTGCACTCAGCGGATGATTTTGTTGATACAAAAAAATTCAAATTCATCGACATGGAAAATCGCATTCAGCAAACTGGAAACTCATGAATAAACCAGGGATGAGCACCGCATAACAGCACCGCCAACGCGCGAAGAGATGGAGGGTTTTACATTTTTCGCCCGCGATAGGAGCGCATATCGCTCGATGATATTTTGATGCATAACACGCCGGGAGGAGCTTTTCATTGAATTAAAATTGTCAAAAAGGACGAAATTAACACACCGTGTTTGTTTTATTACGGCCAGCCACCACGATTGCCGTAGATATGGTATATGAGGTGTGATGGCAGTTTTTATATCCACTGCCAAATCGAAAACTTATGGGACGAGAGATGGTCACTGCAGCCGAAAATACTGAGTTGAAAATGTTTTTCAACGTTCGCGTGAATTTTGATTGATTATAAAATGATAATTTTATGAAAAATTCATATTTCTTATTTTAAATTGAAAAGTAAACAGACACCTACTACATTGCTTTTGAATTTTAACCTTTAAAATCGATTTGTCTATTAATCATACTGTTTACTATGTAAAATTTAACAAGAACTACTATATATTAGAAAATTCATATAACTAAGATCCATCCAGCGAAACTTAAACTAAATTAAGCCAAGTTTAGTCAAGCTTAAGCTAGACTTCATCCAGAATTTAATCAAGTTTAAGCAAATAAAAATAATTCTTAGTATATTACCGATCGAATGTCGAGTCTTTTATATCAGAAAGAAAGCTATATCAAGGAATGCTTGGTTTTTAAAATCTCTACATGAACAAAATCTAAATTAATTATTTTAAATCTCCTCAGCAAAAAAGGTTAGTTTAAAAAGTGAATGCGTGGTAATCTTATCGAAAAATATTATAGAATCAATCACTTTTGTTCCTAATTATCTGCGAATGCGTGCTTGTCACCGTTGAGGTGTCACGAACAATATTTTCCTATGATTCATTCATTGGTCCAAGGGTTTTTGAAATAAATTTTTATAATATTAAGGGGGAAACATCGTTATTTTGTGATATTAACATAGTTTGTAAGTAAATCTGGCTTATTCGCATAGACCTGCGACATAAGAAAACCCCACAAGAAAAAGTCTAACGGGGTCAAATCGCACGATCTCGATGGTCAATTCACATCACCTCCACGTGAGATGACCACGCCCTCAAATCTCTCGTGCAGAATGTCCAATGTGGCATGAGCTGTGTGGCACGTAGCGCCGTCCTGTTGAAGCCACATATTGTTGGTGCCCATATCATCCAATTCAGGCCAAAAGAAATTGATAATATAGCGCTCGTCGTTGACGATTATGGCGACCGTAAAATGTGTGAAGCACGTAGAACGTTGCCCGAATAGAACAACCATTTTGATAAAACAATTTTATCTTTTGCACGCTACATCCATCCATAGTGATTTGGCAAAACAGACTGAATAAATGACAGCCAATTGACAGATATAGTTTCAACAATATGGCCGCTATCAACTGTCAAAGTTTGAAAGTCCCTATTGGAAGACTCTTTAAATGATGCAACTTACTCAAAATTTGTCAGTAGTCTATTAATATATGGCAGCTGACGAGAGCAGTGTTGCATTTAAAATTACTGCGCAGGAAATTCAAAAAGTTACTGACTTATCAAACGACCCTCGTATCATGGCAATTTGAAACATATTTTTTAAAATTTTAATATCTTTATATACGTGATATTTCAAAGAAAAATTTAATTCATTGACAAATTTGCTATCTAATCTTAAGAAGAGAGAAGAATGAAAAAAACAGCTAAATTGAGGGAGAGAACTCTTAGTGTAAAAATACAAAAGACATTTTTTTTTACTTTCTTTCTTTCTTCGTGATAATACTCTCTTTCCATTGTTAACTTATAATGAAACTAATTGCCTGAAAATTCGACTATCCCTTATCCAAAAACCTACACCCGTCAGGATCCATTTCTTTCTTTAAGTCACTTTGAAGTTCCTTATTTCATTTGCAACTCTTTCAAATTATTCTTTCTCTTCATACTTTTGCCATAGAGAAAGCTGAAAGTTATACAGTTCCCAAAAAAAAAAAAAAAAACCGCAGAATTTGCAGATTAGCTCATTAAACCGGCGAATAAAAGCATCTTAGGGAGGCATTTGAAACCTCTTTAACCTTTTCTTTTTGTTGCGACACAAACTTCCGCAGAACATTTTACGTCCTTGCCTTTTTGTCATTTTTCCCCGTCCTTACACAGTTATAGAGTGTCTCCTTTCGAGGAGGGTAAAAATAAAAGGAAAAGACACAAAAAAAAAAAAAATATTATAAAATAAAAAAAAAAAAATAAAAAAATGAAAACAAATCTTCATTCTCTGCCGCGGCATTCATAATTTATTCTTCTGGCAAAAGAAAGATATCCTGAGAGCGCACAATAAAATATTTTCCCTCTTTTGGTTCTTAGACAATTTCCAGGAACAAAAGATGCTGAGAGCGAGAAAAAGTAGAAAAAGATTCAGTCTGAGCTGTGCACACAATAGGAAAAGTTTTCAACCATTGCTCTGCTATATCCCCTATACCTCCCGCCCTCACATTTGGCATTGGGAACGAACGTCGCGGTAATCCGGGGGTGAGGTTCTTTAATTAAAACTTCGCTCTCTTGAACAGAAGAGCTCATTAGCAAATTTACACGGCTGCTAAGTTGTTGCCTGGTTTCATAAAAGACTCAGCCGCGAAAAGCGAGAAAAAGTTCTTCAATTAAGAAGAAACAGCTTTTTAAGTATTCCCAACCCGCGCCACCCCCGCATTCTGACGCTATACCGGTAACATGCACAGAATCCGCCACGGATCCTTCGTCTTCCTCAGGCCGTGTACTTGACAGCCAGGAACTTGTTGTACTTCCCCCGTTATTAGGCAATCGCAGGGAATGAGCGGGGGTATTCCGGGGGTGGGTACCTACTGCCTCAGAGGTAGAGCGCCTCGTCGCCTACCCTCTTGTTGGATGTAATTAAATAATTCAAGAAAGTGATTATAAAAGGTTCGTTGGCTGGAACGGCTTCTTTTCCTCTAGAGGACTTCTTTTCCACTCCGCTTGCCTTGGCGCTAGGGGTTACCTTTTCTAATTGATCTATTGAAGAAGCTAATGGATGCGGTTGGCAACCAGTAAGTCTTCGTTCTGCTCCTCTGTCCCCGCCCGACAGCCCGCTAGAAGGACAGTGGCAGAGGCTGACGCCTTTAACGAACTTAGTGTTCAGATGAATTTTAATTAACGAACTTCATCTGGAAATTGCCGGAAAGTAATACTAGCGCACTGTTTTCACCTTTTCTGACATAGAAAAGATCTTAACAAAAAAAGAAGAAATCTTAGAAGACTAGAATACTTGCAAGAAGTTTTATATAAACATAGGTACTAGTTACTACTAAATAATCTTCATTCATAGGTTGTAGTATTTCATCCATATTATTTATGGTATATGCATAAATACAAAGATATTGTTTTATTAGATTTATCATAATTATGACGAGCAATATATTGCGAAAGTTTAAAAAGTAATTTATTTTATTTTTAACTGGTGGAAAACAGCTTCCGTCCCAAAACGGGTAAGATACAATTCAATAAAAGTATGATGATAATAGTCTTTTGGAAGCGCTAATTCTGATTTTGGGGTTCCTAGGACTACACGACACAACTAGGGACTGACAATAGGGAAGAAGAAATATATACATGTATAAATTATTTTTTATCACGTAAGATACTGTCTTCAACCCCTTTTACATTTTCATCATATATACTACGAAAATAAAATCTGCGAGCGTAAAAATTCCTAGAAACCAATTCTCCGTAAGTGAGTCTCATTTTCGGAACATTTTAAAATATCAAACACCTTCAACCCCTATTTCTATACCCACTGATGTGTATGTGCTTAGCAATTCCGAATATAAACTCAGCGACCTCGAAACCCTAATAATTGCGGAGATTTATCCAATTCCAACGAATGATATTGACTCGCCGCATAAATAAATAAAATTAATATTCAATAGATGCACCCTGTGCTGCGTTCATTAAATTATAAATCATTAATAAGCAGTTTTGTGGGAATACTACTCTCGCGTTATCTCATTTTCGTTTTAGTCATTCCAAATTAAAACTATTATTCTATTTGGGTGCCACTCAGCAACTGAGAAATTCTTATAAGTGTTTTCTCAAGTAAATAACAAAATTATTAGGAAAATAATTAATAGTAAATACGGTTTTATGTTTCTTCGTATTCTAACTAATAAAATAAATTTATTACTTCTGCATTTAGTAATCATATTTCAAAAAACCGACAGGAAAAATTTTAAGCGATGAAGGAAAAATCAAAATCAAAATCGAAATATTCCCACAAAAAGGGGTAGCAAAGAAAGCTATAGCTAGGGAAATTGGTCGCGTTCGGTATGCGTAATACGTAATTTTTTGAATTTAGGCGACAACAATAGAAAATATGCACCTAGGAAAGGAAATACTAAACTTACCAGTAGACAGAAAAATCGAATTCCTCTGGAAGCTAATGGTAATCGATTGAGTGCTGCTCAAATAGTTTCCAAGTTAGACTTGCCACTTACTAAACGATTTTGAAAAGTTTACCACACCTAGTTTACAAGAACCCCCAGGCAAGAACCCATTATTAAAAGCCGATCATAAGGAACGAACTCTGAAATTTGCTAAAACCCATATGCATAATATTTTTAAACGAGAAAAAAATTTATTTATATGGTCCTCATGGTTATGCATCATTCTGGCATGACTTAATAAAAACGACAACCCAATAAAATTGTCCAAAATGTCGAAGAACATCAGCATTTTACATTCCAACAGGATAATGCGAGGATTTGTGTCGCTAGTTTTTCTACAGAATAATTTTATAACAAGGACATTCCTATACTAGAGTGACCAGCCTGTAGCCCCGACCTTAATCCTTAATATTATGATTAGAAAAATTTACCAGAACCTTCGTCAATTTTCTAGTAATAATGCTCTGAAAAATGAAATAAAAAATTGTTGAGAGAGCTTCGAAATTGATCTTTTGAAAAAACTAGTAAATTCAATACTAGTTCGAATTTATCTAGTTATCAAAAACAACGGCAAGCATACAAAATACTAGATTAAAAAAATATTTTGTTTCCTGCAGAAAGCAATTCTCATTTTCATTTTCTTTTTATATCTTATGTTAGGAGCTTACAAGAATTTCGGTTGTTAATTAAATTTGAATTTTTTTCTTATCAGATACTTGAACAGTAGGAGTAGCGCTTATGAGAATTTCGCTCATTGTGTATATGTAAGCACCATCCTTACCAGTTAAGGAATCAACCGATTAACCCTCAAAAATTCGGATTTTTTTTAATTTCCCAAATGCTATATTTAAGTGCTATATTCGCCCATTAGAAATAATATTAAGTGACAAACCGTAGAAAAAAACAAGGTAAAATATTACTTGGATTTTTCCATTAAAGTGGTCATTTTAGAAATGAAATACACATAAATTTTGTGCATCGATAGTTGATAAAAAAATGAGATTTTTGTGTCTACTATATGAAAAAAAAATTTAATTTTGAACTTCTTTACGATCGTAGTCACCATATTTAATATTCTAATTAGAAAAATTCAAATTTTAACTCGGATTCTGAAAGAGGATATCAAAAAGTACTAGCAAACATAAGTTTTATTTGAACAGATCTTTTTAACATAAATTTTAGTCATATCTGAGAAATAAATTAGGAATTTCAGTTCTATTTTAGAAGCTTGTGGCGGGTCTCACTTAAAAGCCTGAAACCTAATCTAAAAATGTGAAATATCACAAAATTTCACTATCGGTATTAAACATCTTGCGAAATGAGTCATAAGTACCTACCTTACAATTTTTCCATAAAATTTAAAATATCTTATATTTGGATGAATTAGTTTTTAAATTTGCCCTCTCACGAAAAATTAGTTAATATTACTGATTACTTTACTTTTCATTTTATTTTTAAGCGATATAACTTTCTATGATATTTCGTTAATTTCTAAGAATTTCAAAATTATAACAAAAACTAGATCTTCCCCTTTTTCCTTACTAGCCCAATGGTAGTCTATCATAAATTTTGTGCTGTGGAAAAGTCCTTGTTCATATTTTAGTGACTCAAGTTCAGTTAAGATGAGATCTTCTGTTTATTGCAGCTTTTCAAGGTGGTTTGGCTGCTCGAACGACAACATAAGACTTCTAAGATTCTTTGCTAATCTTTCACTTTTACTATTTTTGTATTTTTTTCCAATACAATGTTAAAATGAATTCTTTAATTTTTATTGAAATTGGATCCATGATACTATCTGAATGGATATGATGTCATAAATGTAGTAATTAAGATTTAAGTACTGCTATTAATTTAAAAATAACCCTTAATTATTAGTTCGCCTTAACTTTATTAGTGATTACTTTGATGGTACTTACAACAACGTTTTGTTGCATAGTGCCTTATATGATGCATATACTACTCAATTTCCAATTTCTACTTTCCAAAATTAAATAATGTCCCCCATTAGGGATTCCGAAGTGTCGTAAATGTCAGAAGACAGAAGTTATGCTCATGATTTTAAGGTAATTATCACTCTATAATGACGGGTGACACCGATTGCGTCTTGACAAATGAAGGGAGAGATGTAGCATAAAATGAAAAACCAAGAAAAACTTCTTCTCAGAAAGTCATCCTTCGGTCGACGAGATTCTGTGAAATCTCACCGTTCTCAATTACTCGAGCCCATCGTCGAGGACGGCTGTTTGGTCAGGGCTCAAAGGAGATGGCATGGGGCGAGAACAAATTAATTCTGACAACTTAATGTCTCTGAAGTCGCAGTATGGGGCTCCTTGGCGGGGCCCGGTCGTAATTAAATCAACTTACGACAATCTGATAATTTCGTGTTATTCCCTTCCTTATGCGCCACCGCTCGGAACCCTTCCCGTACCGATTGAAGCCCTTGCTGCTCACTACCAACCAAACTTCCACCAGAATCGACCGGAGGAGCAAGACTGCATTTAGTAGTTGGTCGGGAATGATGGCAGCAGGTTTTTCTGGATCACGGTCTCTCAGTGCACAATGGATGGCCGCAAACGCTTCCCTCATATGTTTCGCATTTTATGCTTCCATCGCGAAAGAAACATGATTTTTTTTAGCGCCCGCAAAGAAGGTAAAGAAATCATTAATTTGAGAACACCGGAGAATTCAGTAAATGGCTCACGTTCCGGCTTGTATTTACCTTTTATGCGTGTCTACTTAATTAGGGACTGAGGGGCATTCATATTTCATCAGATTGCGGACGGAATATGAATTAGCTGGGCGGATAAAGAGCGCTCCGCTGAGCTTTCCTTTGTTCGGGAAATATCTGCTGCGGGTAGGAAATGGTTTTTTAAATGGTACCCATTTCCTTGATTTATTCCCACAATATTTTTACATAATGCGAGGAAAGGCTCGTAATTGCTGAGAACATTAAAAGGCCTAAATTAGCTGAGAGATCCCTGTAGTTGATGGATTTATCCATAACCTACTTAAAGATCTGAAATTAATTTATTTATTATTATTAATATATAAGTTTTAAAGAATTTACACTAGTCAACTAAGCAATTTCTTGTGACTATGTTTGATGTTTTAAAGCCAAATAATAGGGTTATACTACTCAGATTATTTTAATGCAAAAGAGAAACTGCTGTTGTAAGAAAGTGCAATATTGGCTTTCAGTATCGCAAAGAAAAAACATTCTAAAATAAAATCATAGAAGCTTATAACATAAAACAATTCTAAATTTGGATCCTAATCTGTAACTGTGAAATACCATTTATATTTTTTTACATAGATTTTTTTAATTAACTTTTATTTATATAAAACTTTAAGACTCAAGCTTTTACTTAACCCTTTGACCCATGGTGGGACGTAAAACGTCCCACCTTACTCAAACTCGTTTTTTTCATTGAAAAATGAAATATTTTCGATAAAAGTTGATACTCTAGGTTTTTTGGGGTCGCTGAACACGAATATGAAGTCAGATTTCCAAAATAAAAAATGGCGGATGCAATATGGCGGATCACAAGTTAGACTTTTTTCGAAATGATTTTATTTTCATCACTTTATGGCAAAAAGTCATATAAGGGGGTGTTTTGAATCGCTGAATACAAATCTGACATCATATTTTCAAAATTCTAAATGGCGGACCAAAATCCAAAAAAATGTACTGTTTTCTATTGAACTTGATATATAAAAGAGTTTTTTGACTTGTAGATCATGAAATTGACATCGGATTTTTAAAATTCGAAATTGTGGATCCAATATGGCGGACCTAAATCTAAAAAAATTAATTATTATCTATGAAACTTGGTGTATATAGGTTTTCTGCCTCGTAGATTACGAATTTGAATCTAGATTTTTGAAATTCCAAAAATCGGAGTTTATATAGAAAATTATAAAAAAGAAAACTATATATACGAAGTTTCATAGAAAACAGTTTTTTTTTTATTTTAATCCGCCATATTGGATTCGCCATCTTGAATTTTGAAAGTCTAATGTCAAATTCGTGATTTGCGAGTTATAAAACCCTTATATACCAAGTTTCATAGAAAACAGTTCATTTTTTTGGATTTTGGTCCGCCATCTTGGCCGCCATTTTGAATTTTGAAAATCTGATTTCAGATTCGTATTCAGCGACCCAAAAAACCCTCATATACGAATTTTAGTGCAAAATGATACATTACAGAAATGCATGGGTCAAAGGGTTAATGCTCATTGTCTACCTACTTTTAGAAAAATTTGTTATTTATTAAATATTTGTCAAAATACGGTCTGTACTTATTAACCCGAAAATGAACCTTGAATATTCCTGTTAAAAATTAAAATGTTTGCTAATCCACACCTTTACTTGTTTAAATTTGTTGCTTATTTCAAAGTATATAAAGAAACATGTAAATCTAACTACTAAGAAATTCGACTATGAATTGTGGCGCCCTTAAGTTACACAGAGCATAGTTCGAGTACAGTTGGACTAATCTAAACTAAATTTCTTACAAAGAAACATAGATAAAATTATTTCCTTTAAGTATAAGGTATAAAAATATATAGAAAAATAAACAAAAATTCTTTCAAAGGTTAGAGTTAGAAGATTCGTCATCAGAACGTCGTAAAAGTATAAAAGTTATATAGCGCTATATTACCACTGCAGTTTTTAGTACCTTCTCCAAATTACCGGACTGATTTGTAATAGCTTCGTAAATCATAAAGTTATGGCATTAATTTTTCTTACTACTCTCCGTATGGCCGGAAGGAATTTAAAATGAAGTTTAACTTTAATTCCCATTACTCAGAGTTCCCGCCCACAGATGATATTCTTTGAATGGCTGAAAGAAAACCCCTCAGAACAGACGTGAGAAAAATAATAGCGATCATAAAATTGCAGGACTATGGCACATCGTTTGGTCACTATCGCGAAACTTTTGTTGCGGCTTAACTGCAGTCTATACGACCTTCTTTATTGGCACTCTTAAGTTTATTGCGTTTTAATGCCAAAAAGAACCACTCCTAGGAGCTCTGTTATCACCCCCAGAAATACGCTGAACAGAACGATGAAAAGGAACTTTACGAGCTGCGTTTGCCCGCCCCCGAAACTTCGACAACTGTGATTTCATTCATTTTGTACTCTTAACTCGTTTTAATTAAATCAGTGCATTTGCCAGCAATTGACAAAACACTTCTCCTTCTCGCGGAAGTTTTATTAAATCTTCCCAATCCCGGAGGAGCTTCGCGAATATCGTTTGGGAGGAGCACTCCTGCTACATCCCCATGAATAGTAATCAGATGACAAATAAAGCGAGCGAAAACTTTTCCATGTCACTAAAAACTTCACGGGGATAGCGCGACGGAGTGAGCTGGCAAACTTTTGTGCAAACAATTGTAACTTTTTCAAGTTTTTCGGAATTCGTTTTCGTCGTGTAATTTCCCGTTCAGTTCATCTCCATTGCAAGGAATTCCGACCGCCAAACATCTTTTATGCAACTTTTATCCGAGAGGGGTTAGCGTCAGCCTTACCCGTGCCTGGGATATACCATAGCTGCTGCAAGGGAAAACTTTTAAAGCTATAAAAAAAACAATTTTAGAGAAAATTTCTTTGGTTATTGTACAGTCAGTTGGCGGAATTTTTCCCTATCTCCTCATGCCTTTTTTTTGTTTTTGTAAATTTTAATTGTGAAACTTTTAATGGAGATATAATTCGCGTTTAAACTTGCCTCGGTGGCAAAGCTACAGCATGAATTACTGCGGATGAAGACATTCTGCCGTGGCTAAATGATTTCATTATCCCGAATGAGATTGCACAGAATTTACATTTTTATTATTCCCCATTTCCTATTTTACCAATCTTTATTTTCGATTTATACCTTAGTACAGACGGTTTATGGATATTTTATTGCTTGATAAAAAGTCGATTACAATACTGCAATTTTTCATTTTCAAGCAATATGTGGTTTTAAAATAAAAATAGAACTAGTTTCTGCTGAAATTATATACGCTTTAGTTTATGTTTTTAACGCATATAAAATCACTGATCATTTTTCAATAAGCTAACGACCCCAAGCACAATGCTAAATAAAAACCAAGATATTATGAATATGTACTTGAATTAAACGAAAGTCGGGAAAAAGCACAGCTAAAAATTACAACAGCCCACGAATAACACGATTTTGAATAGTATGGACCCAAATAACACTGGAACAGAGAATGCCTATATTTCATATAAAACGTTAATTCAATTTAAATAAAAAATGATTACAATGAAATTTTAAGATTAATTTATTGATGAAACTAAGATATAAAATTCATTTAAAATTTATACCATAAATTACCTTTATTTACGGCAAGTAAAACACGCACTACAATTATTTCATATTTGGAAATGTTGTACATTTTTGCGTAAGAAAAAAGCCTTTCCACAGACACAAAGAATGGTACAAATGTTTTAAAAAATAAACGCTCGTATTCATCAAGTATTCTAACATCTGTTCCCGAGTCACCGAAATAGTTGAAAAGGCAGATTAGAAAATATCTTAGTCAACTTATTTTTCTTATTATTTGAAAGAAATTATGAAATATTAAATAACTAATTATTCAAAATAATTAAGTTAATTCATTTTGAAATAAAATTCTTATTTGAAATAACAAATTGATCCAATTTTGCTCCTTAACATTAGATTTACTAAGGAGTCATTTTGATCATTTTCAATTCAATACAAATTTGCTTTCTCTCTCAAAACAAATATCAAAAATTTAGGCAACCTAAAGAGATATGTTGGGACTCAAATGAAAGCTTGGTATCCAAAATTAAATAGTCTGTGCTCTTTTGTAGATTACAGATAAAAATTCTTATAATACAATATAATTTAATATTCATTAAAGTCTCTGAGATGCAGGAATTAAATAAAATGTATATTTTTTTTTTATATACAACTTACAACATGTACGTAAGGAAGTGTGATCAGACTAGTCAAGCATACCTAGAATGTGCGAATTCGCATATTTTAGTATTAGAAACAAGTACAGGTGTAAAAAAAGCCATTTTAAAAGAAGTATTATACAACGCAATTTTCATAGTAAGATTATTCAGTAAGTTTTGTAGTTCGATAATAAAAACATGATTTTATCGTTTGAAATACATTTTATTATTCAATATAATCTCCCTGAACTTCAATGCACTTGTTCCATCCTCGCGATGATTTTTTGAACTATGTGAGAGGTATTTTCTCACGAATTTTTACAGCTTCTCCGAAAGGTGCAACACAAAAAACTGATGTTAACACCTTCTTGGCCGATTTCGTGACCCTGAGTCGCTTTGGAGCCAAATTATCAGGTTCACACCACTCCTTAGCCTCTTGCTTTAATTCACGATCATGATGGTAGACCCAAGACTCATCTACAGTGATAAAACGGTGCACAAAATCCTTTTTATCCTTTCTAAAACGCTCCAAATGTTGCTGAGAAAGTCGGATACGAATGCGGCACCCATTTTGCAGATATTGTTCTGTAACCTAAAACTTCAGCTAAAATGTTGCTCATACTGCCTAATAAGTTGCCTAGGGCTTCTACTAAATCTCTCTTGGTTATTCAACGATCTTGCATAATCATATCCTGTATTTTTGCTATGTTTTCTGGTGTTGATACACTTTTTGGACGCCCTTTACGTGGATAGTGTTCAAGACTTATATGACCACTTTTAAATGCAGCAACCCATCTTTCTACTATTCGAATTGAAGGTGAAGAATCCTTATATACTTTTAACAATCGTTCATGAATTTCCTACACTTTCCACAAATACGATACTCAAGCAAATATACGATTGAGTTGACAGATCTATATGAAATTTGTGTGTTCATAAAAAAGTAGTACAACATTTTGAAAAAATAAAACGAAGAACCTAATAGATAATTCTAAAATACCTTTAAAATATCAGAAATACAATTGGAAAAACTACAATATTTTATTCCAGTAATGACATTTATTTTCATGTTTTAAAACAACTTCAATTTAATATTTAAAGGCTTATACCAGTTCAATATTTATTTGATTTTAATGCCCAGAAGGAGAATTTTTTTGAGAAGTGATCCAGCAGAATTACTATAACTTCAAAATTTCTCAGACGTATAGAATAACCTTTCATTGGGTCATTCTGCTATCTTATTTAAAAAGTATGAAAAGTAT
The DNA here is from genome assembly GCA_963969385.1 of Philonicus albiceps. NCBI lineage: Eukaryota > Metazoa > Arthropoda > Insecta > Diptera > Asilidae > Philonicus > Philonicus albiceps. The sequence continues at coordinate 9,486,779 of OZ017774.1, read as the reverse complement.
GAAGTGTGAAAGTATCTCTGTATTTTCCAGAATATGCGGTTAAGCGAATTTTCCGAAATTTATTCAACATACACATTATTGTCTATCGTTCTTATCTTATTTATTGATTTATTTTAAATTTTTCATATTACCAAAAATATTTATAATATTTATAGAGTAATCATATAAAAGCACGACAATTACAAACTTCTATATATTAATAATATATTTGATTTTATGACAAAACCACATTCTTACAGGTAAACGACATAAATTCAAATTGCATGCATCAATTAAAAATTAGGTTAACCTGTAAGAGGAGGTCTACAGAAATCGTATCAATCGATTTTTGGAACATCTACCAACAATTTGTGGCCAGCGAATGATTGAGTTGTTCGAAAGGAGGAAAATTGCTCCAATTAAAGGTACTGCCGCTCGAGGTGACCATCTGCCGGGAATCCACGTCCCATCGAACAGGAGAGAAAGGCTGAGGCGAATAAAATTGTAAATTACCAGCTTTGGTCTAAAATATCGTTTACGGCACTCGAGCACCTGAAATAGAACAGGTAACAGGGAACAGGCCACGTCCATCGGCAATTTAGGGGATCGTGTAATAAAGTTATGTTCACGTCATCGTACCTATAGACGTACATATCTAGATACATGGACGCCCGGGCAGATTAGGCCGAAGTGATGGCCTGGTCTGGACCTCCTCGTCCGCCTCCGGTAAACGGGTAAATCCAATAGGAGCAAGATTTACGGTCGGGAGGTGAGATCGGATCCACTTCAATCCAGTCAGGTGATTAAGGCGTTTTCTGTGAAAATTGATTTGAAACAAAATTATTATTGTCTGCGTGATGGACCGCCTAATTGATAATTTTCCGCGGTAATTTGTAGGTGCTACAGGTCGAGGTCTCTTACCCAGCTTCCATGAACGCGGCAAAACCGGATACTTTAGACGGGTAAACGACAACGCGACGGCTTGAGTAAAGTCAGTTAATTGAAGTTAGCCAGTAACGCACTGCTGGGAGTTAACAAACGTGCCCTGAATTATGGGTAAACATAAGAAAGGCTTCCTTCTTGAAGTAGAAAGCGGCATAAAATGCTGCAGGTCATGCATAAGACTTTTTCATCTTGATTATTTTTATGCATTTCTCAAGAAATGAAAAGTCCAAACAATAGTTTCTATTTGAAAGACAAATAACTACACTATGAACACTGGATTCCAAACATTGCTCTGAACGTGCCTTATTTAAAATGCTCAACGGATTACGTTAAATATTTCATGTTTCTTAATGCTGCCAAACGAGGTTTTAGCTTAATCATTATTTTAATATGTAGGGTTCATTATAGTTTTTTGCAAGTGTACTTTTACATTTCGTATCACATTTATGTACATGCCTAAAATTTTTAACATCGTTTAGAATTCGCATTATTATTGTACCGAATTTTAAATATACACTCAAATATTTTTCAATTTTTCAACGTAATTAAATTACGAAATAATTTAATAAAAATGACGATAAAATTTAAATAAGCCTAAATTTTTGTTATTAAATAGCAGTAAGGAATACCGCCATTCATTATGCAGTCAAAATTACTTTTCATGTTGTTGTAAACATGTTTGTTTGAGAATTTATGTTATATATTGTAAAATTGGTTGTTTCAGTCCTTTTGAGTATCTGTAGCAGCAACAACTAGCCATTGCCGCACTAATGAGATCAGTTCATTATCTCGATCGAAACACCCCGCCCATGCAATTTTTGAAATTTACTTATTTTAAACGAGCTCCATCCTCAAAAATTATTTCTTCTTATTTGATGAAGACATTAGAGTTTTTACTTATTTATATTATTGTAATATATACATTTTCTTCGAATATATAAAGTCTTACATATGTTTCATGCTAACACTCCATAGAAATTAATTCAATAGCTTTATTACTTTTATAATATGTGGTAGAAACACAAAAATTCAATATTAAAGTTATTGCAACCACAACGTAACGATTATACAAAAGTTAGCGGCGATACCTCGAAACATATAACTTCGAACCAGGGGTCCTATTCCTGAATCCGTTCGGATCGAATATAAAAGCGCTTTTGAATTAAAAAATCTTAATCAGTTCAGTTATCTGTTTTCATTTTTTCGTTCAAAGTGATTAAAATAATTATATAGGAAAACGTAGGCTCCTTTCGATTCGATACGAACGGATTTAAGACTACGGTCCTAGAATTTCTAAAAAACAAAATCTAACAAAAGGCATTCACGGCAGCTGAAAATTTCAAAATTATTATATAACAATTTTAAGATCTAGATTCTTAAAATCTCGAAATTCAATGTATTGGACTGAACTACAATAAATCACGTGGCCATAGCGCGTTATATTCATTATATTGTAGTACACTGAACCATTTATATAAGAACAGGCGACCTTTTATAATATTATTTCTGTCATTCAACTTTCAAGGAAAAACATTAGTATCTGCTGGAAAAGAACGTATTATTTTTATTTATACGTTAGATATTGTACGCGCGGACAAGCACGCATTTGGCTTTTTAATTATTACAAAAAATAATTAAAAACGAAAATGGTTCTGTACTATTTTCCGAGAAGGAACAAAACGCCAAGAGTTATCGTATTATTTATCAAACTGATTAATCAATAATTTTACCGCTTAAATAATAATAAATTGGATATTTTCATAGATTAACCGTTCAAGTAACTTTATACTGCCGCTTTAGGTGTAAATAATAAATAACAAATTCTCTTATATTACTAGCCAGATATTAATTTATTACCGTAAAAAAGATTTAATACTGCCAATATGAATTATTGAACACCCAGTGTAACCGCCCGGATATTTAAAAAACTTAATTCCCATTAAATATATCAACATCTTACCGTTGACATTTTAATATATAAAAATTTTTATTACACGAGATTTTGGTTTTAGAGATCGTAATTCTGAGATATTTTCATTTTCGAACATTTATAATTTTTAATTGTTCGAAATTTTATCTCTCAAGGTATGGTTATGGTCTTATACAAGCTAAGAAATTTGATATGAATATTTCTAGTTCCAAACAAGTTATAACTTTTTCTTATAGAACTCTCCGGACTAGTAATTTATGGAAAAATGTATATAAAAGTTGTTTATCATATAAATGATATAACAATCAATAAAAAGGACATAAAAATTGGAGTTAATAAAAATATATTTATAATTTATAAATAACTGATATTGCATCATTCGTTCGTTATTTATTATTCGCTTTCTAAAGAAAAAATACTATAGAGGTGACCTATCAGTTGTCCGAATTCGTAAATCTTTTTCAGTTTTCAAATAATAAAGAGAAACAAAATCTAAAAGGATATCTGATACAAGATCGATCTTCAATTAGATAAAACGAGATACCTTCTGTACACAATTTAAATCAGATGTCCCAAATCGACAGGCGTTTCTATTTCGTATAAATTTTTCACCTGCAACCAGAAAAGTCAGGAGAAACAAAAAAAAAAAAATTGAAACCCATTCACTGACCCACAGGGCCATTAATCACTAGGTGTAGCACACACCTGACGGTGATATGGCTAAGTGCCCATTCCAACAAATCACAACAAATCGAATTGGAGCGTCTGTCCTCCGCAGAGAGACGCCACCGTGCGCTCGACGTACAGGGTGGGCATAAAATTTTAACACACTCAACTAAGTCTGGGGGGCAACCATAAAAGCTCATTTAAAAGACGCAAATGCAATTAGTGCCAATAGATACATATAAATAACTATTGACAAGGAAACCGGCAGTAGATAAAAATGGGCACAGGGAGAAAGGTGGGAAAGATACGGAGGTCGACATGGGATCTGTGGGCCACCAAAGCTTATTTTCAATTTTTTTCTTTTTTTCTTTTTAGTCTCCAATGCCCTTGCCCATACACTGAACACTAACCGGGGGCGGGAGAGAGACAGAAAGATTTATGGCAATGTAAAAACCGAAGGGAAGAAAAACGTTTTTGAAAAGAAATTGAATTTGCATAACAATCACTAAACAAATTTAAATTTCCTTTCTTGTTCGCAGCTACAAATTAAGCCGGTTTGGAGGGGGGAGAAAAAAAAATCGAATTAGGAATGCTAATTAATTCCTCTGGGCAGAGACAGAGGTTAGTACGTTAGTCGTTATGCTGCCTACTTTGAATGCTTTGTTTGAAAAATACTTCACGCAAAGGCTGATCTTTATCTAACCGAACAAGATCTTTTCTACTCATCCGGATGAGTAATGAATTGCCTGTCACTTCTTTTACTGCTACAACTGTCAGCTATTCGCGTTGACTGTGAAATCTTTTGAATTACATCAAAGCATACGTCGGTGGCTTAGGAAATTTTCTTTGGCAAATTGCCAAAAGGAACTGTTAACGTAAACATTTTCAGTGGAAAAATAAAATAAAAGCAGTAGTTAACAGATGTCAAAAAATACTGTCGCTTACCTTTCTGCTTGTCATAATATTATAATAGTAAGGAAAATATCCACAAACCTGAAAAGAAACGAAAATAATTTTTGATTAATGAAAACAGACATAAAACTATAATTTTAATATAATAAACATATTTTTTACTATATATCCATACAATATCCAAAATTCTGAGTCGAAATATTATCAGTTATTGCTTGGTCTATATATTTTTAGTAATTTAACATTAACATTACATTACGTATCGTTTAGTATATAGGAGTCTTTTAATACAATCACCTATTTGTTGTAATACACATTTTAAGTTAATCTTTTCAATCCTTTGAAACCCGAAATTTTTACAACGATCAGAAAATTTCCTTTTATCATAAAAATGAAAATAAATATTTTGCTATGAAAAAAACAAACATATCTTGAAATAAGTTTTATTAAATATTATTTCACTAATTGAAGGCAACTAGTTACCTACAATTATTGTACCAAATTTCAACAAGCAACTAGATTTAAACTTTGTTAAATTTAAATTTTAACTTTCATGACAAATTAATTAATAATCAACATAAATATGAGAATTACTCGAAAAATAAACGACCAGCGAATATATCTCGAGCCTGTGCCTTTCGAATTGAGGCTTAGCTGTTCTAACCAAATGAGTTATCCGTGGCTTCGGCCACCGGGTCCTTCTAACAATTTTTGTTCTTATAAAAGCGATCGATCAATCATGAATGAATTAAGTAGTTTCGTAATGTTTAACATAAAAGAAGCGGGAATTTAAATCAGAATTACTTGATTGATTATTTTTAAAATAAAATGATTTAATTTTTAAAGAAGGGTATCTACAAGGTGTAGCAGGTTTTATTTTTATAGTGTCCATCCATATCCATAGTGTCCATCATCAATAAGAATTCTGTTTTAATGTTTAAAATTTCATCAATTTATATTTTAAATCCTCCAATATTCCATGATTGCAGAAATTTCTAAATATGGTCAGTTTTTCGAACAAAACCTTGATTGATACAATCTTTCGTGTTAGAAAACAAAAAGAGTATATAAATTCGATCAAAAATCATTCATTATTTAAAGTAACAAAAATGTATAATCGTGCTTTTACCAGGAAAATCGTATCCAGGTTAGTTTTGTTTTTTCTAAAATACAAAATGCACTTTTATTTTGATCATATGCAATGCACATTTTCACCAGCACAGCATACATTTTTCTCAGAAATGTTTTACAGGCTTCGGTTACACACGAACTGGAATAAAATTTATGTACATTTTTGTCGAAGCTAAAATGTTAAGTGGTGAATAAATGCATATGGTATGCGGTGGCTATCATTCGAGTTAGGGATATTGCAATATGGTAATATGTCGGGGAATCGGGAATTCTTTTAGCCAACCAAAGTAGAGAATTATTCCCGCAATTTGCAAAACGCTTTGCAATATGCTTGCCAAGTTTTTGTAAAAAATCAACACATCTTTCAAACACCAGATAACAGAAAAAAGAATCTTAGCCCTGACCTACGGAGGGCAAATTTATGGGAGAAAACATTTGTTCATGTGCATTATTCATTACCCCAACGAGCTACTTCCTGGCGACTCGTTAATCAAAAATGCTCCTCGCAAGGAGGAGCGCGGAAATGTCTTCCGTGCTGTGTTTGGGATAATTTCTCTTGCTTTTGTTTTGCGCGGTCCATAAACCAAAAGTGTAGTTAGCATGGAGTGCGCCGGACCCGTGCATTGATTATGCTCAACGCTGGCATAATCAAAATTACTTACTCCGTCGAAATTCGCCCTCACAGACCCCTTAGCATCCTTACCCGGGGCGGCGGAGCTGCCCATTATGGCTATCGTTTACTCAGCAAAGTCCCTCGAGGTTTTCATGCTTGAGGAAGCTAAGCACTGTCTTATGACATATTTATGTCGTCCTTGCGTTTTCTGAGATCTTCCTACCGTCGCCCGTTAGTCCGTTTTGAGTCCCTCTTCTTTTTGGTTTTTCCTGCTTTTTATGTTTTCCCGGAGTTAACTGCGATTTTATTCATGGCCCTAAGTGGAATTAATTTCGCTTTTTTAAGAGCTTTCATAATTTTCTGTTTAGGAAGTCGCTTTTAATGTCCTTTTTATGAGGCTTCGTTATCGCGCCCGCTGCTCCAGATTAGAGCTCCCATACTGTTGCTGCCTCCCGGCTATACCCTTTTTATTATCGTTCAAGAAGCGAGAACGAAAAGTTATACCCGCCATAAAGATTAAATGGAAATTTTTCTTAGAGCGGTTTGAGGTCATCTGCAATTTACTGCCGACAGAAATTACAATCAAGTCTCTTAAAGCATAATATTTTTAGCTTTAAAAAAAAAACATGGAAAATACAACTTTCTTTTTAACTACAAAGTATAATGCAAAAATTAAATCCACTGAATCGTCAATCTGTATCTTTTTTATTAAGTTAAGTTAGAAACTCCCTATAGACTTTAACCTTTCCTGAGAAAAACGATCTTGTCGGACGAACAGACAGACAAGTAATTTTATAAGGTTCCGTTTTTTCTCATTTCGAGGTACAGAACTTTAAAAACTGCTTATTTTTAAATATCATACAAAAGCAACGAAACTATTACTTATAGGCCAAACAACGTTAAATTCTTATAAATATTCTAAACATTTGAACACTTGAAACAACACTTCTGAGCTTACAAATATGTACAAGTGATAAGTATTTTTATTTTATTTTACTTTAGCAAAAAGAATGATAAACAAAGTAACAAGAGACCAGATTAGTAAAATAATTAATTAAATTGGTAATGATTACTCCTACCATTACCACTAATGAAAGTGTTTTAAAATTGGTAATGGTAACGATATTTTTCGTACAATTGCTTCATTTTAATTCATTACTTATAAAACTTTCAGTACTACTACACATTGAAATTGGCATTGAAATTGGTTTTTAAGACAACTAAAATCGCAAAAGCTTCTTTTGACTACCAAAACAAAATCTTTAAAATATCTTATCAAAATGTTTCTTAATAAGTAGTGTAGTAATTTAAACTATATTGCGCAAAGGTTATGAGAGCTTCACTAGTATTTAATTATAATAATAAATAATCGAACTAGAATTATCATCATTAGAATCACCATTACAGTAATGATGATAGTAGTTAAAAAAATTTCAAATAATGGTAATGAACATGATACTTGCCCATATACAAGTCTGCTAAAGACAATTGAAATCGTTTATAGATTGCCAGATACTACAAAAATGAATTAGTTTTCTTATAACCGAATAGATAAAATTAATTATAAAAACTAAAAGATATGACGATCTAAAATAAACTTAATTTAAATGTTAAATTGTATTCTTTACCTCAAAGATAAGTAGCGATATACCTAAATCATTAATTTCTCTCGGCTTTGCAGTTTATCAGATAACAAATGGTTAAGCAACCTTTTCACACACTAGCTAAATTAATTCTCAAATTAGAATGCGATGACTTGAAGACTCATCAATTTGGAATTATTTTTAAGCATTTCCAAAGTAATTATTTTTCAAAAGATGTAATTTTAAATTGACATCCAACTAAACTTTTATACTAAATTATGAGTAGTAATTAAAATGTTGGTCGCTCAGTGTAAAATACTTGAATATCTTTGTAAATTTTAATTTGTTACATTTAAAAACAAGTAAAATATAAAACTTGTTTTTTATTATATACAAAAATAATTATGGAGTTTACCAGCCAACGGATGCAAGTAGATTTCTGATGGGACTTCATCGCCAGATCAATTCCGTTGACTGTAAAACTGAATTGCATAATAATTAATAATGAAAACTTATTCTGTGACTTCGTCTAAGTTCAAAACAGAGCTGAGCTTGAAATTATCAACAGTAATAAAAACGTTTAAAATTATTCTATTCAAAAATCATTTTTACGTTAAACTGAAAACTCATCACAACTATGTGATTTAAGGGGTTATACTCAGTTAGAATTTTCAAAAAAATCGAATTTTTTTTTCTATTCTCGGAATGTACATATATTTAAGTATATTCTCTGAAAATTTGAAGTCAATCCGATAAATATTTTCGGAGATATACCGGAATTTGTAAGGCCACTTCAGAGTGTTACAAAGCGTGATCCTTCGATTGAATATAGAATTTTAAATTTCATTACTGTATTCTGTATTCTTGTGACGGAAAAATAAAATTTGAAACTGCTTCTTCCCGTGGACTTGATTTTAAAATCGTTGTTGTATGTGATAATTGTGAAAATAGATGATATGTACCATGTAAGTTGAAGAAAAAAAATTTTAACTATGTGTAAATCACTTCTGAAACTTTAAAAGCGTTTTTCTCAAAACGATATGTTCAAAGTCGGTGATCTCGATTTCTCAACAATGGCTCAAGCGACCGGTCTCAAATTTTTACACAATCTTCTTAGATATATTCCTCAGGTATTGAACGAAGGAATAAGATTTAAAAAAAATTATTACTATTTTTTTTAACAAATTGCAATGAAAATTTCATTTCAAATAGACGAAAATTTTTTTTCAAATAGACGCCATTTTGTCAAAAATCAATATTTTTATTAGTCTTTCGTTCAATACCTGGATTAATCTATCCCTCAAAGAAATCAACCATTTTTTTTTTATTTCTGATAATCCAAACCGCCGAAATGGAGATCACCGCCAAGCGCCTCTTTTTGAAGGTCGTTCGGGACATCATCTACAGGAGCGGTGCACATCAATATTTTTACATGATCGATGCGCTATTGTATTCTTAAAAGTAGGCTCTATTTAAATAACAATCACTTGTAATTGATAAATAAGAACTGTTTCTTTAAAAAATTCATAAAAAGACGTCTTTTTTTAGCCTCGCAACTGCGTATAACCCCTTAATGCAGCAAAAATAAGCCTTTTTCTAGTAAATGTTAAACTTTTTCTGTAAAGTTATGTTATAGGAAATGTTATAGTAAAATTAAATGCATTTTTTACAGTTTATATAATTCCATTAAGCTTATAATCAATCGCATTTTGAATCTCGTAATTTTAGTTTTAAGCCTCGCTGTAATTGGGCGATATTTGAGTAAATACAATGAGATATAATCGGTCGAAAATTTATATCTTAATAGGAAATAGACATGTATTACTTTATGTATGAAATTATCGATTAGTAATCAATACTAGATAAATGAATATTTCTTTTTAATGGACACATTATTTCCCAGTCCATAATTTATTCATTAAGCCCGAAAACAATGGTCCGACAACCATAAAATTGTTTAGATGTTATACCCGAAATATGTTGCCCACCGTTTGATTTCCGTTCAACTAATTCCCTATGCGACAGCACCTAAAGGTGAGCCCCATCAAATTGTCGGCTGAAACTCCTAAAAATCAGAGTATCACGGAAAAGTATCGTTTCGCCTAATAATAAATTCACCGCATACAAAAAAAAAACATTTTATGGAAAAACCTAGCAAAGGAATGGGGCATTCGATTGAAACCGATACCAGAAAAATGTGTCACCACCATCATCCGGCACCCGGCCCTCCCGGCAAAACTACCCCATTCCCCTTTACAGGCAAAATGCAGCGGGAAAACAAATCCATTTCGACACATAAACAAGTTGTCTAACAAATTGGATATTTATAAATAGATAAAAAACGATAAAATCAGATCTCGAATGAATTTCACTCACGACGGTGGCCGGGGGCTGGCTGGCGGGGGGGCGCCTCCGTTCGGTTAAATGGCTCTGGTTCGGGTGCCTTCCTGCTGCCGCCGCTGGTGCTCCACCACAGTCGATTGGAGGCCCCATTGTTGTTGTTGCTGGAGCAGCGGTACGGTACGGAGGGACGCAGGCAAAACAGCCATAGCATGCCACATTGCGATGATGGTAATCATGAAATGGGAAAATATTGAATGAAATTCATGGAAAATGGAAAATTTAAGGTTTCCTTTTCCCACTCGGTGAGCATGTGGGCTTTGTTGTTGCCGGCAATGTTATTGATGCTATCGTGGCAGGGGCACGTCGAGTGTAGGTGGCAGAGCACCACCCTTACCACAAATGGGAAAGAGTATAAATCGGAAAAGGGAAAATTTCTTTCGACAAAAGTGACCCTTTCAGAGTTTCAAGAAGCTTTTGCTTTTCTACCGTTTCCCCTTTTTTTCATATAAATTGAGAAATGGCTTTTTGCCAACGTTCGCATTCGTCTATTAAAAAATATTCGTGTAACTCATGCACTTAATGGGTTTAATATTCAGCTCTGTTACACCCCCAAGTAATTTTCATACTTTCCATTCACGTGCGTATTTTTGTCCTTTCTTACAAAGTAAATGCTTTCCGTCGTCATCGATAAGATGCTAATTATTCCGAGATTGATTCTTTCGCACAATAAAATGTATGCAAAGAATAAAATCAAAGAATTTTTAAGGAGTAGCGTACGTTTTGTTTATATACCTACTTTGAACGAAAAAGTTTACTTTAAACAACAAATCTTGATAAGAATACTTTATAAAATCGATTCGTATATTGCTCTCTTATTATTTCTCTATCACCCTGTACATGTTCTCGAGTTCTGGAAAAGAGCTGATTTTGATTTTGATGAAATTTACAGAATAGGGATTTTTCGGAGGGGAAAAATCGATCTAAATAAGCCTCAATAATGGAAAATTTTGTTTAGGCGAGTTTAACTTAATTTGAACATTTACCATATATGTATAAACAAATCTGTGTTCCTTCTCCAGTAGGTAACACATAAATTTTAATAAAGTATATAAAAAATTTAATTGAAAGAAGATTGACATGTATGACCCACTTAAATGCTATACCAAACGCACCAAAATCAATTAGCCACATCAACAGTTGATTCGTCAATCATAATTATTCAAATTTTCCTAAATTCTCGATAAAATTGCCAGCTATTCGTACACCAATCGGTAGACTTAATGAAAATGCGGTGGATGACGACGATACATCAATTTGTTATTTACTAAGGACTTGCTCATCAACGAAGATTATCGCCCGTCAGGGATTAATGTGTTTCTGTCACTCAATTTTAAATTAATCTCGAATGTTTAAGGCCCTAAGGGCCATGTAAATTTTGACTTAAATTAAATCACTAGCAATGACTATACTATACTCGTACTATATAAAATTTGAATTTGATTAAGATTAAAAATAGGCATCATTGGCGTAATTTTAGTATAAAATTAAATTATATTTAAGCTTTTGGTGTAATATTCAACGTTTTGCAACTTTTGTATGATATTACATCAAATTTATGTAAACAGTCGCATGAATTTGTAAAATTACCTCTAATTAAACTGATGTAAATCTACGATCTTAATTCTCTCATTTAAACTGAATTCCAGCGAAATCATTTTGTAAAGTAGAAGTGAAGGTGTTTTGGCGAAAATATTTTATTTGAAATAAAATTACTTATCATTTTGATACATTGATAATTACTTATCATTTTATGTTAGAACAGTAGCATTAACTTAAATTTTTGATCATGTACATTACCAGTACGGTTTTTTTAGGAAAAACTATTAATCAGATAATTGAGTTCGACGTGTATACACATCAATCTAAAGCTCTATTCCGGTGCGGTCAACGTGTTTTGCACGTCTTGGAAAATAAAAAAAAAAAATTTCATTCAATATAAAAACTCAAAATTCTAGTGAGATATAATGTAGATATCATTTAGTATTATATTTCCTTTATATTAATACGTTCAACGTATATACTCATCACCGCTTGATTTTAATTATACACACGGTGAGAGACATTTAAAAATAAATTCCTCAGTTAACTGGTTAAAGATTTAATAAATAAACATCATATAGATATGTGTTTTAATATGTGATATGAAATTTATTTTCTCAAAATATTGCCTATCCTGTAAAATAATCAGTACAATCGTATCGTCTATCTTCACAGATATGATTATAAATGATGATGTTAAATAAACATTTATAGTGTAAAAAATACTATAAAAGTAATTCCTGATAATAATCATTTATTTATAAATTTATACCTGTTTTATGTACCTAAATATATTATTTTGACGAACAGAATTACAAGGTCCTTAAGACGAAGAGCGAGGTTGGGTACTCTAGTGACTCTACAAAAATGTTAATAACTTTTAACGGATTAAAGATATTGCCATGGTTCTTTTTTTATTTTAAAAATATCTTAAGCGTGCAATTTTATATCCTTATTAAGGAAATTTTTATAAGCGGAGGATAAAAATGTACATTTTTAACTAAAATTTTTAAAAATTTTAGGTTTTTAACGTTCATACCTGCCATGTTTGCCAACGGATTAAGACATGTGAAAAAAAGCTCATAATACATAATTTTTATCAGAACCTGACTTGTCGTCCTGTGCTTCGAAAAGAAGTTATTACGTTTTAAATGAGCTCACGTCTCAGCACACGCGAAAATATTTTGAAGGAGGGATTTTAAGAAAAATCTTGCTCATCGTGAACGCAACATTCTAAGGAAACGATTGACACATACTTGAAAACTTCTTTACGAATTACCCTGTGTAACCTTTATATAAAGTACACAGGGGGTTGTCAGACATCGCAGCTTTTTTGAAACCCATAATTAATAGTTGTAGCCTAAGAAATGTTTTTTGTAATCTTAAAAAGTTAAAAATGATATATCGTCGGGGATAGTGTAAATCCGCGAATCTACCATACGTAAAGGCCGCGTATCTGCAATAGATCCAGTTTTACAGAGGAAGGTTAAAACTTAATAACTTTATTAATTCAATGAATTTTAAGCTCATTTTTACATAGAAAGTAATTATTAATGTGTTCTATCTCTTGTTAGAAAAATATATCAATTTAATATGTAAATAATTAAGGCCCTACAACAATTACGCGGATTTGCTTCAATTGGCTACATTTTGTCAGATACGCGCAATTATCCAATGCTAGTTTCGCGGATTTGCACTATCCCCGACGATATGCCATTAAAAGGATATATGAAACCGTTTTCAAAATCGTAAAGCATGATCAAATTCTATTTTTACAGTCCTAAAACCTATTAATGTTAACTTAAAGAAGGCAAATTTGAATTCATTTAGTTTTAAAACAATTTGCCTCAGATATTTCTTAAGTCGCTTTAAATTTGTCATTATACATAAAAATTTAAAGTGTAAAAGTAAAGGACGAGCAGAAAAATGATGTTTACAAGCATCCAAGCAAATTATCGTCAGATGCTACAAAAAAATTCCATATAAGATTGCCTCTGAGGCGGTGGTGTTCGCACAGCATGAAAAACATGGAAGAATCACTTCGGCATAATTTCCAGTCCTTAGATGCATAAAAATTCATCACGTTCTCCAAAATTTTCAATTCGATAAATTTACATTCATCTCTGTCGGCAACAGAAGTGAAGTTTCCGCCCTCCTTCCGTTCCGCCCATTCGCTAGGGACTCAGTCGAGCAGAAATTTGAAGGGAAAACGGAGCAGGATAACCAGGCACAAACCGATTTGTATTCAAATTTGGTGTGCTTTGTGACTTGAAATTATTTCTGCATAGACACCCCCAATGGATCCGAGGAGATTGGCAGCGAAAATGTGAAAATAGTACGGTGACATGTCAGCTCTCGAGGACATTCAGGGCAGAATGCAAAAATTTCCGAGTCGCAAGAGCCACAAATAAAATTCAAATCTCCGGACAGACTGTCATCGGAATCAGAAAGATCCGGGACCCGGGACCCGGGAGTCAGGGGCTGTATTATGCAGCGAGGGTGGGCTCAATCCCCTCAGGGGATTCGGAACTATCAAGAACGCCTCATCATCAGAATTCGTGACCCGGGTTCTATGACTGCAGGCCAGGGCAACTCTGGGACGTTATCGTCGACGTCTCGCTAAAACTATACGGGAACGATGTCTCCTCAAGACATCATTCCGAATGCGTTGTCTGCCGTCATCGGTGGTGCATTCGCATCAGTGGCAGGGATCACGTATCCATTCCGTGGGGACGTGTCGGAGCAGTCGCTCCCGCCTTTTATTTAAAGCTAGGAAAATGTCTTACTCCTCCAGTCTAAGTCTTTTTAGTCGATACGTGCTAAATGGAATGAAACAGCGCACACACCCTGGCAATAAATACGGCGGATACGAGGGGATAAAGCGGGAATCCAACAGGACAAGCCAGACAAGTCAGGATGAACGCATTACTCAAGTGGAGCGGGCGGTCTGATGGAATTGCATCTGGAATGACTTTCTGTCTGTATCCCGGCACCTTACTGCTCTTACAAATCTGTTCGGATGGGGGAATTGAAACAAATCTTATCCCTAGAGCTATATGTCTTTTGTGAAGAAAAACCTTTAAATATACACATATATCTGATCATTTAACAATGTTTCAAATCCCACATTTGCGACGACTGTCTTTAACTTCGCTAAAAACTTGTAAATAATTAAGTAATATAACCTCAAAGTAGTATTTAAAAGCAGTACCTCTTCTAGTGTACTTTCAATTTTTTATTATTAATTATTATTTTATATACTTTTCCTTATTAATAAAACTAAAGTCCGACTATGACTAACATTATCCTTTAAGAAAATCAAGTTCTAATTTTTATAAATTTTTAATGATAATCTTTCCCCTTTTTAAATAAATAAAAGACTTTAACTTGTTTTATACAATGAAATACAAAATTTATTCAAAGTATGCTCTCCATCTGAAATTACGAAACTTTACCAACCTTTTAAACAATTTACGAATTCCCTTTTTGCAGAAGTTTGGTTCTTTGGATTTGATTCAATTATTCAGTCAAATTTCAATTCAATTTGACTGCATTAATCGGAATAAATTATAATCTGAAGG
This sequence comes from Philonicus albiceps, assembly GCA_963969385.1. Lineage (NCBI taxonomy): Eukaryota > Metazoa > Arthropoda > Insecta > Diptera > Asilidae > Philonicus > Philonicus albiceps. Next base: position 9,471,497 of record OZ017774.1, on the reverse strand, counting down.
TACAATGTGAATACGGCGGGTGGAGTAACACTTCTCTGACTTTCTAAGTAATTTTTAATAAGCTGCGCAACATGCGGTCTGGCATTGTCATGGTGAAATATTATTTTATTGTTTCAACTTATAATAGATCATACCTTTGTGATCATCCCATCAAATGCAAAGCATTATCTTGGCATAATGAAAATTATTAATTATTTGCAAGTCATAGTACTATACTTTAAAATTGAAAGCTTATTGAAACAATCCTGTTAAATAAAAGTGCTTCCTGATGTGAAGCACTTATATATAACTGCTGTAAATTTCAGCACGAGATATGAAACCCTCAATTTAACGAGTTCCGTAAACCTAATGTTAACCTTTCCAATGTCTCCAATTTTTAGATGATTCATAGGTACTTTACCACTATAAGCTAGATCAACTTGGCTTAGTAAGTACTACGAGTGCCTTTTACTTTGGAAAGAATGGAAGTTTCTTGAGACATATCATTATCTATATACTTTTTTGCGATTCGCCAGGTTTTCTTCTTCAAAAAACAAACTCATAATAAGCCGAAATTTAAAAATTAACTTTTTGATTTTTAGATACATATTTTCCATAAGTTCTTACTTTAAAGTTTAGTTGAGCCCATTTCTTGAAACCAATAATGCCTTCTATATTTACTTTTAAAAAGTTATATTTCTTTGTGTTACTGGACTGGAAAATCAATATATTGTTTTTGGTTGAAGACACGATTGTCACGTCTAATTTTCCTTTTGACTACTGAAAAATTTCTTCTTCAGGGAAGTGTTATTTAGATAGCATTTATGGTATATGAAAAACTGCATTTATCAAAACATGCGATATGTCCCCTTTTGGAAATTGCATATTCAATTATAATATTGTGTTTATAGAAGTTAACCTAAATAAGCAGTTGACTTGTATTTCAATAGAAAAGCACTAAGGCTATATGAGCCGTATATTTTGAAAGTGGCGTAAGTCCAAAGTGCCATAAGGCCGATGTTTCTATATTCTTTTCAAGGAAAATCGATCTTATGACATTTTGGACTTACGCCACTTTCAAAATAAACGGCTCATATAGTTAGAATCAAACAGCATTAAAAAAATTAAATATTTGTGATATGACAAATACGTTCTTTTGAAAAGACACACCTCAATTATTGTTTACAATTGAAATTTTAATAAATAATACGAGTATATTATAAAATATTGTTTTTATTCAATTTTTCTTTTTCGTTCGACGATTTTCAATTCTATCAAAATTAAAAGCTTAGGGAATATTAATAAAATCTAATTCATTTTTATCTTGGCGCCAACTGCAAAAGTGAGGTAAAATCTTCAGATATGAGTCAATTTTTTGAGTTTCTTATCATGCAGTGGAGCATGAATTCAAGTGATTTGAAAGAAATTAGTTGTTTTAATAAATAAAGGGGCAGCATTATTATTTTCGCCCTTAATATGAAAATTGTTAGATGCAATGGACATTTCAAGGTAAAAAATAGTTCATAATATTTAAGGCTTCTAGATTTTCGGAAAAAGTTATGTTTGTTTTGAAAATGATAAATGTGTTAAAGTTTAATATAGACAAAAAGGGCTTGTGATTAGACGCCTTAGTCTAGCCTCTACAAGGTATTGTTGAACATAATTTTCATCAAGTCTATTTAGACGTTAATTAGACGTCTGCAGGTAATTAATGTATTAACCGATTTTACGAAGCGGACGATTTATGCTGCCAGTTAATGCGGTCCCATACGTCATGATCAAATTGCGGCTGTTCCTGTCGGTCCCCAAAGTCGACGTCTGCTGTCCGGAAATTACCTTATTCGATGCGCACCGCAACATGCATTAAAAATTCATGCCGTATCCGACTCGCCTCGCCCGTTCGATTTAAATGCGAGGCACTCACCTCCTCGTCATCCCCCGGAAAACAGATTTCAGCTGGAAGATCTCATCAAACTTGCAAATGTCCTCCTGAAACTTTAACCATATTCAAATACAGTCGAATTCATTTTGTTCAATTTTTCACCCTCAATTGGAGCAGGGCAGCAGTTTCAGAATAATCCCGGAGTTTTTACGCCGGTACCCCGGATTTAGGAACCCGGACAGGCAGCACACAGTACACCGGTCGGAGCGATTTGTCTCGCATGACAAAAAATTATTAGCATTCAGCGCTGAGAATTTTACACCTGGGTTACCGAATCATTTCACGTTTTCGTTACAAATTTCGCCCCCTACACACGAAGTACCTTGTGATTTTGGTCACACCTCGCCTGGCCCTCGTCAGTCATATTTCTTTCCACCACCGGTGTCGGTGGAGCAACTTTGGGGATCGGGCTTTTGAAATTGCCATGTGTGCCAGGATCAAGGGGGGTAAGAAGCAAAGATTCTAAATTCTGTGGATGAGACGAAGGAGTGCTCGATTGACTTTTGCTCGTGGATCCGAAGGAGCAGTCACCGTCACTACGAAGTAAAAACTCCTCGAATGCTCTTCTCGAGGCTTGAATAAGTCTTTTGAGCTGACTTTCGCCTCCTTGAAATTCCGATCACAATCGGTAGTAGTTGGGGGCACTGTTTGAATGAACGACTGATAAAATGGAAAGCTCAAAGCGAAAAATACATGCAATTCGATAGGGTTCATGGCACGTGTATCTCGTAGGAAGTCGCAAATTAAGTCAATCAATTTGTGACGATCAACAGCATATTGTGGTACTTTTTTGAGGTACATAAGGCGCTCATGGTACCCACAGTTAGGGACACGAAAAAGTATCAATACGTTCATCTATAGTCGCTGGAACCCATGAAGGAATTCCGTTTATCTTATTACCTAATTGGGGTATCATAGAATAAGTGAAAATGAATTAGTAAAGATTAGAGATAAACCAAAGCCAAATATTTGATTATGTAGCAAGCGTTGAAAGAGTGAAGTGCAATAGCAGGCTTTACAAATAACGATTCGAAAAACAAAAAATAATCTTTTAAACTTTGTTGGCGATACTTATTACCAGCAAATTATACAATTATTGGAATACTTGAAATATCCACTTAAAGTAAAAAAGAAAAATTATCTGGATGGACAGATAGATAGACTTCGATATTTTACTTAAATGTTCAATTTTCAATTTTAATAACTTCTAAAGGAGGAGTTTGATCGGCAAAAGACAATTTTTTTTATAATCTCTACTATCTTTCTGCAATTAACAGATGTACAGATTAATAAGCATTTTATTTTCAAAAGTAGAAGTAATTATGATTGATTATTTCACAAATACAAAAGTATTAACACTTCTTTGCTAAAATGGAATAGCAAATTTTTAAAATCTATACATTCTAGAATAGATAAACTTTTATATTTCATATTTTAAAAACATTTTCATATTTTCCACAATTGTAATAGCCTTAACAAAAAACCTAAAAAAGAACAAAGTTGTCTCATGCTTCATTTATTATGTCCTTCATTGGATAAAAAGATTTGTACAGAATTTTAGTAAAAAGATATCCTTAACCCTGACATGGAAGCGGCAGTGATGTGTGCGTCTGTAAAAATCACGCCGTAAAACATCCCTTAATTTCATTGAAGCGCAAATCTCTGTCCATAAAATCCCCTTAAGTCAAATAAAGCCACTTTGGCCCCAGAAATGGAACAGAGAATCCTTTACAAGACCATCCTCATCCAGAAAGTGCTTTATCAGCAACACATAAAACCGTGCAATAAACTTTCTAACAACCCATCCGAGTTGCCTTCGCCGTCGTCGGCTAAGGGCATCATGGTGGGTTTTGATGGTGGGCACAAGGGGGGGTTATTGACTTGACGAAAAGCTCAATTAAACTGCCCTTTGAAGGGAGGAGCCGGAGCTCTACCACTGTCCCAGGGATCGAGGGGACACGCCTGCACGAAAATCCCAGTGAGCCTCTATCACTGCCATGAAAATGTAAAGACAAATCCCAGCGCCTAATTTAAGATTCATGAAGTACAAAAGAGGAGATTTTGTGGAGCTTGTTCACTCCCCCCGAATCGCACGCACAGCCCCCTCTGGCCAACCCCATTAAGCTAAGTCCCCAGCCCAAGTGATAATTCTAATCGGGCGATTCTATTAATGGAGGTGGCTTAAGTTTATGCGCACACTTTCGGCTCGACTAAATTAAGGATTTGCCTATAAAACAGGGAAGTGCTCCTCCGCTTATTTATTCAGGTCTTTCTGCCGAGCCTCGTAAACATTTGGGGCGCCTCAGATAGGATCTATGAGCATAAAAGTGCGGGGGAGGACGTCCAAAGAACGGCTTATTGTCACGTAAGCAGGGCTATTACGTCCAGCCTCAAAGGACGTGTTCGTGTTAATGTTTGAGCACAACTCTCCTTCGGAACGAAACCAGAAGGTTTGCGATCCAGGCAGACGACGGGGAAAATCTATTGAGTGAGTTTGTCCCCTCTAATGGACCCCATTAAATGATTACATCTCATCTCCAAGTATCCTTACCTTCAAGAAATGAGCTGCTGTGGGCGGCTGCGGGGTTGGGTCCTCCGACCGGTACCAAAATTCGCCCAGACAGAAATCGTTTGAGGAGCTTTTTCGGCCCTTCCTTTTGTCCAAATATTTCTGTATTGCAATATCTATGTATCTGTGCTTCCTGTAGGAACGACACAATTCCACCTGGCAGCATATTTGAAATTACTTCGGCATACAAAACGAAGGGATAAACTTACGGCGAAGCCTAACTCCTCTGGGACACATACATTCCGGCAGGAGCAGGAGAACCGGTTGTATATTAACCCAGGGACTTATGAAATTAGTCCTGCCTATCCAAGGGGGGTTTGAATCGAAATTCACAAATACCCCATTTGGGCAGTAAATTACCATCCGTGTTGGGTTGCCCGGAGGCTTCCGTGCTCGCTGGGACTCCAACAGTAATTAATTATTTGTGGAATCATACGGAGAGCTTAATTGAATCCCATTATGATTCTGAGTAGCCTTTTTATATTGTTCCAGAAGGGAGAAATGATTGGAAGGATTTTAGGGCTTAACGCGAGTAGACTCAAGGATTTTCTTCTTATTGGACTTCTGGGAAAATTTTAATAATTTTTCAAGGGCTCTTCTGGGGCCACTCATTTTTCAAATTTCCCTTTTGTTACTCAGGAACTAATAAAGTATTTCTTTCACATGTTTAACTCTATGAAATTTGATTAAAATTCATTTTATTAAAAGTGCTTCAATAAAAATATTTTGTTTCCAAGAATGAAATCTGATAAACGATTGCAGTGATACGAGTAACACATGTTTTCAGGTGAAAAATGGTAACACAATAAAAAGTAACATTTCGTTAATGCAAAACAAGTGATAATGAACGAAAAATGTTCAATCATTCAAATTTCTTTTTCATTATTAGTTCAAATTTTATTATTATTATAATGCGGGTGTTAAAACATGTCAACAGCTTTTGTTTTATTCATACATTTCCTTTCAGTTATGCTATCATGAAAAAATTGCAAACGATTGTGGATAATGTAAAAAGTACCTCATACCACTTTTATCGCATGGAAAATTGTTCACTTCTAAATCACGATAAGGAAATTCTGGTGTCAATTTAACATAAGAAATTTCATATGGTTTTAAAAATCCGAATTATACCAATATAATATACGATGAACTTCTAAAATCTTTCTAAAGACTGTAAATAGTTTCCGAGTTATAAATAGGTAAAGCCTTTTTTTATGTAGGCAGGGGAAACCTCGACACACCCTTAAGCAGAGTCAAATCGTCCTCATCACTGCTGCTTTATCTATGCAAAATGCGCTCCAGATCGTACCAGATCGTACGAACTATTCCCATTATGGTTGAGGATAGATTTTATGGATTATCGTAAGCTTGCATATAGTTCCGCACGGAGTGTTATATAGTTAAGAATAAACTCTGATTTAACTCTGTATGCATTTTAAGTAAATATTATTTTAGGTTTTACGAGCAATAAGTAATTATTATCCCTTTCAATTAAAATTTTAATAAATTATCATACAAATTGTAACAATCAGCCCAGGGTAGACCGGTATCATACAAATACTTCAAAGTAGGTACATAGAATAAGAAAACATAATATACTTATCAAAAGGTCCTTTAAAGAAAATATTTCTATAGAATAGCATTATGAATTATGATTTGGAATAAAAATATAAGCGCTTTCTATGGTAATTATAGCCATAAATACAAATAATTGTAGAACATTTGATTATGACATTACTCATATGTTCTATAAGGGACTGATTGACGCAATCAGTTTTTGAATTCCTGGAATTGGTATAAGCGGAAAAGATAACAAATTTAAATGTTTTTTTCATTTTAAAATTTTAAATGCCCGACTTCGGTATTTCATAGAAAAATGTTCTAGACAGCATTAAGTCTGAAAATCTAAAAACGTAGCAAGGGCTTTCCCGTTAAGGGTGGAATTACAAGGGAATGTTCATAAACATCTTCTTCACCGAAGAACATCGAAAAACTTCCTCGACAACGCCAATAAAACTTCGGCAATTTACACTGCAAGGTTGAGTGGGGAGCAAAGGGTGCAACGACAGGGCAAACAGCACCAGGAGCATATCCTCTACCACCAGCAACAACAATAACAACAACAACAATAACAACGGGGGAGCAGAAAGAAGCCCCAGAAAATTCCGGGAATCTTCCACACAATCTACGCGAGCTGAACGACATACTCCGGAACAGGGAAAATCCATTCGCCTTAATCTCTTTTCTATTTCCGGTAAATTGCTTTACGTTCACAGGTTTCGATCCACTTGATCTACTTATCCTCGAGCAGATACACGCTAGATGGCATTTTATTTGGTTTTCACATTTATCCCGTCGTCTACTCTGACATCTTTCGACGAGGGCCCAATTCAGCTCGAGGAGGGCTTGTAAGGGAAGAAGCTCAGTGGCGTTAAGCAGACACCAACACCGAGATTATTTCCTCAAGAAATTTCCCCGAGCTCACTACACTTCTGTCTGTCTGTCTGTCTGTCTGTCTGCCTGTCTGCCTGTCCATAGTACGCGTCCCCTTAACTATTTTATTCGGGTTGGCTCCCCGCGGAGGGGGCGGAGGGAATATATAAGGGCATTTTCACTGTTGTCCTCCTTATGAATCTCTCCATTTCGTTAGCAGTCATCACTTAATACTACTTCTCACCCATAACCATCTTGACACAGCTCCTTTCCGTTGTTACACCCCCCAATCGATGAGGGGCACAAAGGACGAGGAGCCGTGGAGTAGGGCGCAGTAAAATCGAAGACATCCGCCTTTTCTTGAATAACGACTTCCTTCTTCAAAGAGTCAATAGAATGAAATTGAGCGGGCAAGGGAATATGGCTGTCGATAGCGTAAAGATGCTAAAGAGGACTGTTGTCCGGATTATTTGGAATGGGGGCTCTTAACGAGGGAAATGGTGCGGAGACACCGTTCAACGGTAAATGTGACCAGCTCCCGAGGCGGGGGGTGGGCCCTTTGATTAGATTCATAAAAGGTCTCTTCCGGAGGGTGAATGTATAATTTAGCTTCCTTTTGATTCAACGAAGATTGAGAAGCTTATCGATGCTTCTTTTCATCATGTCCACATGATTGGGGTGATTTTCACAGAACAATTAATCTTCCTATTGCCTTTGTTGAGGACTGTAAAAAATAAGTTAACTTTGAAATGCAAAACAATTGGTACCTATTAAAATCAATATTTGGGTGAATTCGAAATGAAAAGTCGAATACCTAAACAAATTTTACAATGCCAACGTTTTTATTGTTGTTTTAAAATTAACTCAACTTTTAGCTGGGGTCAGAGATACAACAAAAACCGTAAACTTCAAATTGGTGCTTTGATGCTCTAACCAATTGAGCTACCCGGGGACATTACCACCAAATCAATCAAATCAAATCAACTCAACTTATCTTTTTATATTATAAATAATTGAAATACTAGTCTAATTTTGTAAAAACTCTAGGTCAAAAAATGTTGACCTTATATTTATAGTAAGTAATAATTAAAAGAATTTAAATTCATTGTAAATAACTTTTATATTTCATAGTAAAAAGTTACCTTATTATTATTATTATAGAATCCAAAATACTTAAATTGAATTTATGCCAAAAAAGCAGAGAAACCGTATTTAAATAATTTTTATAATTACTTTTGTAGTTAAAATAATCGCCTTTGTTTGCGTTGCGTTTATAAAATATTGGATATTGTTTCGTGTTTATTGATAACACTCCCGTGTTTAGACTTATCAAAAATTTGTCTATAACTTTTGAAATACTTAAAAGCTGACCCGACCTCCTTTATTAGACTTTCTTATATATCACCATAGATCTTTTTAATACCGTTTGTACACAGGATACACTTGGCTTAAAATATTATCTCTTAGTAGAGAAGTATCTTAAAGAAAATTAGCAGTAATGCTTTTGATCTTCTAAATAAACTTATCGAATATCTCCTAAACTGAACGCCCGTATTTTGTTTTAAATGCATAAGCTTATTTTTTTATGCGATAATTAATTTGAAATTCCTTAGGAACAATTTATTTCGAATTATTTAAGAAAAACAAAAATTTTCTGAAAAAAAATAGAATATTTTTTAAATCTGTCTATTGAGGTCGAAAATGAGTCTTTTATTTAACTCTTCGAAATTTGTACATTTTGCGAAACCCCTACATATTACATATCTTTAGAAAATTACTTTAAGGGTTTTGTTATTTCAGATATACCAAATTTTAGGAAATACTGCTCGCCTTTTTGTCTCCTATGAAAAGTGTTGTCTAAAAGAATAACGTTAAGCGGCAACATTTAAAATAAAAGAATTAATGTTAACTTTACAATCCACTTATTATTAATTTTTAATCATATGTTCACAAAATAAAAAAACAAAAATTTCGAACCTTTACCTGAATTATTTTCATCGATCGGCTGCAGGTAACTCAGAATATTTTAAAATTCGCTATAAAATTCAAATTCAAATTGCAGACTAAGATTCATCTATAATTTTTCTTGCAATCTGCATAGAATACTCTATCCGAATTATAGAATTTAGAAATGCTTGTAACATTGGCATTTTAAACACTCTTATTAAAATTAAATATTTTTCTGCACATTTAATTAAATTAAATATAATTCTAACTTTTAAGCAAAATCAATAAAAGTAAATTCCGATGATGACGAGCAAAATTTATCTTTCTTGATAATTATGATCATTTTGTAGATTTTGACAATATTTCGTCAAGTAGACGAAACATGCAATGCATGTCGCCCTGTTATCTGCTATAAACTGATAATGCACGGTATCCAAAGCAAGCGGTTAAATTAAATATTTGGTTAATGAACTTAACTATGGTTATTAAATCCGCTGCTACAGCTCAATAATAACACAAAAATTTATATTCTTTAATTGCAAAATAATTTATAATAGAAATTAGAAATTATTCCAAGTAAAGGCTCGTTTTAAATTGGTTTTGGCAAGGTAGTTACGGGCTTCTACCAATTAATTTCCAATGCAAGAAGTTAAAAAAATGAATTTGTAAATAATATCAATAGTTGAGTCGATGTGGACTTACCTCCAAATAGTACAAAAACACTTTTATAATGAAAGACTTTTAATATCCACCCAAAAGCAAATGCACTGATTGCTAAAATAATCTATGTATATTACTTATTATGTTGCATGCGTTCACATGAACCTTAGCTCAGAGCCAATTCTGAGGTAATTTTACTCGACACGAGCAAATTTGAGCCGCTCCGGAAATCCGCTTCGTTTCATGTGTTGTGCATGCACATCACCACTGAGCAGGTCGCATCAAACCGTCAAGAAGACATGCATGCGGTGTACGTCTTTTGAAAGATTGTTTGATTATTCCCGCATTTAATGAAATTTATACCTGATTACACCGCACCCCACCCACCATGGACCCATGGGTACGGTGGGCATCAGAGCCGCATCATGTCTCATGTGGTCGTATCATAAACATGAGCAGTTAGTTCATTTTACGTCTCTTACCCTGTGAAAATTGCGCTCACTGTCTTAAAGACATCGTCTTTTTCTTCTTGGCCACTTTTATACTTTTATTGCTGTTGTCGTTTTCAGTTTGACTGATTCAGCTCCTAGTGCCCACAATTTATCCCCTTGCACCAGGTGTTGCGTTACGTGTCGTCGTAATCCAGTAAATATGCCTCCTAGGAGGTGAAGGTGATGACTTTTCAGTAGTTCTACAATCTTTCTTATTTCTCGCCTCTTGGTTCAAGTGGTGTGGTTTTGACGAATGGTATCATAGCCGGCTGCTCACTAGGCCCGACCACAAGGGTGTTCGTTACGATTATAACTTTACACTTGTGGCTTTACTGGTTGATTAGCTAATTTCAATAGTTTGCCGTCCGCCAACACTGAGGTATGTGATGATTGTGGTTTGTCAAAGGTATTAAATATATTATGGAAATTTTGTCAAGAATACTCTACTATGTTATCAAATTACTTTAGTAATAGAGATATATCAATATAGATTAAGAACAAAAGACATAAGTTTAAGTTATAAAAGGAAACGTTCCGCAGTAGTCTTATATTAGGAATATTGTTGTATAGGCAAATAATTTTAAATGTTCATAGTTGTTTTTATAGAAATCGATTTTTGGTGCTTTTTATTTTTACACAAATTTAATAAATACAATAAATCGTGTATTCTATAGAACTTATGATAATTACTTTTTATTCATAATATTGAATAAATCGTCGTCGTTTTGTTAATTGGTATGATCGTAATTGCCTTTTTTTAAATGTTGATAAATGCTCTGTTATGAATTTTTCGAGCAAGCTTTCTACATTTGCTATTAATTATGTACTGGATACTTCTCCATTATCAAACGTAAACCATATAAAAGACCTAGGTTTGATAGTAGATCAGAAGTTTTCAACAGCATATCTATTTTATAACTAATAAAAGTAACTCTGTCTTGGGATTCAAATGGTCGAATGAAGTCCCATATGTTCTCAAGTCTCTGTCTGTAGGGCTTGTTAGACCAATTCTGGAATATGAGAGCATTGTTTGGTGTCCGTTTCATGCGGTACATAAATCAAGAATCGGGTCTATACAGAAGGGTTTTCTGCGTTTCGCTCTGAAAGATTTACCTTAACAGAACAGTCTGGAGTTCCCATTGTATGAGAGCAGGCTAAAATTAATTGATTTACAGACGTTAGAGTATCGTCGTGAATTGTTTAAGGTTGTTTTTATCCATTCATTGTTAACCAGTAAAGTTAACTGTCCTGAGCTTTTTTCATCGCTCAACATTAACGTGCCTCTTAATTTCCTTACAAAACATGATTTTTTACAAATCGAAATTCATTGAACCTGGTAGGCGATGTTTGGCCCAATAGAGTTTTCAAAAGCCTGTTATAACTGTATTGATTTTAACATTAATAAATTGCAAATTAATAATTAGGAAACTAGGAAGACAGGGACCCTGGGGATTGCTACAAACAATCCATTTTTGTTATAAATACAATAAAACCTCGATATAACAAACGTAAAGGGACCAAGAAAACAAATCTGAGGAGTATCAGAGGATGTCAATAAAAAAGCCATAATATCTTACCATTTACACTATATAAAACATGATGTGGTATTTGAACACTTTATAAATTCATTTTAAATTCTTTATTTTGTTATATACAAGTAGTATACCGCGGAATCGTTTATCTGTGGTTAAGAATTTGAAATTAAACCCTCGCCAACCGCGGTCTTTTCGCGGAACCGACAAGGTATGACACAAATTATATTGAAAATTATTTTTCCCATCACAGATTTTAAACATTTTCCTTATTTGAAATGCGTATCAACTTCCAAGATCTCAAATAAGCCTAATACATTAAAATTAATTTTTTAATTTGTTTTTCACGATCATTATAAAAACAAAATCAATGCATCCTCTAAACTCTAATAAATGAATCTGAATAATAAAAATGTTTTTATGATAATTTGTTACTTTTAGTAGCATTCCTAATAAACGTCGGAAACGTTCCGCTTAGTGAATTTGAGGAAACTCTCCACCATCAGTACCCCAAAAAATGTTCAAAAAGTTGGGCAATTGCCAGCTCTAGAGCAGACCATATCTTTCCGGTTTTATTGTAACAAAAAGCATTTCGTTTGCGCGTAATCTTCATCACTTAACGGCGTAATAATCCGTGAAATTAATTGCGGCCTAAAACGTGACATATTCATGGAGGCGTCTCGCAGCGGGAGATGAAATAGATTATAGAAAAAAAAAATAGAAGATGCTGGACAATGAAAGCAATAAAAGTAGCCGCCGTCGCGGTAATTTTCGTAAAAACTCTTCTTTACGCTTTTAACTGAAGTATTTGATTTGATGTATAGTCACTTTGATTTCTTTAAATGTATATCAATTGATTTTTTTAATACATACTCTATATACCTCAATAGTACGACATATTTAAATATTTATTACTCACATAAACTTTTTGTTAATTCAACCTAACATAGGTATCCTTTCTATAAAAAAAAAAATGTAATACGAAATCAGCAATTTAAAAATACCCCACAAATCCCCAATTTAATTGAAATAGCACAAAGCATTCACTTGACATTCTAACATCTCGAATTCTAAGAATTTCGCAACGTTATCGAAAAAGAGATATTATTGTCGTATAAAGCCTAAAGGGCAGATCATAGAAATATACGCACCTACCGCTGAGAGCATTCCGTTGGGATTGATACTTTTGTAATTTTTTAGAAGAAAATGTTGCTATATGTTATCTATTAAATTTAGTTTTTCTATACCATTAATCTTTATATAAAAAATTTTTCTATTTACTTTTCATCCCCCAAAAAGTATGGATATATATTTTCTGTTAATTACTGAACAAAAAAAAAATATCTACTAAACCGCAGATTTGAGAGTTTAATGTGTAATATTTCAAAAAAATTATTCAAATTCAACTTAATAATTACTTAGTCATTTATTTAAGAATATTTTAGATTTGGTGATGTCGCGTTAATACCCCATTTTTATTTCTGAACATAATTTAAATTAGATTCAGCTTTTAGAGACATAACATTTTTACAGAAATACGGAATAAGAAGTTCTCTAGATAAAAAGTAACACCTTCAAAAATAACTCCTCACATTTGGTTTTATTTCTTAAAAATAAATTTCGATACGATGGGTAATGTTGACCTCATACTGATATAAATTAATTACCTTCTAGAGGAAGTAAGTACCTACTGAAAACATTGACTTATCGAGATTTGTTTTCACTCGGTAAAGCGTAGTGCACGTTCTGGTGCTGGAACCTACTGGAAAATATTCCAAGGTGAAAACTTAAGATGTCGTGCGATGGCTAAAAGCGATAGAAACGTGCAATGTAAAGAAAATTTCCTTCTACTCCTTGAATATCTTTCCGTGTATAGATGTAAGAAGCTAGTTAAAAGAGTATCACCCCCAGCCGTCGTTGCAACTTGTCCGTAGGGTAAAATCCTCCGTTTGAGTAAAATTGTCGATTTAGTAAGTTGGCTCATTCTTGACTTGTGTACATAATCTGCTCGTCTTTTCTGTGGGACTACGACACCGACGTATAGGTACTTTGTGATTTTCCTCGACATTAAATATTTACCCAGAGCATGAGGACGTAGCGGTTGACTGATATTGGACCATACGTAGAGAACGAGAACGAGTAGTAGCAACAAAGTCACTTGAAATAAAAACGCGACATTGTATGTCATGTCACACATACAGCGGTGGTGCTCAGTAGGTAGGTTGGAGTGAAAAGAGCCCTTTAGTGTCTCCTAGTGCCCATTTCTATATAATATATATTTCGAACCGTAGACGTCCTTGTTACCAGTGGTTTGGAGCGCCTTATTAAGGAAAACGACGGCGATGTACTTTACGGCAGTCCATTAAACAGCACTCTGCACATTACACTCATCATGGAGCTCTATGAGGACAGGGCGACCCTGAGTGCGATGATGACGACGCCGACAACGTCTATGTCGACATCGACATCGACAACGATACCGCGGTATATACAGACGATAAAAACGGCAGAGCTTAAGCCAGACATTTGTAAGATTACGACATTGTCGCCTCTCGGAATTGTAGTGGCCCTATAATGGGACACCAGAGCTGTACGGCAGTCGTTTATAAAATTTTCAAGTTGACTTCGTGTTTGCATTACAAATTGCCAACTGGCATGATATCAAGCAATTTAAGGAGTTACATCGCCTCCCTCTGACCGCTGCATGTACTCCATGAGTCCTTGCAAACGGGCAGACGGATACTTACGTGAAAGGAGAGGTAAATTCCATGCCATAAAGAAGGGTTTCGAAGCACTTTATGAAGAGGGAAATGGCTAAACACCTGACGGCATGAAGGTACAATTTAATAGAGTGTAAAAGACGAGTAAGAATAATTGAATTAAATATGTTGCAAGATCACGTACTCCTCCGGCCACGCGTTGGTCTCTATGCCTCCGCTGTACTGCGAGGCAAAGGGTCTCATTGAAAAGTTTTCGAGCTATGGTTACTTTGCACACAACTCGGGCCACTTTTGTAGTGTTGCTGTTAAGCACTTTGAAGAACTCTTTGAAAGCGCGGGCATTCAGTTAATTCCTTACTTTCTAGGGGCTGATGTTCAATTTACAGACAGGTGCTATAAAATTAAGTGTGTTCCTTATTTACTTTGAATAAATTAAATTAAGCATCCTATATTAACAGAATAAAGGCAATTTTAAAATATCATTTCTTTGAAATCAAAACACTATACCTTTACGAAATGATTTTTAGCACACTAATTTACTACTACTCGAATTTTTTTAAACATGAATAGACCTTTTTGAAAGCACAGGTATATGAGTGGTATAAAGTTTTTAAAGCAGGTTGTTAAAGTCGATCAAAAATCAAGGCAATTCTTATATTCTTTGATTATCGGGGAGTTGTCCGTGGGGCGTTATGAGACGATTGCATGAAGCTAAACACTGCCCGGATTTTGTGTGAGTTTTTAGTTAAGCACTCAATAACTTGCATTCCCCAAGCACAGTATTCACCAAATATGCTACCAGCAGACTTTTTTCCTATTTCCAAAACTGAAATTACCTCTGCGAGGGAATTATTTTGAAACCATGGAGGCAATAAAGCAAAATTCGGTAAAAGCAATGATAGCCATACCTTTTTCTTTAAAGATGAGAGTATGTCTTATTTCAGAAAACCGAAAAATCTAGAAATTAAAGATTTATAGGTGGTTAATAATTATTTTAGAAAAAATACAAAATAGGTTTCTCATTAGTACAAAAAAAAAAAGATTTGTTTATTGAAGTTAAATAAATACCCATTTTCTTTAAATGAAATGAAAAGAAAACAAGAAATTTAACTGCTCGACGAGTTCACATGGCTCGGTGGAGTCGTCTAATACCTTCGGGCTCTGGCCACCTCACCTAGCAATTTTCCATTTAAATTTCCTTCGCTAATAAATCAGCTAATTAAGAAAATGAATCGCTACTTCATGACTGGAATCAGCGAGTGCAAAAAAGTTTGTAAAAACAAAAATTGTGATTTAATGGTTGCAATTAAGAGCTGCGAAATTGAAAGCTACTTCGTGGCAGCGAAGGAAGGAAAAAAGGCAGCCTTGTGTACCCCAGAGGGTTCCTGAGTAGATTCGCGTGGGTGGAATAGGTACAGAGCTTGTGTACATCTGAGGCTCATTAAATTTTTTTTTTCCCCTCTTCTTTTAAAACAATTTTCATTTTGGTCTGTTCACTCCGTTTAGGATTTGAATTAATTTACTTTTGGATACGACGCAACTGCTTTTATTTGTGAGGAATGATGAAAGAGATTGGGGGTATACTGGAAATGTTTTTTTTTTACAACTGGATTCGAAAAGAAACTTCAATTTCCGCTTACAGATCCAAAATTATTAGGCAAAGTTTTTCCCCTTTTCTCTTTTCTTTTAAATTTAACCCTTGTGATTTACCATTCCATAAAAGTCATGTATATCGCCAAATTTAAGGAACCTCTTATCAATTCGTCTAAAACAAAAAAATCCAATTTTGAACATAAAATAAATTTTATAAACATTTATTTACACATTTTCCCTCACGCCTATGCACATAAACACTTTTAGGGTATTAGTTTTAGTGTGTGATCCTAGGATGAACTAATATTGCTAAACTGAAATTTATTATACAGACCTACACTAATTTATTATAGGTCTAAATGAAAGAGCCAAACTAATAAATTTTTATTTAAGACATTTCGGAGAAAAAAAAGGTATCGATATAATTAAAAATGAGTTTTGAAGAAATATACTATAGTAGTAGTATTCAACTACCATATCAGGTTTTCTAACTAAATATTACCTTGTCTTGTAAAGCCCCAAAAATAACAGAAAACCATGTCTCTGCATTTTTAGGTTAAGATATCTAGATATCCTGAAGTGATAGAGTAACTTTACGATCGGATACGAAATTAGTTTCGAAAAATACATTGAAAATGACTATTCCAGTTTTTGTTTGATAACACTTGTCGATGCTGTTATTGCATGGAGATTTGGTCAATTTTCCAAATTCCAATGATGGTTGAATAAAATGTAAGAATTGCATTTGTTGGGCACAATTTAATGAAAACTAACAAGTGGGTGATGTATACTAATTTGGATTTGGTGGTCGTTTCTATTCCAAATCACTTTTTTAAATGCATATCCTAGTAAATCAGAGCACTTACTCTTGAATATCTTAAAAAACAAAATTCAAAAAAAAAAAAAATTAACAATTACGAATGTTTTCCGCTCTAAATCATGAGAGATTTTATAGGAATTTCCACCTAAAATACGTTATCTGCCTAACCAAACTCTATAAAAATACTTGGAAATAAGTTAAACTGATTTAACCACTATTAAATAATTAGCAATTAATATTTCGAAAATACCGTGACTTTATGGGAATTTCCACTACTCTATTATGGTAAAATAGAAAATTCAATTGTACTTGTTATTCCCCAAATATCGGGAAAGTCCTTATAAAAGGATCAGATCGGTATATCGAGAAGGTGGCTGCGTAAACCCTTCGATGTGCTTAAAATAGTAACCGCATTCCCATTGTTATCGAAATATCAAATTCTTCCTCAGAGAGATTCCTTCTTTCTGCGACTATCATCGTTGTCGAGCTGATTCTGGGGCTGCACGAAGGGTATCGGTTCGGTATCGAAACATCTCAATATGAATTTCAGTAACATCAGAATCGCATTGTGTTTGCCCAACCAATTTTCCCCAATGGGGCGATTCAATGGCACCACCGACCGCACAATTTTTCTCTAAACCCTAAGAAGAATTGTAAGGAGTCCTCGGATCCCCACTCATGGCTCTATCTGAGTAACAACTTATTCCCTCCTCCAGCCACCATTTATATTGATGTCGCTCCCAAGACATAGAGGACCTTTTCCGGACCCTCTTTTTCCGTCTTCTCTTACAGAGGAGGAGGTAGAAAAAAGCTGGGTGCAGAGCCACATTCTGCTTACGTGGCTTAAAGATGGTTCGTTCCTCAATAGAGCCAGCCTCAGCATCATCATCTTTTACTCCGTTGGGAGTGTCTTGATAGCCTCCACTCCCCTCCGAATCCCAGAGATTTCTAAAAATCTAGAACTTCGCTGCAGCACACAGCGAAGGGAGGGCTAAAAAATTATTTGACAATGTGAAGTTATCAGGAAGGCAGCCAAGATTCACTTCGATGGCGAACTTTTCGGTTCGCTGGACAAAAGAAATTCAGCATTAAGTATGGGTGATTGACGAGTCAATATCCTCCGATTACCGCATCCACTGCGTCTTTATCTAGGGCTACAAACAAGCCATATCCCTCCATATCCCTCGCCGTGAAGGGGCTCCGGTTCTCTGATCCTCCGCAAAGGAGCCCTGCCGGAAGAGGTCGAAATTGTGTCCTCCCTAGTCCTGAATGAGGATGAGGATGACGACGACGACGACGATCGACCACCATTCTACCCTCACCGTTTCGTATCCTGAAGGCGAAATACAATAAAAGAAACAGAGGCAGAAGCCCCCGGTATTCCAAGGATCGAATGATTTATTTCGATGAGTGGAAAATTAAGGAAAATTGTCCCTCAGCCACGAGGGGATGGGGCTAAAAGTCGTTTCTTTTGTATTCAAAATGTTCCCGGACACTGCAGATAAGGCCCCCAAAAGAGCTAGGATACGGTGCGATGCGGGGGAGGTGAACAGAATGGAGGCTCAAGTCCCAGCCCCGAATTCCCTTCCCAGATTGGATTGGTGGATGCGGCCGGGGAAATCCTGTCAATTTGCAACAATTTATTTTTATTTTACTGTGGACCTTTTCCCCGTTATCGCATCAACCTTTTTCCTGTCGCTTTTATTTTCTTTTCATTTCATTTCGACGATACTGTTGCTGGCCATCCGCCCCCGTAGGGGAAGCTATTTCAGAAATTGATGGCACGACATCTATATATTGCCCGCGGGATAGTACGAGGCAAACAAAATAAAAAAAACAAAAAACGGCTATGATTGTGATAATGGTCACCAGCAGGTTTTATGCAATTGATTTACTGCCCCAGCGCCAGTTTCCGAAAAAAAGGGGTTGATTTCAGAGCCCCGGCGGCGTAAGGTTGATAAATTAAAAGGTGCCACAAAAGGGTGGCCTCACGACGTCAGTTTACAGAAAACACGCAACGATTAAGGCGGCGTTAATAGCCCCAGTGGATCACTATCGTTATGAATTAAGAAAAATTACTTACCTTATCATCGTCTCCTTCACTATCACACTGAAAATGCAAAAGAAAGGGAAATCAAAATTAGGTTTCAAGTTGGAAAATAAATAACAAATAAAATAATATTATGTATAAAAATGCAGCCATTATAATGTAAAATGCAAGAAATTATTATAATAAAAATAATACTTACGATATATCCTTTGCCGGAACTACAACGACTGCTCGCCTGTAAATAACGAGGAAAAAATGATTATAGGTAGTTGCCTTGTTATTGATGTTATTGATTTATCACAATAAAATCTTAGAGGATAAGTTTTGATTGCAAAACCAGTTTCAAAATAAGGAAACCTAACATTAAACCAATTTATTAACACAATAGCTGCTTTGTCCCTTTGATTGCCATAGAGCGATATATTGCTCCCTATGTTAAATCAATAAAATTTCTTTTTGATGTTAGTAGTAATAAAGGAAGTCTATAACGTTTTTAGTATTGCGTAAAATGTTTTAGAACTTTAAAATTAGTGTAATTTTATACGTTTTAAGGCGTTAAAAGCAAATTACGTCAATATTTGCTTCTAATTTCAAGTTTAGTCCTCTTTTGATCTTTATAAAGACGATCATAATAGATGGTTTCTATTATTTTATTTTTATTTTTCAATATAGCCTGTGTTTTATTCGACTACATAAATCTCTCTACACAAGCCCAAAGCTCTAACCCATATGCAATTTCTAAAACTTCCTGGGGAAAATGTTCCTATTAGATAAAGCTGCAAGGAGCTACTGTTTTCCATGCCTTATCTAAATTCCAATAAAAACGAAATATATAAAAATAGACAGCCAAATATTCTCACCTACAGCACTTATAGTGCAGAAAATAATGTGTAGCGTTATTTTACCACGCATTTTTAAAGGCGGGCCAAAGTCTCAGGCACACTGTTTGCCTCTGCATGCTTAGTGTTAGTGCCGTCCCGGTGCAATGTTGCAGCATAGGGAAAATCCTGAATCAGAGAAGGGGAACTGGCAAGTAACACATTCACAGCACATATACAGATGCGGGGTGTTTACATTTTTTTACTGTGCATTTTTAAAGGGGGGCCTAAGTATTCGAACGTGTGTGCTGCTCTGAGTGATGAAACGTGGTTTCAATTTTCGTTCCACCTCCCCCTAAATCTTTGTCTGTCTCTCACACGTGAACCCTTTATTACTATCTACTTTTAGTAAAATCTAAAGATAAGGAAAAACGTCACGAGTGTCACATCGTGTTATTTAGATAATCTTTGGGGCTCTCCAAAACTTCGTACGCTGTTTAAACTCAATAATAGAATAATACGATTAATTCATACCGGATGAATGATTTCCACATATTTTATAAAAAACACTTAGAATTAATTCAAATCAGAAAATGTGTTCTAGCAAAACCGCATTATAAGAAACATAGAAATTTGACAAATTAGATTATTATACCGTGTTGTACGGAAATCGCGTTATTAGAAACTTACAATTAATGCAGATTAAATGAATTTTTACCGCGTTATATAGAATCTGAAAAATAAATAAACTGTGCATAAATCAGACCTGTTCAGATCTATATAAAACCGCGTTATAGGAGAACTGTCGTAATTTTCACTCGGTGTTATATGGAAATCGCATTTTAAAAACACCACGTTTCTATCGACCATAGTAAGAAATTTTACTGTGAGATGAAATATCTAACCTAAGCAAACAAAAAAATTGTATGGAGAGGGCAATCTCAATTGTTTGGAAGTTACAGGGTAATTCGTAAATTCTAATTTTCAATGGTATGCACATCACTATTTTACTTTTATCTTTTGACCAATTCAACGCAGCGACATCCAACTTTCGCCATAAATCTACTATACAATGTCCTTTACCAAAATGGTAACAATGTTGGCCTACTACCACCCAATGCAGGTACACTCACTTCCGAAATTGGAAAATATGTTTGTAATTCTTATTTCCTTACATTTTCTCCGAAATTCATTTAATTTTCTATCTAATTATTATTTTTATTGTCAGCATACAATTTCTTTTTACCCACCCATTTTGGTATACTCATTAAAAACCACTTTATAAAATAAATGCGAAAAACTACTTACATCACTTAGCCTATCCCTAGAACTATCAGCATCTCGAGGTGCAACAGATGACGTCGTAAGTCTCTCTGAAGCTCTCCCACTGTCATCAGATGTTCCAGCATCTTGAGCTAGAGTAATTGAATTCTGAAAATAAAATAAACAAAACAAAAAAATTAGGAAAAATCATTATAAAAGGTGATTCCATCAAAATGTCGTAAATAAAATGATAAAAATTATTAAAACTCAAGCATTCTTTTTCAGGTCACAAAATCCAATCACACTGTTGAGGGAGGATCGCTCGCAAAGGCAGGGTACAAGGGGAAAGGTCCTTTTCGCATAAAAACTTATCACAAAAGAAATTTAACGATACGACCATATTCTTCCAGGCCATTAAATTTTTATGGTAATCGTACAATAGTGAGAAAAATCTGTCTGTCCATTCCCTTAGGAAGGGCTTTTTTACTCGTATTTTTTTTTTTTTTTTTCTTTTTTTTACTATCATGTCTCTACCGAGGCGAGTGGCTACACAGCCGACCCTTCTAAATGGTGAACTGAATAAGTCTTAACAAGCAATAGAAATACTGGGAAATTGCTGCCTTTAAACTTTATGACTTCTACAAGTGGACGTTACGCTAAAAGTGCTTTCTTAAGGGGGGTGACGCACTGTCTAAAGAAGGGAAATTGCTCCTTTCTAGTTAGCGAAAATGGGAATGGAGCTCACGCGCCCTATCCGGGCAACGATAGAACATTTTATAAATTCAAAATTAAGCCAAACCGCACAACGCACTTTCGCGGTTAATGGTGAAATGCATGCGCTCGTAAATATTTAACGATTCAATTTTGCCATACACATGTAAAGTACAAGGCGGTGTAATTCATTAATCTCCGACTACAAAATCAGAGAAGCCAACGTACCTGACGCAGGTAGGCACAGACAAAAACCATCCGCCCCCACAAGTCATACATAACATCCACCTAACGACGCAGAGGCGAACTAAATAACCGCCAACACCTGTGTCAGTGTGTGCACGACAATAGCTCCGCACCGGGCACAGTTGAGCTCCCTCAGGAACTCCATTTCGTCGCAGTATAGCGAACAAGTAGATGATGGGCTTCCGCAGGGGGACGCGCAGTGACGGCGACAACACTCCGAGGCACGTATATTTCATAAAGGCTGTGAACAGCATCATGTTGTGAATATTAAACTCGTTAATTTCCATATTCCCATGGGTGTATCAAATGTCGTAAATTACTGTAATTACGGGCAAAAGTAAAACCTTCCATTTGCAGCTAAATTATAAGTAATTTCAGGAATTAATAGCCGACTCGAGAAACTATCAGCAGCCGGGTGATGAGAATGTGACGGAGGGTGTTTACTGCTGTGATAAAAGTTTATTAACTGGTGACACCTGTTGGCGTTTCACGGATATATTTAGGTTTACATCGTTTTATCTACTCAAAAAAAGATGGCGCACATTGAATAATCATAAAATTTTCATCATAGGATTGTTAATTTTAATTAGGTTACATTTTCGAAAGTAATTAATAATTTCAAATAAAGATAAAATGTAACATTCCTGTTACCTGTTGAAGCTGCTATATTTTTAAATTAATAAACCAAATTCCAAAAGTATATGTATGGTGCAAAATCGGTGCATCGAAATCAAAATCTAAGCAAACAGAGTGCGCAGTCCAAATTCTTGCAAAGCCGACCGCGCATGCACTCTACTAAGGTTATTAAAAGCAAACAGTCCAAAAATCACAATTTTGGGCATTCGCTGATTGATCATTGAAAATTGGAACATACCATACATATGTGTAGGAGGGAATCTATTTAAAATTCGAAATTTTGTCAACTTTTGAAAATGCATTTCAATTGACTCTAAAGTTTCAACCGTTAACTAGTTTTTATTTTAAAAAGTATAACTTTAAACGCATTAAAAGCTCGATGGGTTATAGATGTCTGTATGTTTTAAGCCTAGCCTGACCATAGCATAAGTAATTGGATCATCGGTTGTAACAGAACCAACGCTAACCTAGCAATAAGTATCATTACAGGACATTGCAAGTTGAATAAGCACCTACACGCAATGCGAGTAGTTAACTCACCTCTCTACACTTGTGAAACAAAAGAGGAAAGTATTTCGCATTTGCTGTGTGATTATCCTTGCTACGCCACTGCGAGAGCGAACATTTTTGGTACGCGAATCATGGCAGAAAATGAACTGCAAAATCATATGCTACTCAAAATAATGAGTTTTATCAGACGAACTAAACGCCTGTCGGCTCATGAAGGGCAACGACATTAAACTGGATGATAGATCTTCTTCTGAGGTGGGTACAATGGACCACATGGTCTAAGTGCAGAGCCTTCAAGCACGCCTCCTGAAATCTACATCTACATCAAGCCTAGCCTTGCATAGACAAATAAAGATTTTTTAATATTAACACACTGAGAAGATTACAATTTGGAATTACCTATATAGGATTGCATGAGCTTAGGATGACAAACTATAATTAAACCTGCTTAATATTATATAGAAAAAAAAACTCCATATAGAATAATTAATTGAGCAATAGCTATAAAGGATTTTGTTGAAAAGAAAATATAACTTATTACGCCAAAATTATTACTTTGCCGTTGCTAAAATATGACAATTTATTACAACAGCAAATTCTCATGGGTACATCTCACGTATTGGAGCGTTCTGCATCTATTTAACCAAAGTCGGTTAAATAGATGCCTCTAATTTAGTCTCTTAGGTTAGCACTAGTCTTAAGTTCATTTAATGTACGTAGCTTGTATTAAGCGTTAATAAATAAAATTAACCAAAGTCGTACATGACATTCTGATACGTATGTATTTGGAATGAAGACAATATTTATAACATTTATTCACTCTTATTTATTTGAAAGTAATTTGTATCAGTTGTAGCAGAACAGATAAATTCAGTATTTTGGGAAACTAAAGTTATTTTAATATTAATTAAAGGAGTATATACCATATAATTAACAATAATTCTTGGGTAAAATCGACAGCTTTTACATACCCAAAAAATTAAATGTGTGTGAATTTGGCGATTTTTACCATGTCGAATTTTGTTGAGCAAAGAAGTGCACCGTCGCACACAGCACTAGTTCTTCGTGAGTTTTTCGCCAAAAACTCCACTCATGTCGCTCCACAACCACCGTATTCGCCTGATTTAGCACCGTGTGACTTCTGGCTGTTCCCAAAGCTCAAAAGACCACTTCGGGGAAATCGTTTTGAGTCGATTGAAGAGATCAAACGTGAATCGCTACGCGCATTGAACTATACGACGACTTTTTAGCATGCTTCAAAGATTGGAAAAAACGTTGACATAAGTGTATTGTAGCTAGGGGGGATTGTTTTGAGGGGGACGAAATCGATTTGGAAGAATAAATAAAAATTTTTAATTTTAAAACAAAATTCACCTTACTTTTTGAACACAGTAGTAATTCTAAACAGGTGGTTATTATAAAACAATGTGGAAATTGATTTCATAACTAAATATCGTTATGTTCGTTTTTATCGAAATGACTTTTTTCGAGTTTGCAATTACGATTTTTCAAAAACTATTTAATTATTTACTTTAATTCAAAGCATGTTTTTCTAGTTATTGATTTATCTTAAAGGTAAACCTAAATGGCTAGTAAAAAAACCGATTTTAAATATTAAATTGACCAATAAAAAGAAAAAACTAAGTTTCTAAACCACAATTTTCGTATTTTTAGAATTTAGATTCTGTAAGTACTTTGAAAAATAATTAACCAATCTCTCTTAGAATATTAAAAGTTGCTTTCAAATTCCTCCCTTTACAAAACAAATGAGGAAACAACTTCCGGATAAACTGATGGTATATGGTGTATGCATATAAAAATCAAAATTTGCTTTCTATCGTAATGCGTAATTTAATCCCAAATTGATAATGATTGGAAATCAGAAACCTTCGTAAATACAAAACAAAAATTCAATAATATTTATTTCAATTTATGACTTAATGGAAAGGTTCGTTAGTGGCTCAAGACCTATGCAACTTACCGAGTATCTGCAGTATCTTAAGACCTTCGGATTGTTTGCAGTGCAATTCAATAATAATTTTCGTAAACAAAACGATCAAACCTAGCCAAAGTGAAAAAGGCAACATGCACCGTTATCTGACCTTACATTGTTTGTTTGCTTACAATTTTATTGCACGACTCTGCAAGCTTAAACCAAAGAAAATCAAGTTTGTCTTAAGCCGGCTGCGTGACTCCGTCTGCGTCACTTCGCCGAGCCCCACAAGACACAACTGGGCAGCTGCTGGGAAGTCGCTAGTAAATCACGAGTTGCATGTGCATTTATTTGTAATTGACAGCTCAATAATTTTATTAGCAATCAATGAAGCTCATAAATTTTTCTTTTTTTCCCCTTTTCACAGTGGTTGAGGAGGGGCGTGAGGAGATTTGACGGCGCGGGGATACGTTGCGTTGTGCGCACAGAGAGCGCCGGTCGAACGATGGATAAAAAAAAAAGGGCGAGAAAATAATAATTTATGACGAAAGGGTTAACGCTAATCCACTGTGCTTGGAATTGCATTAAAGATGATGCCCCATGGGTTGCGGGAACGGAGGGGGACGTAGGATGCTCGACATTGGCAGCTCGAAAATTATTCACTTAATTAGCACAATGGGGAACGAGCCGCATAAACACCACATCCAAAATGCCACAAGAATTCCCTTGATCGGGGACGAACAGAGATAGAGAGAGAGAGAGAGAGAGGAGCCCTATCAAAATTGTTTTCCTCCTCAATATTTCATGAATCTCTTAGGCTAATGCCACGAAAATCCCTGGGATAAAATGGGATTTATCCGTCTTCCATCAACCGAGTATTCATTTGCATCAATCAAAATGAGCGTAATCCCATTTGGAGAAAAACCTCAACATTACCCCGACCGGTCGATGGACGGGGTTCGAACGGAATCTCGTTTTCCCGGAGGAAGGATTCGTGTCCGGAGTGGGAGATGGATGAGCTCCCGGGATAAGTCGATGGCTTATGCTAGCATTTCCGGCGGTGGTAGGAATTCCCTGTGTATACCGTTATTGATCCATCCCTAATTTCTGGACAATTTCATTCCAGTTTTATTGGAGTGCGAATATTCTCCAGAAAACAAATCCTTTATTTAGACCCCATTTTATAGGTATCAAGAAGTTTTTTGAAAATTTTCACTTCGAAAAATTATACAATTTTATTAGACATAGGTAAATTTTCTAAAGAAATCCTTCCCCAAAACGCCCTTCTCTACTCCTTTTACCCGAATTCCACTCCTTTTTTTTTTTTAAGGGCACGTCATCAATTTACAAATCGAAAAGTTGTGAACTTTGAAGAGATCTTCTCGAGGGTAATTGAATAGCATCCTCAAGTGGGTTAAAACACAGCATAAAGTGCTAAAATGTGAAGAAAGACAACTGCCAAGCAAAGTAGGAGGAGTGTGGTGAAAAAAAAAAAAAAGGCGAAGTGGGTAAAGAGATTCCCAAGGATATGAATCTTTTTATGGAGTGCTTTTGTCTTCTACTTTTCTGAAAAGAAGGGTAGATGGACCGTGTCAAGTGGAATAATCGGCTGAGAGGCGTTTCAAAAGAGTTTCTACGCTTTTGGATCCCTTTTTTTTTTACCCCCACCCCTCGGGGATGGATTGTTATGGACAAACTCTAAGAAAGCCAATTATGAAACCTCAATCATGTTATTCCTTTTTATTTGCCGCTGGAGAGTAATATTTAAATTTTGTGAGATATTAAATTATTGCAAGTATACCTTTCATTTTATGCTATATTATAAAATAGAAATGGAAGTTATTTTATACCTTTTAGGACCTCTAATTCGAGTTTTATTTTTTGTAATATGAGAATATTGTAGACTATATACAGGGTGTTACTATATAAACCAATCGATCGAGTATGGTATTGTTATTGACCCGCTCTCTAAAATCATTCCTTTTCCCTATAAATTTGTTTAGAAGGTGAGCTCACTTAAGTCGTCATAAATCCTTGTGGACATTGAGGTATCAACAGAAAGGTACTTCTATCCTTGATTGAATCAGCCCCGATGTCCTACGATTACCTTTCAAGAATCTATAAGTACTTGAGTATTTAATTATTTATTTATTTATTTATTTATTTCGCTTAATACAAGCTACAAAGGTTGATTGAAGGGCTAGGTTAGAGAAATGGTTGGGAAATGCTTAAGGGAGATTTTAGTGCGATGAAAATCGAAGGCGGCAAGAGTTGTTAACCATCCGTAGCATTCTGCGAAAGAGTTCGAAGTTACCATAGTTAGTACGCTGATTTTTAAGGCGAATGATAGGGAAATATCTAACGTAATGGGGGTTAGTGTTAAGGGCTATTCTACGAAGAAGGTCAGGGCAATCAATGGAACCGAGTAGGACTTGGTGGACGAAGACAATATCGGCAACATCTCAACGTAGGGCGAGGTACTGGGGAAGCGGTTAACATAAGAATAAGCAAGCACACCTCTTAAAACAATATTGTTATTGATTTTGAGAGGGAAGAAGTAATTTTAAAAAGGGCGAGTTGTCGAGACCAAAACTTTGCTCAGAACACTCCAAGGAATTGATTGTTATAGCGTTTCATACATAGAATCCGAATACCCTACTATCTAACCCATATTTAAACTTATTTTTATTTATAAATTAAAATTTGTTTTTAGTTATTTAATATTTTCAGCTCAAAACTAACTCTTTATAAAATCAACCTATCTCAATGGAATTACGATTTCCATGGCCACTTTCATAATTTCATTTAATTGTGAATATTAAAGTACTTAAATAACTCAAATAAATCATAACAACTATAAAAATTTATCAAGTAAAAACACGAAATAAAGTAGGTTTGCTTTAAAGAGGCACCAATAAAGTAGGTAATATAACAAATAACTAAAATCGTATATAACTCCAGAAGTTCAAATTCTAAAAGTCTTGTTATCAGTAGATCGGCAACTTTTACCATGAATTTCCAACAAAATTTATTTCTATAAATAGTGTAAAATCACCTTAATTATTTTCATCTATATTTACATACACAAAAAATACCAAAAATGTTTACTTTTGATCTGGACTATCATCTAATATGAAACAATTTGCCACTCCGAAACCCCAAACCCAATTTTCACATGCGCTTGAAAACCCATCGACCAATACTCTCTCTCGTCTTTTGCAAACATTTGCTAACAAAACAGTTTTCGAGAAGTTACTCGAGAGTTAGCCTCGAGTGACTTCCACCTAAAACAACAATCAAATGAAATTTATGGCCTCCAATAAACAGGAGAGGAACATTTTTCAACAACGTAAAGCCATAAATTACCAGCAATTCCAATAATCACATAAATTAGAGTTTCCAAACAAAAAGATTTCAACACCCAAAGCGGTTAAGCACGACTATGCCCCCCCCCCGAGGAAAATTGCTCAGACCGTGCAGAAGGAAAATTCGCTTCTGCAAGCGAAACGACGATGGCCTGGACTCTGGACGTGGATGTAGTCCCTGGCAATCTGGACAAGTTCTAATTCCAGATCAAGTGGAGTCTTGGATTACTCGGTGAGGACTAACCACAATCACAACTCGAGTTCACTTCTGGTAAGTCTTTGCACGTAATCCGAGCATACATTAGCCAGGGAATGAAGTGCCCTGGGTACGGTGGCGCCAGATGCTTCGTCCAGAGTACAGACTCGAAACCATCGCCATCCCACCAACTAAGAGTACGACAACTCCTCAGGAGTAGTTTGGCGGTGAGCGAACTCCAAATTGCTTCCTACGGGCAACCTTACACACACCGGGCATACCTTAGCTACTTTGGAAGAAAGTTTCGCTCGATGTTTACAAGGTGCCCGGCTACAAAATATAAGACACAAGACACGGACCGATTTCCCATCTGGCGAGTACAAGATTGGTCGGGGCAGACCTATACCGGAAAGGAAAACTTCTTGTGTTCGGAAAATGTGCGCAGAATCAAACAAGGAAAGCGCCCAACGGAAAATTTAATGGTTGCCAGAGGTTTTGCTGGGTATCGCGGGCTAGAGGGGCGTTCTGGAATTTGCTGCTGCCATCTGTCAGGCGCTTTCACAACTTCCCCGCATAGAAGAAGGTGGCCAAAGCTTTTCTTCGCCCTGTCAAAGAAGTAGAGGAATATGAATGTGGTGGGCCCGCCCGCCGAGGACCTAGAGAATTACTCGGCGGGTATATAAACAGCAAAATCAAGTAGTTTGCGAGTTAGTTGAGCGGCTTGCGGTCTCGAGTGCGGTCGAGGACGGAGGACGTGTGCGAGAAATGAATTTGCTGAATACGAGGCCATTTGAGGTATTTGAGGTCAAAAAGTGGGAGAACAATTTAAAATTAATTTGTAAAAGAATAGG
Source organism: Philonicus albiceps (assembly GCA_963969385.1). Lineage (NCBI taxonomy): Eukaryota > Metazoa > Arthropoda > Insecta > Diptera > Asilidae > Philonicus > Philonicus albiceps. The sequence goes on along the minus strand of OZ017774.1, from coordinate 9,442,232 downwards.
ATAACAGATGGAGTCATGTCGGCACTTAACAAGGTAGTACAGGTGATAAATCGACTAAGACAGATTGACTTATTTGCAAAAGCTAAATAAGATCAATTAGTTCCAAATGTTTAGGAAAATTATAATGATATGCGTCTATACATTTATACACTAAGAAAAATCAGAATTATAAAATTGCCTGAGCTTTATGGGAGAAACAACTATAATTAGGCAGGCTTCCATGATTTACCTTATATTCCAAGGTATTCATAAGCCCTTTGGTAATATCGTCTTGCTCAGGGTGCTATATAAATAAATATGTACACCTATTAAATGACTACTTCTTCCAATTTTTATTGTGTACATCTATAAATTTTTGTTTATTATAATTCTTACTTGGAATTTCAATATTATTCTGTGTCTAACAGAAAAATCATACAGATGACATAGGTTTATTTTCTTAGATTCAAATATTCATTATTTTTCCTAAACTGTTTTATTTTCATTGACCAGCGCCGCAAATCCCAAGGATTAATATGAAATTGGAGGATCACGCCATATACCATAAATGGTTAATATAAGCTTGATTGTTATAAATAAAATAAATAGCATATGTAACGATATTTGTATAGCACTTCAGACTATACAAATTTTCTTATATAAATATCTACAGAACTACAAATAAATGGTTCTCCTACCATAAACTATTATATGGTAATTCCAAAATCTTTGATATATGCAGGTGTGATGCCTGTCTGCTTGATCGCACATAGTGTGAAAACGGCTGGAGCGATTGTATATAACTAAAAGTCTAACTTAAAAATATTGCCAAGGTTCATTTCGATCTGTTGAGTAGATTTAAGATGACAGTTTCAACTGTATGCAAAATGAGGCATCGATGTGTGTATACACGTCAAACCAAATCTCTATTATTATGCGTTCGACGTGTATACTCGTCGTGAAAAAAACGAATTACCATTGACTATAAAAACTCAAAATTTTAATAAAATATAATAAGAATCCCGACTAGAAATTACTTCAGGCTAGGGTCCGATTTGGATCAGGATTGCCTGAAGATTGATCAGGGATAAATCAGGCTTCCTGATCCGAAGATGACCGAAAAACGTCACGCCTTGTATGATCTCTACAGGATCCGTTCAACGGATCCGCTCTGGATTTGTTTGAAGGATCTGATCGTGATCATAAATTATTTTCAGAAACGGATAAAGGCATCGGATCTACCGATGATCAGTCTTTCTGATCAGATTTCAATCAAAAAAGTTTACGTAACGACAAGAATTGAATTATCTTTATCGCTAGATCTATAGATCTAATTAATAATAGATCTACTAATATAAAAATATACTAAATTTTTTATTATAATTCTGTTCAGAACATCGGATACGATCTTGACTCTAAGAACGTATGTCCCATTATGTAATGGGACCATAATAAGGTTTTTAATAATAAATTTTGATAAGAAACTGATCAGGTGACCGGAGAAAGGAATGAAGTACTGTACTCTGATAAGTTTCTGATCAGGGGACCGGAGAAAGGGATGAAATACTGTACTCTGATGAGTTGCTGATCAGGGGACCGGAGAAAGAGATAGAATACTGTACTCTGATGAGTTGCTGATCAGGGGACCGGAGAAAGGGATAGAATACTGTACTTTGATCAGTTTCTGATCAGATGGCCGTATTAAGGAAAATCTGATCCAGATTTGATCATAATCCGGGATCCCTGAACTAATTTCCAGTCGGGATATTATTTGATGGGATGTTTCCTTTATATTACCAATAGAACTGTTCTGAACTGAAATTCTTAATATTATTTTCTTTCTGTTGTGTGTTTTTCTTGTTTAGTTATGTACTTTATTATTATTTAAGAATTATTAAATTTATAATAATAATAACCTTTTCAGAAGTAAATTGTTATTTGTTGTTTTTATTAAATAAAAATGTAGTTCTTTCTCGTTTTTCATAAAATAAAATAAGACCATTTTGGCCTGCGTTCGACGTGTATACACGTCATTGCTTGATTTTAATTCCGCACACTGTGGAGGGATTTTTAAAACTAAATTCTTCGCTTAACTGGTTAAAAGAAAAACGAAAATACAAAGTTACACCGAAAATAATATAAGGGTGGTTGTTCAATGTATTACTAGTTGCTTAATTTCACTTCGTTTTGTGGTTTAAGGTCTTCATTAAACAAAAAAATAAATAAATAAATGTTCATAAACTCTTCGAATTTTTATTACAAGAATATGTTTCGTACGAGTGTCCAACATCGGCTATAAAAATAAAATTCACGCTAACATATTTGTGGTTGGCGGGAAGAGGTGAAGAAGGGAGGAAAAAGAAGGGAAAGATGGAACATAAACAAGATACCATCAGGCACCTATCCGCAAAATGAAATGAGGTGTTTTACAGCGATCCAGCAGGCTATTAAAAGAGGACTCGCGGCAAAAATCTTTATGATAACAGGAAAGCTCGTAATTTCGCCTTGTGACATGATTTCCTCGAATGTCTTCAGTATTTTTCCACAGAAAGGTTTTAAGTGGATACAAAACGGCAGACGTGCCTGAGTTTATTCTTCGTTCATACACCCCCCCAACAGAGACACACAAATACTGAAAGATGTCCCTTCTGGCGGTGGCAGTTTGTTGCTTCATTCACGAGTCACCTCACGTATGCATTAACTTTTATCATGGTCCTTACGAGGTGCTCCGAGCGTGCAGAAGGGCGCCCAAAATACTTTTTTGGACCAAATTAGTTCCAACAACAATTCCCCCGTGAAGCAAGAGGCTTTAATGCGGAGTGTGAGGCGCAGGGGATGCAATGATTTTAATTAATTTATTCAAATTGCCGACATCGCTCCGAAAATCATGGCCTTCGCCCTACGGTTCCAACTGAAAGGATACCCCCCAAAATGAGAGAATGTCTATCCCCTTCCTGAAAAACATCAAAAGGACCATATGCGCGCTGAGGATGTTTGTCTCCTTCGGAGCGGTACTAAAAATGGGGGGGGGGCAGAGTTCTTCTAGAATATCTTCGAAGGAGCTTTCGCATCCTCCTCCGGAGATGTCTTTTGCCTTCCTTTTGTGTGCCGTGATACTGAGGACTATCAAAGCGGCAAGATTAGGTTCGGATGAGGGATTATGAGCTCACATTCATCTTGTTATGATTATATTTGACTAAGATGTTGACTAACTGATTATGCATCCACACTCGCTCGATTCAGATTTTGGAGGGGAACCTTTTTTGAGATATTTGTATGCACAGTACCTACACATTTATGATCAAAATTATGTGTGTAGCCAGTTAACCAACTGCAGTAATTATGCTTTTATAAGCAAACAGTCCGTATTTACTGGGCGGCATGGTCCCCTTGTTTACATGCAATCGGAAGTTACAAAAGTACAGGATGGTTCATATCTCAGAGCATGTAATTAAATTTCAATTGTTGACTTGTTCTGACAAATCTGGGATGTGGTGGCTAGTCGCAAACCATCATAATTTTACAAAAGGTCCTGCAAACACCGTAGGGATGTAATCAACGAGAAATTGAGCAAACTACAGAAAACCCATTAATTTCAGTGGTCAGTGCTTTCGGTTTTCGAATAATAATTAATAATTTTCCGATAAAACAATATCAACCATCGATGTGATGCAGGGCGATAAATATTGGGACTAAAATTAACCATATTTACTTTTAACATTACTATTAGCAAGAGCAATGTTTGAGATAAAACAAATAGTATAGTGTAATACTAAATTAGGAATTCTGTCGATAAAACAATAAAATTAGTTATCTTAATTAAGACGAATCTTGTAAATAAACCTCTGTAGGATATGTCATGCATCTAAAAATTTTGAAGCTAGTTGCTGCAAACTGTCACAACTGGCTACATTTTAAGATTTACAAATGCGAACAAAATTTAGAATAAAGAGCAAAGATAAAAAATTCTAAAAAAAAAATGCCGATAAATTTATTTTAAATTGTAAATAAAATACATAAAGACAGACAATTGCAGACATTTTGCAGAAAATGTAAAAAACAAATAAAGAATAGAATTTTTAATGACCTGACCTTCATATCTGCGGCAACCAGGAATAGAATTAAAATGACGTGAATGCACTTCAACGGTCGCGAATGTGTTAATTTATTTGATCTAATTTAATAAGGGTAGGGGCAGATGACCAATCCTTTTCGTGCACTTCCATGCGGTCTACTTGTATGTCCGAATTATGAATCATACATGTGAATTATATTCAGTCAAAATACGATGCTTTTCTGTGCAATTTACTTATTATTCAGGGATTTCTCTGTGCGAATCAAACCCACAATCTCATAGAGGCATTCTCATAGCATCACTCACTAACCTAAGCCACCCATGAAAATTAACACGTTCAACCCGGCGTGGACCACCGATGGTTCACAGGCATTGCTTTCATTTGGCGGCGTGAACCACTGGTGGTCCACACCACCTAGTTTCCTCCGTCTAACTGCGCGAACCACCGGTGGTTCACATAGATATAACAACGTAAACAAGCACCGCCAGAAGAATAAATAATTTATCATCTCGTGCACGAAGATCATAGACTTCGAAAAAGTGTGCCGGGTTGAACATGTTAATACAAAGCATTTACAAACGCTTGAAATACATAAATGATTAAATGTTTTATAAATAAACATTTAATATTTAAAGTTTTCAATTAAAACATTTGGTTTTGTTTTGTTTTGAAGTAGTTGCTCAAGTTAAAACCATTTACATTTTACATTTTATTTAAATACTCTTAGATTTATAGTCCTAAGCTTCTTCGAAAAGGATACAAGGTATATTTTAAAAAATCTCCAATTTTAGAATGGAAAAATTACTATTATCAAGGTGATATTTAACTTAACAATGCACCAACATATAGCAAAAACAAACATCGGTTAATGAGGAAAAATCAATTAACAGAAAATGTTTTCAAGATTTTGCAACCTTTTGATTGATTATCTTGAAACAGCCAAACTCTTAACTAAAATTAAGCTAAATACTACAGAGACCTAATACAGATATATTGAAGAACAATTTACTAGGACAATTAAGTGGTTCAATTGTCCAACGATACTCTTCAAGTTAAGATCTAAACGTAAGTACTAAAGGTATTGCTCCCAGAATGCATATTAAATAAGCCCTCAACTTCAACTAAAGTAATCATACCTACTCGTATACATATGAAAATTTAGATCATAATTTCTATCTCAAATGTTATGAGAGCATTGATATCTTTTATTGAAGAACAGGTGCTATAAGCTTTTAAATGTGAAAAATTTTAAGTTTAGATCGACTTTTGCATAACAAATAAATTTTTACTTAAGAAATCCTACTAAGATAAAGTTACCATTGAATTTTAGAATTCTTAAATAATTCACCATATAGCTCAATTTTGATAGTCTTATGGATAATTCATATGGATATTGAAGATTTTTCAGTAATGACGCATTTTATTTCATTGCAATAAATTTTCTTTTTTAAGAAGTACTAACAAAAATTTGCTTTAATTTTTGTCACACGCCACCATAGGTGTTAAATACCTCAAAAGCCCTTCCGGTCAATATTTATCGAACTGTTTATTTCTCGAATCAATAATCTACATGAAAACCACATCTACCTTTTGGTCCACCCTTGTTTGCGTATTAACACGATATCATCGTCGCCCACGCCGTACCATACCAACCCAGCCCGTAGCGCTTCAATTCTGCTGCAATGCCGTTTTATTATACCCAACACGATAATTACAAATGGACATAAATCGTTAACGCCTGGTTAATGTTCTGTTCATAATTAGAATTTGAATCGGCCCATTATTGGCTTCGTATGCACTTTAGCTGGCGGGGAGAAGAGACGGGCGGGAGTATAGGGCGGCTCTGTCGTAAGTGAATCCATTTAATTTGGTGTAATATTGCCCCATTATGAGGTGCAAAGAGTCACATGAGCACCACTCAGCCTGTACAGCACAATCCCTGGCAATTCGACTGGAGAGCGCACAGAGTCCCCCTCCCCCTCCAATTTATGCCAGCTCTGTTTGAGCTGTGAATGCAGAGGCGTTTATGATGCGATATTTATGAAATGGTCGATTTAGAGATCAAAAACATGTTTGCTTGTTTGTTTGCACAACTTATCGTTATTTGGAGCAATAATTTGTGCAATTAATGCAATTCGGGTTACATTCCTGCCCAGAGAGTGTTTATTAGTTGTTGCCTCAAGGCAAAACTCGTTGGTTTTGAATTTAGAAAGTGTGTTGTATATGCCTAATTTAAGGAGCATTTTTTTTAAATAGGTTATTACTTATTATTATTATTAGTATCTTAGAGATGCTTTAAAAAGTAAAAGTGACGAACAACGAGGTTTTATAATTTTGTTCTGAACGAATAATCAAAATAGTTTAAATTTGAATTTGAGGTTCCCCTAACGAAAATTTCGTAATCTCATGTATTTTCCGGTATACAATGGCTAAAAAAAATGTGGTAAAATTGAATACAATAGAACATTATTAAGTTTCCCAATGACAATTGAAACATATAACTTTTTTGGATCGGTTAGACAATCGAAAACCAAACTAAATGTCAATAATCTTAAATCGATAGTAATGCATGGAGACAGATGTTCTGTTGAGGGGTTGCATTGTTTATAATAATCTCACTTTGATAGGACAATAACAAGAGATTATTAATTAAGTTCCGATCGGTCATACTTTATATTATTTCCTGCAGGATAAGACTTCAAACATTTATCAAGGAAAACTCAAGAACGGTTACTAACTACATATGTACCACACCAACTTGTCACCTAATTGCAATCACCCGAAATCAGTCAGTCAGTCTTATAGAGAATTTTTAAGGTATTCTGGACTTGACCTGTGGAAATCGATTTTTAGAAAATTTTGTATTGCAATTAAGTCACTAATTGTTTCGAATGAAAATTTTGGATCATTCATTTCAGAAATATTTATTTAAATCGTTTTTATTTTATATTTTTCTTTTCGTTCTTCTCCAAAATAAAATCTACGTGCGAAAGATTGTGAACCACCACTCTCCGCATTACGCTTAGTGTAAGCATTACTTTAATCTTACTTTCTCAAAATAAGGTTTTCTGTTCAATAAATAATCATGGAAAGACCGCTCAGTGAACCTAACTCCCAGAGTATCATACCAATATATTTTTTAAATTATTACCGCTCATAATCAGTAAATCAAGGGCCTCTAGAAGCATTGTCTGATTTTTTCATGCATTGTTATCACGCAGTAAATACTGATCTCAACTTATTCTCCAAAAACTTAAAATAGATTTTATAAAAATTGAATACTTTTTCATTAATAACCTTTATACCTACTCTTAAGTAGTTTTAAGATTACTTTTATTCTAAAATAGAGCTATTGATACAAAACTTAAAAATTCGATTTTGCTGTTGTTCAGACATGCTGAGAAGCTAAAAACTCTTGCTCTTCCAATAATTCAATCACTGAAGCAATTTACAAATTGTCTGCCCTTCTCGGTTTACTTTTCACAAGAAAGGTTGAAACTTTTGACTGGTTTTTCGCCCACAGGCAGTTTCCGTTACGCCCCATACCCCTTCACCTAGTACATTTTCGATTCCTTCAGAAGCACTCTTCGTCGTCCCCAAGAAATAGTTTCTTAAAATATTTCCTCAGCCAAGATTTATTGAACTTGCATGATTGCGCCGCCAGCGAAGTGAATTATTGCCATCACGGTGCCTGCCCTGGCCTGGCTTTGAAAATTCTCTCCAGTGTTCCTAAAGGTTGATTATTATTACTTCAGCGCAGGGTTCCCGGGATTTTTTGGTCTTTCGTGTGCCTGCCTCAAAAGATGTGGCACGGCAAGTAACATGAAATGCACGATTTGAACAGGTGCACGGGTTTGGGACAAAACAAAAAGGACTTTACCAAATTCCTTGCGGTGACACATTGATATTGCAAAGTTTTCAACTTGAACATAATTGCACTTTAAGTTAAGAGTTATTTCTTTCAAATTGAGCTTTAAGCCACTTCAGAGACTCTAATAAACGAGATATGCGCCTGGATGTGATTTCCAGGATTCTATTCTATACAAACTTAGAAACTGTTTGATGAAATAAGTTTGACATAAATAAATACAGATAGTTGTTGTATAAGGATATAGGTTTATTAGATTTATTAACGGCTATATTTCAAAAAGAAATTTGTAAGTACCCTCACATTGCATCAATTTGCAAGAAAGGTAGTTGAATAAAAAATAGGATAATGAAGAAAATGTTATAAGTTATAGATTACAAAAAATAATAATTCTCCAATCTAGATAATTAAATTGTTAAAATCAATAACTATCAATAATTATTAGTAAACATTTACTTCCATTCAATTCAATATCGGTACTGTCGTTATGTCGAAAATTAGAGTTACTATAATTAAAAGTAGAAGTAAGTAGACGTGTATTCTTCAAAGTTTAAGAGAGGAAGTATTTAATAAATTAATTAAAATGGAAAATAATCAAGAAATCAGGAAAACTTTGTCTCAATTCTAGGCAATCGGACCTATGTACATATTTTGAAAATAACACACAAAATACCAACTCTTGAAAACATAGAAGCTAAGTTGCAAGTTCTAGATATAGATACGATTTTGCACCCTTTTGAAATATATATGTAAAATTAGAATATTTTATGGCGATTTTTATCCAAGTTTGTTATACGATACATCTTTAAAAATTGACAGTCAAAATAACAAAATGAAATTTACAAATTTGTAAAAAGAATATCAAAGCGATTAGAATTGCAATCGTAGCCCTCGTTTGGGGTTTGTATAACTCTACAGTGGTTGTTCTTGTTATATACAAAAAGTGAGTGGTCCCAGGGTTATACTTATAGGGGGATATATGTATAAATATATTTAGGTACATATCTTTCTTAAATAAATTCAGAACCCTTGATTTTGTGAAGCCTTGTGATTAAGAGGTCCTTAAGGACTATCTAAAAAGAATTCTAGCCAAATTGGAAATCAAAATTACTTGCTATTTTTACTTGGTAACACGGCAACCAGTTTTCTTACTTTCAGAAAATACGAATATTTTTAGACATACGTTAAACCTGGGAAAACTTAACTAGTAAATGTTGTCTTGTGTTCGATGTCTTCATTTACGTTAGTCTTGCAAAATTGGGTTGTCATGCGAACGTTTTAAATGTAAAATAAAAAAAGAAAACAAATTTTATGTCATTCTTAATGTAACCGGATAGCATCGACAGATAATCTTGCTGTCAGCTTAAAAATTCCGAGGCAATTAAGCAAATGCCAATTTGTCAGGTCGGCCGGAGGAGGAGAGGGCCACTAAAAAGTAAAAACAAGAGAAAAACATCACCAGTGGAATCAAGAAAGATTTATCAGCGTCTCACGCTGACAAGCATCGAATACCGCTATCATCGCTGACAGAGTTCGCTCGAGATCTTGAGACCATCTTCGATTCGAGATGTAGTACAACACACCGAACTGAGTCTATAAATACGGCGATAGAATGAAAGATAAGCCCTAGTCAGAGCAGAAACAAACTGCTGGTCTACAGTGAAACCAGCATCTAGCGAGGAATGTCTCTTCCAGCGCATTAGGCAAAGGGAGACACTCCGCTCGGCTGGATCAAAATAGATAAACATGTCCAAAGAATTTTTAGGATGAGCCGCAGCTTAGGCCTCCTCTTGAGAAAAAATCTTAAGATAGTCCCGATGTGGTCAGGAGACACGCTACGGACTCTGGTGAGATGTCGCCAGTTCCAATTTATCCGTCACTATTGGTGCCATCACTGTTGGCGGCGTGTGCGAGGAGTCAAGAATTATAAGAGATCGTCATCACTAGCGGCGGGGGAGAATGGAGGAAAAATTATGGTGCGGGATGAGTGACGGATTTCTTGAAGCTCCGATGGGAAAAGGAGGGCGCCCAATAGGTGGCTGCGGACCGCTCCCGTGTGATTGATGTAAGGTGCGAGATGAAATCTGTTCCACAACCGTCAGCAGATTGCTGTGATTGATATTTACCCGAAATGATTTTGAGCTGATGATGATTTATGAGCGACGGCGGATGGAAACATGACAGTGAGTTTTTCTCCGATTTTGTCTCGGTCCGAGCCACTGGGGAGAATGAAGTTCGCCTCGCCTTCGGTGGGAGGTCAGAAATGTATTAAGAGGTCAGTTGGGCTCCATTATTTATGTCAGATAAATCAGGAGTTGCTACGCCGTTGTTGCGGACGACGTGTGTAATTAGGTTGAGAGATAATTCTCTGTTTGGCTAGATAGTCGCTGCTGGTTGCTTAATGGAAATCGTGAGGCAGGTATTAAGCAGCCTCGGGAATTCTTGTCGGTCAGTAGGAAGCGAACAACAACGGGCTCTGTATAGGAAGCTTTATGACTGCTCCATTTTAAGTGCAAATTTTTTGCTTGTCATATTTACGACATGCTAACATAAAACAGAGTTATGTTCCCTACTATCGGTTACAGAGCTCTTTACGCTGCATTTATGAGCAAATGATATTAAAACTTCGCTCTAAGAGTTCATACATTTTAAATTGGTAAAATAAAGAAAACGCTCATATAAATGACAGTTATTTACACAGGCATGCAAATTAAACATTTTTTTCCTTTCTAAATTTATATAGCCAATTATGGAGGTTTGGAAGCTTCTATTTACGAATCTCAACTCGGTTTTTTTTCTATTACATCAGGATTTTTTACAATACAAAATTCTAATAATACAAGTCGATATTTTGGGCATTTTTAAAATATTATTAAAAAATAAAAGTGTATCATAGAAGTTTGTAATTTCACTTAAATGAAAGTCTTAGTCTTAATCTTTCATTGATGACTGTCACGTTAGGATTTGGTGTCATAGACAGTTTCACGCATTCTATCTTAAAAGTTGAAATATTTACACCTAATAGGACAGATGTGGGTTAGCGCATGGATCTGATTTTCCGAGCTCATAGCAAGTTCCTTTGATAGGTATCTGCCCGTCCTTAGGATAAAGATTCGGTACACATACAGGAATTATTTTGGTTCGTCGTAAAACAAGATATTGACCATCCTTATAAGGTCTCTTTTTGAACGCCTGGTGGCACGAGGTAAGATGAAAAATGAACCCTGGTACACAGTCGCAAATGCAATCGTTGGCTTGATCACCATGGAACAGAGTACCTCGTTATCCTTGCACCTCCCAAAGAACAAAGAACGGATTATTGACAATATCTTCGGGCTTCTCCTATAATGTGATGGGAATGAGTTTTTGAGCCACCTATTGTCCAAGATTCAATTTACTGCAATGCCCCAGTGCCACGAGTAAGATCAACAACTGTTTCCCTATGGTCATTTTTTTTAATCTAGGTAAAGATCACGGTGAGCAATTTTTAAATGCAAATCAGGTGGCGTACAATTGGCCTTATACTTTTTTAAATTGAAAATTCGAATAGTAGAGACATTAGTAAAATTTCAAAACTTAAAACCGCCGAAAGTTGTAGTAAAATGTATTTACAAAAGGATAAAGGTCCTGAGTCTGTCGCTCTCACTCAAATTACCTGTGAAACAGTGGTACCATTACACTCGAAAAGTAAATTTTTGGACTTTTTACGCAATTTTCCTCTACATAAAACTTTTTGGATATAATTTTTAGATAGTTAGCTAATTAAAAAAATAAAATCCTTAAAACATAAGTTACAAAATAGCAATACATCTTAATACGAATGTGGTTTTAGTGAAGGCAAACCAAAATATGGAAAGCCATAACTATTACCTTATAGAAAAATACGACATTCAATTTTTATATGGAAAAAAACGTAAAATAAATGTATTCGATAAACTATAGGTTACAAAATAGTTTTATTATATACTTTATTTGCTTTTAATAAAATTTTACTATTGTTCCTATTTAAATATTAAGATAGCAATGCTACACTATCCGTCTGAGTTTTTCTCTTAGAACTTATATCCGCGAAGTTCCAGTAACCTCTAAAAATTCTTTAAAAGTAGAACAGGAAGTATGGGATAATGTGGACCGTCACTCTTCAAAATGGGTTCAATGAATGCTAAGAGTTATTAGCAAAAGATTGCACCCATTGATAGACATATACCCGCACCTAAAATCATTAATATACGAGTGCACATTTATTTTTAAAAACGTCGAGTCCTCGAAACGTTAAACGACACAAAATAGCAAAGGTGTCATCAACTCCTTAGAAGAAGGCGAAAAAGAAAAATATTTAGCAAACATAATTACAAGGATATCACCACGAAGGAGGGCATCATTAAAAATAATTTTACGAATTCCAAAAGTCATTAAGCAATTACCATAATTACAGCAATTCTCGAATGTAAACAAAACGGCTTTCAGCCTTCAGTTCTCGCTGTCGGTGTGCACCCTCCTGTTTATCATTCCATAAAAATACACTGGTAATTTTCGCCTTTTATTATCCAGCAATTCAAAGTTAAACAAGTCCCGCGGGGGTGCCATTCTCTTCGACTGAAGGAGAGCCAACGAACATTGCCAGCAGCAACACCGTGACAACGCGACGAGAACCGACGTGGAGTGAAGTAAGGGTAGCAGGTCCTCCCAACGCCCCTTTTTCAACTCCTTAAAGGAGGCCAAGTGTGCGAAGAGGACACAGAAGAAAATTTGCAAAAATAAATAATAAGGAGCTTTCTGGTAAAGCTTTCGCGTACACATGTTGCCAAGTAAAACGAGGCAAAAAGATAACACCCGGTTTTACGTAATATCCGCTGGGACCGTTTATGCAGAGGTCCCATAAAACAAAAAAACAAAAAAAAAAAACGCATAATTGCCGGACTGCAACGTTTTTTTAGTGCAATTTAACCCAGCACCGGGAGAGTCAAATAAAAATTTATTTTACGTGCAGTGTCATCGCCACTGTTGGTCAGTATCACGGCACTCTATCGTTTCTGGCCGTTTTCTCTTGTTGAAACCTAACCGAAATTAACAGAGAAAATTTATGGGACAGATTATGGTCCTTGTCGAGCCTTTGTTTCTACTTAAAATACGAGTACATTCCACAAATATGATACCATATGAATTTCTTTAGCATTTACAATACGAATGAAAGAATAAAAAGTGAACGTAATTAAATCTAAATAAATAAAAAATAGGCCCTTTAAACCCTTTAAACGTACATTTTTACGGCACCAAGGAAAAACAAAGACAAAAGACTTCATAAATATATAAGGTTAGGTTAGGTTAGGTTGCTGTGGCTGCCTAGAAAGGCACACTTAGGCCAATTTTGGCCCATTGCATTACTACGTAGCGCAGGAGACCATGGTTATTCGTGGGATTCGAACCTACAGCCTCTGGGACGGTAGGACAGCGCGCTAACAACTGAACTATCAGAGGCCCCATAAATATATAAACTATTACGGAAAATTTAAAGTCTCGTAACATTTTTTTCCGTCATATTTGAATATTAAAGACCTTACAGCTTAAAAATCCCCATATTATACTAATTTTCATGACAATTAAAAACTTTGCTCAATTTTGTTTTTCAAAATTGCTGACCGTCATATTAAATAACAATGAATAAAACTTGTAAAACAGCTTTTAAAACTCGTTACTTATTACCAAATAATAACTGCTTCCAATTTCTTTATATTAGTGACATGTGTGGGATTCTTTACTTTTAAAATCATAAGCCAAACATACAAGGAAAATCTGGTCAATATTTTTGAAAAAAAGTACCATTTATATAACATCCCAGAAATATTGTAAAATTACAGATAGAATCGTAAAAAAATAAAAATATAACCAAATGCTACAAATGCCAAAGTTGGATCGCTTATCTACATTTATGAGTTCATCATGAGTAATTTTAAAAACTACTAAATCAATTTCTATAATGTTTTCAGGGTTCGCTATAATAATAATAATTAAAACTAATTTTTATCTGTCTGTATGTTTGTTTGTGCTAATCTCGGGAATGGCTAAACCGATTTCCATTGGACTTTCACGTGGAGAATTTTTTCAGGCATGATTAAGACCATTTTTAAATTACTTTTGCCTATATGTCTAGGCACTGGCAATGTTGGTTTCAAATTTACAACTTTAAGCAATTTCCATGAAAAAAATTTGGTATATAACATGAAAATAAGAGATTTACCAATACAAGAGATTGCGTTACTTGTACTGTATCGGATCTGACCATACTATGACTACCTTAATTTTTAAGCTAAGTCATATGGCTTTGCATTTTATTATACGTTAATTTGCCAAAGTGTAAAAAGATAATATTTTGGAGCTACATATGACAAAAAAAACGGCATTTGCTGGAAGCTTTGCTTTTGTTTTCAAATTTTGGTTTCGTCGCTTTAAAAGTGGCGATTTTAATACGGAATACAAGGAACGCCCGAGCCAAGTGAAAAAATTCAAAATTAAAGATTTAGAGACTCTACTCAGTGAACATTAGTTTCAAACACAAAAAGAGCTTGCAAAATCTTTGAAAGTTACACAACCAAGCGAACTATTTCCAAGCACCGAAAAATCATTGGAAATTGGGTGCCATATGACTTGAAACCGGATGTCGTCGAAAGGCGATTGTGCATTTCTGAAATGCTGCTGGAGGGCCATAAAAAGAAAAAATTGTACCTGGAAACAATGGATTCATTACGACAACCCGAAGCGCAGGAAGTAGTAAGTGAAACCCGACAAGCAAGGAACATCAACACCAAAGCCGAATATCCATGGCTCAAAAGTAATGCTCTGTATTTGATGGGATGAAAATGGTATCATCTACCATGAGCTACTAAAATCTGGTGAAACTATTACGAAAGAGTTGCACAGACGACAACGGATTCATTTAAAGAGTGCACTACACGAAGAAAGGCCAGAATATGCCATTTCCATTATGAAAACACTCGACCTCATATTGCTACACCGGTTAAAAACTCGATAAGAAATTTTGCCTCACCCACCATATTCACTAGACCTTGTCCCCTTCAGACTACCACCTATTTCGATCGATTCAGAATGCCCTTACTGGGATTCCATTCTCTTCAATTTAAGATATCAAAAATTGGCTTGATTCGTTCCTGTAAGGAGCTCAAAAGGTGAGCAAAAACCAGATGGGAAAATCGGTAAGCGTTATTTTCATTTAACCACAAATTAAAGCTCATAAATAAGTTCTTAACAAATCGAGTTATACAGTCAACCGCTATCATCATATATTTTACTAAAAACCACGAATATTTAGGCTTTTCCACAGATTTAATCAGAAAGCGTTCCCAAAGCTAATGTCAAGTGGTTTACCTGTGTTATTAATTATTAAATATAAAGCCAATTTTTTAATATTGCGTATAAAACATCCCCTAAAACTTTTATTGACAAAGTTCTGACTATTTTAAAATGTGTAGCCACAAAGGACAACGAATAAATGCAGAATGAAGCGACAGCCGTTTTCAGACCCTTATTGAGTTTTTACCAACAAATTTTAATTGTACCAATCAACAAATATGGAAAAATGCGAGCTGCGTTAATTATACTAAAAGATTCATAATATGGGGGGGGGGGGGGGGGGGTAAAAATTATATTAAATAAACATATACTTGTGAATATGTTGTAGCAAATTAAAATGTAATTTTCGGCAGGCAACGAAAATTTACATTACTAAATAAAGCACCAAAGTGCAAATGCATAATTTACAAAAAAAAAAAAAAAAAAATGTATATTAAAAAATGGACAAAACATAACCGTGCTGAGGCAAAGAACGGCCAAAATTAAAAATTATTTCATAAACTGGAAGTATGCCATGAATAATCTACGAAAAATTCCATAAAATAATTTCCAACTTGTCCGCAAATTAAATTTCCACCGCCACAGATGGTCTCAGTCCGTTTGGTTAAATACGCCAACATAATTACGGCTGTGAGCCGAGCGCTGAGTGCCGGGCGTGCATTCCGGCCCCGGGCCCCGGCCCGGTGAATAACTCTTCCGTTGAGTCCGACATCGAGCAGCAGCCGAGCTCCCTTTTGCACCCCCTTCCCCGCATAAAACGAGGCCCAACCGTCCAACGAGCGGAGACACACTGCCGCAGGGACCGAACAGAGGGTGAGAGGGGGGGCTCCGATGGTGGCTGGGCCGCAGATAATAAAAGGTCGGAAATATTTCTACCGAGAGTAAATAAAATGAGCGCTGTCGTAATTTGTTGATTTGTTTGACCAACTTGTTAACAATTATGCGATTAATAATTATGTTCGGCAATAAATAAATTCCCGCCACCGCTGGACCCCCGATCACCGCGGTCGAGCAGCATAACGCGACTGCTGCTGTCCTCGAGAGTAATTTGTGGCCATGTGGGCGCAACATCGCTTGTAGCGGATGGCCCGAGCATCAGAGATTTATGCATGACGGCACTGATGAAATGCAGTCGTCTCGCACGTTCCTCAAGTCGTCGGCGATTTGGTGGTTAACGCCTTTGTTAACCAACACGATCCGTCTCGGATTAATCAAAATGTTGCCGAGATTGTGTGCGAAAGTTGTATAACAAAGTGTAATGAGAATCGCCTGGGAAATGGTTATGCAAAATACTGCACCAGGTGAAGAGGACACCACTTAAATTGCTTTTTGAGAGGAGACTGGACAACTATCGTATAATCAGTAAATGTTGTCGTTTTGCAATCTAGACAAAGTAAACTAAAATTATAAAATTTTATTTTTGAAAAGCTGAATTGTTGTTTTACATAACTTCAGAAAAATACTTTGATTATACTTTCAAATGAATCCTAGAGTTAATTTTCCAACTTTCGAATTTCTTTAATATTCCCCTCTTAACTTTAATCGTTGGGTAGATTGAAATTTAACAAAGACTATCAAAAATACCATTTGATTTCTCTCTTTTTCTTTAAAACGGCCGTATTACTAAGTTTATTATTAAAATAAAAAATGTTTGATGCCATAATAACCATTTTAAAGCTGATTATTTCTACTGCCTAAACCTTTTATTATTATTTTTTTTTATAACTATCCATTACTCCCTGAGATCGAAGGAAAGTAACCAGATTTCTAAAGTCCTACTTAACTTTACTTAAACTTTCTTTTAAAAAAAGAGTTCTTTCGAAGGACTTTTATTTAAACTTAACCGCCTCATGCCCACCGATGGTCATTACATTTTTTTTTTATATTGGGACATCGTGTCCAGCTGTCGGCGTACTGCTCTTTACATTTACAATTAGTTCACGTAGGATCGAAAGACCACCGGCGGGTCACAAAACAAAAGTAATGAAATTATTACAAAAATACAGAAATTAGAAATACAGGGTCATCGGGGGCATGTAGACTATCGCATAAGACGAAAAATGACCACCAGTGGGTGGGTACGCGGTGTTCAATGTATTAGGGATCAAACTAACCCTCATTAAAATTTTTTCGATATTGCGACAGAATTGAACCCTAAAAAAAATATTGTTGTTTCCAACTCAATGTTATACGCATTGCCTTTTCATTTAATGAATAAATTAGTTTACGATTAATCAAAGCTTGCTTCCTAACATGATTGCATTATAACTCTCTCTATGACATTAACATTTCAAACCCGGAATATGGTCAAACACATGAATCCCATAAAACATCAGGAATTAATCTCGCTGACAAAGACATGTAAATTAATACGGCACGCTAGAAGCCCCAAACTGTTCAAACAGGCCGAACTCGGCAATAATTGATCCCAATTTCGGAATGCCCAAAATTCCATCCCTAATAATTACTTAGTGTCCTTCAATTCATTTATCTCAGCGGCTGACAGGAAACCACCGCCAGAGCAGTACATTTGGGCATAATCACAAGTGACCATTACCCAAATCGAATGCACCACCCATTTAGCCATTTATCCACTCGACCCGACTGTCATCCATTCTCACGTCCTGATCCTGATCTGGCGGGCTCAATCCTTCCCTATTCCGGTCCGGGTCCGGATCCGGGTTCGGGGGGTTCACTTATTGAATCCCATTCGAGCGACCCTCTCACACTCTACCCTAAAGGACCAAAACCCCTTTTATTTGCCCAACAAAATTCCAGGACCATTAACGGGGGGATTTTGGTCAGCTTCGGGCACTGTAATTCTGAAAATCACACCGGACTCACATTGCGTCTCGGGGTGAAAATGAGAAAACTGGAGGACATTTTCTAGTAGTTACCCGGTGCCATCGGTATCACATGATGCGGAACTTTTGTGTCTATGACATCATCACATTCTTCCCTTCTGGATTCCGATCGCACCCAAAATCTGCATGAAATTTACCACCCCAGCCACCCTTGCAAAGGAGTGTGGTTGTGTTTCACGTAATGTGGATGTGCCCGGAAAAATCAAATGTTCTCATAACAAGATGAGGGTAGCGGGAAATACTCAAGAGTTGGTTGACTGAAATTTATTGAAAAGACTGAAAAGCCGTCGGCATCCCAGCCGCTTTACCCCCCTACTCATTTTGTCCCCCGCGGACCAACCCCGGGGTCGTCTTGAAAGTTTTTGTCCTTAACTTAGAACTTATCTGTGCTTAACTTCATTACTCCTGATGCCTTTTGTCCGGTCCTACATTGGCCCATCCATTTCCTTTTGCGTTTTGTAGGCCAGATAAATGCCCCCTGGTGGCTTTTGTTGGCTCTATGGAGTGCGGGGGCGTAATCTGTTGACCTGTGTGGTGCTAATGTTTATGATTGGGAGTAAACTGGGTTAAATGACTCCAATTCAAGTTAATATTACATTTGTAAATTATCCTAAACGATTGTTTATTAATCAAGAGATTTAAAATAAAACAAAATTGAATATTGATTACCAAAAAATATAAACACTTTCTCAAATAAACGAACAAATCAATTTCCATATCTTTTCAAATTGCCTAAAGATAAACATTTTCAAGCTCCCATTTTTATTCAAATCGTTTATAGTTACAATACTTAAATCCGCCATATTGATTACACCATCTTGGAATTAATTTGAAGAAAAAAAGCATATAAGCCCATGTAGATGAAGAATAACTTTTCGAACAGTAAAAAAACAAATTTTAAAATCGGTTCAGTGGTTTCCTAAATATTTTAACACAGCTTGATTGTTCGGAGAGAAGCATAAAAGACAATTATAATAAAAACTATTCAAATCTAATCAAAATTATACTCTTTAAAATGCCTTTCTATTTTTAATCAGTTACATATGCTTTACGATGTCATAGGGTAGTTGCGATATCGTCTAATTTCTGCATTACATGACCACCAGTGAATGCAAATCTTCACAAATGAAATTATTCTTTTCTACACAATAAAATCTGAATAAAATCGTTGTAAGAAAAGAATTCATCAACCTACAAATTTTCAATTTTAAAATTTTAATATAACTATTGTTTCTTTTAGTGTTTATTATATAAAGACTAAAGTAGAATTTTTATAAAATCAAGATTTTAGATGGTAAAGCTGTTTTTTCTTTGATTATTTTCATGACTCTAACTGAGACTGCATCGTTTTAGTGATTTGGTTTTTTGTTTATTTATGTTATACAAAACGCATACTTTAAAGTAAGACACTTGCTTATTTGCATTACGATCTGGACGATTTATACATCAACTACATTTTTGTTATCTTTAACGATGCAGTCATAAATGAAATATTCATGAATTCAAAAATTGTCTTCTGGGCTTCATAACTTGTAAATGTGAAAGGCTTTGTAACAACAGTATAAAATAAAAGCTAAGGGAAGTCGGGACAAGATGGGGTATTTAAGGTTTCATGGTGAATAGAATTTAATTCTTTATTATTTATGAAACTAATACCTTATTGATCAAACCTTTAATTATCAGACTTCTTATTAATTGCTACAATTAGAACGTATTTTAAGTAGTTTAAGAATAAATAACTAAAATATTTAACAAGGCACATCAAACCATCTTTTGCCCCTCCCAAGGTGCGATGTAGTATAATTTTATAAACACAAGTTCTTACTATTTTAAAAGAAATACAAAACATATTATAATAAGAATTAAATTCGTATAGAATCGCCTTAAAAGGAAAGATGGGGTAAGTAGAGTCTCGTCTTTATTTACCTATCACATTTTTCCCATTCTGGTGATTCTACACGAAAGTTCTTATAGCAAAAAAACTGTTTTTTTTTTTTTTAATATTATAAGGTCTATGAAAATATCGCAACTTGCCAACAAAACTTCTTATTTTACAAAGTTCGAATTCACAATATAATTTAGATAAAATTAAATTAAATCAGAACAAAACAAGATTTTTTTCTAACTCATGGATCTACCTACCTCCTACTTTTGTCATTTACAAGATTGAAAAGGGCGTATTAGCCACTTATAATTATATTATCGATCTCATAATTCTTTTGGTTTATGAAATTTTAAGGGTATCCAATTTTACCTCATTACGCCACCTTAACTCACTCTCCCCTACATATTTCGGTATCATATCGATCTTGTTTCGGTATATAGTGATAATTTATTATCGGTTTCATCTTCACTATAACTAAGCTAATTTTCGTTACAATCTCAGCTTTTATACAACTATAATTGTATTTTATGGCATCTTATACCATCAAAATGTTAAGTTTTAAAATTGTGTAGAATCAAATTTATCTGCGAGTTGAATTTTAAAGCAGTAACACCAAATGACTGTTGTATATAGCTACAATCTTATACCAGCTTATTTCCCCAAAATCTAACTTGAAGTGTGAAAAACACCTCACGTCATTAAATGACTTGCGACTACAAAACATACATTTTTATGTTAAATTAAAGTTGACAATTATGTTTTCTGAAGACAAAGCACACGACACGACATGATGGTGGCGCTAAGAAAATTAAAAAAAAAAAAAAATGCCATGACTACGCGTTTGGGTCGAACATAATAAAAAGCAGCCATACCACCCACGGCGACGTGCTTTGTTTGCGATTTTATCAGACCCTATGGAAGCGGTGACAATAACGACCCAATAGCATTTTACGACCTCTAAAAGCTCATCGCCCATTTCGACCGCAAAAAGACGTTAAGCCGACCAAACGTTCCTCTAATGGCACGGGACGACTGTCATGGCATGCCGCGAACAAGAAATATGGCCAATCCTCCGTTTTATAGTTTTATAATTTTAATAAAATGCAAATTTGTTCAGACCATTAATTATCATTTAACAGAGGCGTGCGATCGAAATGTATTAATTTATCACTGCCGGAATATACATATATCTCGTAGTCGAGCTGAGAATGGATTTTTGATGCAGCTTGCGCTCTATCGCGCGTTTATGTCTGAATGAGATTTTGGTGGACCGCGAAACACACGGACAGAAGCTGTTTTCTGTCGGAATGGTGACGATATGACACCCCACATCTGCTCAGGCGAATTTTGAATGAAATTGGTACCCCATGCGTCGTTGTCGTCGTCGTCGTCAACGGCGACGACTGGTCCATTAATCTTTTCACTAATTAATTAATTAACTCAAAAGCCATTGTTGCTCGATGTTCCGAAGTACCCGCGCACACGATTCTCGGAGAGTGGGGCAGCTGATGCAAATGCAACTGCATTTGCATGTCAATCAGAGCAAAAGCATTGGACAGGGGGTCAATTCGGGGGGGCTGGCGACAAAAGCATTCCGAGATTTAAATGCAAAAGAGAAGAATCGCGGCAAATATTTGAAGTATGCACCGCGTACGAGGCACAGTGGACAATTACACGCGTGTCGACAGCGCAACAATTTGTTGAATGCACCCATAAAACGCGGGACAAACATAGCTCCGCATTTATTTGTCCCCGGCCTCCTTCCCCACGTGTCGCTAGTCCATTCGCTTTATTTTTGACGGCATGAATTTCCATTACAATGTGCCAATCGATAGGATAGGACCAATTTTGTAGAGATGCACAAAAATAAATAAATTAATAAATAAATAAATAAAAATATGTTGAATATATAGTATACTGAAATTTGCAATATACACCAGGACAGGATGTAGGCGGAAATCGGTGAAAAATTAATATTCATGTTGAATTTTTATTTTCGATTCATTGAGCCACTGACGGCGGCTCAGACCCAATTGGGGAAGGGAGGGAGGGGGGATGGGGGGAATAAGGAAAAATACAAATCACTTGACCGTTTTCCCGCCACACTCTTTCCCGCTCAAAAATTCATCAGTTACTAGCCCATCGAACCCTTAAATATTTCATTATGCTGGCATGTCGCGGCTAAATGAATTCTTCATTTATTTAAGGGCCAAACGAAAGGGTCGCGGAATCCACCTGAATAATGCAAAAGGGTAAAATGTATAAAAGGTACTTACATGAGATGTGTGATTTATCAGACTATTCTGTGCATGATTGCTGGTTGTGTTGTTGTTATTGTTGATATTTTGATTTTTATTCACGATGTGATTGTTCGCATAGCTGTTCCACTCGCGTTCACGATCACGATTGTCTTTGTCACGTTCACGATCACGTTGTCCCGTGTCGATTATTTTTGGTGGTTTCTCTTCGATCACATACGATGTTAATTCCTCGAGTGCCGAGAGACGTTTTTCTTTCCGTTTTTGCGCATATTTAATGGCGTACTGAAATTAAAAGAGAGAAAAATAATTATGAAAATTATCAGAAAAATAATATTATATTACATTATGTAGTATTAATTCCAAATATAATTGTATTAAAAAGATAATAATTTATAGAATATATATAAATCATTTGGGAATTGCTTGTTCCGTGACGACCACAGAATACCTGCAACCATCAAATTTGCAATCCAATACTCCACTCCAATAGAGCACACTTTTATGCTTATTTCTTAAATCAGGGGTATACAATCAAAGTTGGTAAAGTCCACAAAATTTTAAAAGTGACATTTAAATTGCAACACATTTTTTTCCGTATCTATAGTTACCCCGTAGAATAATTTTATACAAATTCTAGTAATCTCGACTGTTATTTCAAATTGAAAATTGACTTTACAAACAAACCTAGCAAAGTCCAAGTGAGTTGAGTTTCAATTTGCGTAAAGTCCTTTTCGACCAATAGGAAGGCTCCATTGCCTCCATTTCACTGATGCCTGAATCTAACCCTGTCCAGAAAGTTGGTAACAAATATAGGAAAGTCCTAAACATTCAGTTACAAACTTAATAAAGTCCAAAACTTGGTAACAAAACTGGGAAAGTCCATTTTATACTTAAGGTTTTACTCAAAAGTATTGAACTGAGAGTGATGTACACTTGTATTTCCATAATGTATTACATTCTGCATATAAATAATGTTTAACATTAGAATAGTTACCTATAATTATTAAAATAATCGTTTTTATCGTTTACTGAACATTTTGGCACTGTGAACTTTACCAACTTTGATTGTATACCCCTGAAATAATCTTTTTATTATTTCCTAATCTTTCGATAATTTTGTCGCTAACCTTATTGTTATCAATCTCTGTAGCTTTTCCATTTTAACTCTAATCGTACCACGAACGGTCATATAAGGAATAATGCCACGATGTGACTCTCAGTCACTTATAATCATGGGAAAAATTAAAATGTTATTGCTTTTGTATATAATTTAAATTCATTCATATTTTAATGTTAATTATTAATTTAAAATAAAAAAACCCTTAAAAATTTCTGGAAATGTGATATTAAATAATCAAAAAATTTAAATTCAAAGTTCAAATGTGACTCAGAGACACATCGTGTTACGATTAGGGTTAAATCACACATTCACATTCGCAAAGTATCAGTAATAAATTTTTTTAATTTTTGTATATCGTATATATACTAAATTTTTTCAATTATTTTGCATTAAAATGACTTAAACATACAAAAATTAAAATTATCAAAATTAAGAAATACCATCTACATATCCTAATTTTTGTAAAACCAACAGGCTTCACACATTTTCACGTTCTGTATTAATATTTTTAAGAGTATTTTTAATAGTTTTTTAAATTTTTAAATTTTTATATAGAACTGGTTGACTCATTAAGAAAACTGATAATAATAAAACAAAAATTAAACACTTGTTTAAAATTTCCATTGTAAATTGTTAATTATAGGAATCTTTTTCCTTAGGACTTATTATGAAAATTAAAGAAAACAAAATTTGTTTCATCAGTTATGCCAGCATTGGACGTAACACATATTGTAAATAATTTTGCATGCTATTCAGCTAAATCGGCGGCTCGTTTCGTTTTGCATAATAAGGTTATTGTTTTCAATCCAATAGAAATTGGAGACAAAATTGCAAAACTAATGTTGTTGTTTTTTTTTATTGTTCAAGCTAAAGATGAAGAAAGTTCGAGTTTCTTTGAGCTCATTTTAAAAAAAATATAGGCGGATATTAAGAGTTAAATGAAAATATAAACTTATGATTGAGATAGAAATAAAAAAGTGTTAATTTTAATACGGTCTAGAGATTTGAGAAGACTTTATTTTTCATTTCTATAATATCTTAAAATTGTATGTTTAAAAACATAATTAAAATCAAAGTAACAGCTGCCGTATGAGTTTCATTCTTGGCTCTACGGTACTAAACACGAATAACTCGAAACACTGTTTTTTGAGGCGATACGACAAATACCTAAAAAAATAATTGATTTTGATGTTTGTTTTGTCCTATTGAATTAAGTATATACTTTTCTGCAAGCAGACAAACTTTAATATGTGGAGTTTATGGTATAAATTTAAAAGCATATTTAAAGAAAAATGAAACAAACTTAAAATTCTAAAAATTATTTCAAAATGTCTAAAAAAACGAGATATTATTTTGTTTTATGAATTCTTTAAAGTATGTTGTCTTGACCAACTTAATCTTTTTGATTTCAATTAATTGTCAAGAATCTACAGATGACACCGTATAAGAATTTTTCTAATTTTGCTACTAAATGGTGGCTAAACATTTAATTTTGTTTTGTGTTATATCACTTTTTAAAGTTTATTTATGCAACAAAATATCGGCCAAATGGTCTGGTACGTTAACATACATCAACCGACATTCTGAAGCACATCTATCAATAAATGTGATACTAATTCAGTTGTAATAATTTCATCTTATCTCCTGAATAAGTTGCGGATTATTAGAGAAAGAAAGAAAAAAGAAATTAAACGTCTATTAAATTTCGTGTTTATTAAAGAAATTGACGCCGTAAAAATTTCATCATTTTTGTAATTAATTTTCACTATTATAGCTAGTTGTTCAATTGTATAACGTTCCATTATTAAAATTACCCACGTTTCTACTTTAAAAATCTTAAAGAATGACAGTTCGATATTTGACATTTCATCACATGACAGTTTACTTCCTAACCTCAAATTTGGATACCCTTTATATATAATAAAATAACAAAACGGCAGATTAGTTTCTTCTTAAAAAAATAAATACCAAAACGTTTCTAATACTTCCCAAGCTAGAACGTAACTTCCCCTTATGTGTATTTAGGTCCGAGATATTTTTTCCAAACATGATACCAAAGTAGATACATCTAATGTGCAAATTATTGCAATTTTGTTTATTTCAAAAATCGTCTTAACCAATTAACTGCTTTTGACGAGTATACTCGTCATTGATAAATGGCAATATTTTGTGTTATGACAAGTAATTTTCGTGAAAACTAAAATATATTTGATATTCAAAATAATTGGAAGCCAAGACGAAATAAACAAATAAAAATTATAAATAAATTTAAAAAAAAAAAAATTTGCCCAGTGCCAATAAAGTGGTCATCGCTTCATTTTTACGATACTTTTAGGTGTAAATGTTGAAAAGAGGTCAAAACAGCTAACTGGTTAAGCTATCTCGGAGAACTGACCTCAATAAATTTTCGAGATGTAGCCCAAGGGTAAGAAATATCAAAAAGTGTGCATGTGTGTGTTAATCGCACACAATCACCAAAAATCTTGCCAAGATTCAGATGGTGCTAGAGAACAACACATGCTATCGGGAGGAAATCGGTGCTCCACACTGGTCCTCATGTCATGAATGAATAATCAATGAAGAATCGACGAGCGAACTCCACTAGAAATAGACGCTGCCCGGGATCCCGGAACTGGGATCCGGGACCGATACCGGGACGATTGGTCCTTCTGGGAGGGCTTGGGGCTGAAATAATATGTACTACTCTGAAAGTGGCCCCAGTGGCGGCCCCAGTGCCTGAAGTTCGAAATCTCGTGGCATAATATGTAATAAAAGACCTTTCTGGAGCTGGATCTGGAGAGACGCTCGAATTCTAATAAAACTGGGTTTAAGGCGACGGGACCCGCTTTTCTGTTCCCGAGCTCCACTTGTTTTTTCAACAATTGTTTTTCTTGTATTGTTCCTAGCTATGTTTTTGCCTCTCCCGATTCCCCGCTCTTGAGCCAGTACCGCCTGCTCCCGCTGTTTCCCGATTTTGCTGACTATACACAGCTACTGGAGTTGGACGTCTCCCCGCCGACCTTTCCCTTCACTTCCAGAGGAAACACGAACGAACCAAGGAGCGCCCCAATGTTTAACTTTGCACTGTTTATGTTATTCATCCCGGGGATTTTTGTTTCTTAGAGTTTAATCTCGTGTTTTGTTTGCGCTCAAGTTTCAAATGGGATTTAGCTCTTAATGGACTTTTTGATTGAGACGAAAACCTAAACATTTTGTCGGGATGGTGCTCTTACAGGCGAATGAATTTAGTGGAGCCCCCGGTTCTACTTCTGTTTCTGGTGGTGCTACTGCCGGCGGGGCTCCACTGTGTTTATGAATGTTGCTCAGTTAATGATCAACAATTTTTTTGAATTTCCTCGATACTCTCTTCACGTTTAAGAGGAGATGTTGAGTGCTGTTTCCGACCGCTTCCCAGCAAAATTGTTTTGATTTGCAACAATTTCCTGTTTGAGGGCTCTAAGGCAAAATACTTTATGTTTAGATTTTATTTTGCAGATTAGGCTTAGAAACGATTGCATAGAAAATTTTAAATTATCAACATTTTGTTATCACTAGACACAATTCGATTTTTTACTAAACACATCTGTGTAAATGGTCAGGTCAGCAGTCAACTAAATTTAGTATAAAATCATTTTAATAATCAAGCAGGCAAATTAAATTCATTACTGTACTCTAATGAACTAAAATAGCAAATTAATTTTCTTGCGATTGGACACTTAAATAAAGATTTAACACAATTAAACTGAACTAAAGCCGATTTTTCGAAAATTTGAAAAGTAACTTTTTCGACTATGAGTTATTGTTATAAAAATTATTTAAAACAAAGGTCTTGAACACAACATCAAAACCCAAAAGAGAAGCCCTTTTATTATAAAATAACCTCACTCATGACACCAATTCAATTACTAAAAGAAATAGCGATTAGTTTCAGATAGAATTCATATCACGTTGAAATAAAATGGTACCTCGTTGAGAAATTTAGAGCCATTACCATTGGCACTATATACGGCGTCAATGGACAATATTAACAAATCAAATATAAATTCTCATCGTATACCCAACGAAACGACAAACATTGAATGAAATAGCCTCTGCAGATATCGAGCGCTATTATTCTGGTGCAGTGGAAAGAATAAAAAATCTGTCCATTAATAAATCATTCCATAAAATATCACTTAGGGTACATTCGCCTTAGAGGCTTACCGCAGCGTTGATTAACTCTTTTATCTCGTGACCTTATGGGTGTAGAAGTGAAAAATAAATTTTTCGTTTTATACAACAATTAACATCGGAATTTCCCCATAATCGCGTAATTAGCACTTAATTATTCACACAGAGAAGTGGAATAGGAGCGCAAGTCACGTTCATTATTTGCAGCAGCAAAAAACACAAAAAAAAAAAAGAATTAATACATAAAACCAGAGCCAGGCCAACCATATATAATTTATGGGAATATTATCCTCTCCTGTTCGCTACATTTTGTTAGCATTAAATCAACGAGAGTTCAGGGTATCCTGAATCCCCTACCGCCCCCCCACATAGCACCCCCATCAAAAGGGAGTCGGGCTTCCTGAGCCGCCAATTCCTTCCCGACAAACTCGACTGCTTTCACGTCAAAATAAACGAATAATTAATCACCAGCCATCACAAGCGTCGAGCAAATGACCGATTATCATGTAATCACTCTCGGCGTATCAAAAATTGTGCCGCCACCGAGATCTGATTAAGCGCGCACGATAAAAATGTTAATGCCGCGGCAATTATGCAATCGACTTCTATACTTTTTCTTTTTTATTCTTTTTTTTGGCCTCGTTCATACCTCTAGACAATTATAAATGCCAGCGATAATTTCCTGTTGCATTTTGCGCACGTGAAATTGATTTCAAACCGGCGGCAAAACGT
Organism: Philonicus albiceps; assembly: GCA_963969385.1. Lineage (NCBI taxonomy): Eukaryota > Metazoa > Arthropoda > Insecta > Diptera > Asilidae > Philonicus > Philonicus albiceps. The sequence continues at coordinate 9,413,909 of OZ017774.1, read as the reverse complement.
GTAAAAGTTTCAAATTTCTATTAAGGTGAGAAATTTTTAAGAAAAAATATTACGACATTCATCGTACTTTAAAGATAGAGCTAACCATTTCTGAAAAATTTTTGCATCAAATTTTATTACCTACTTAGTAAAATTAGTAGTTTATTAAAGGCCTTAAAATCCATAATTACGATAACATTTTACTTGGTCTTTCAATTGTAAAAATTAAACATTCATTTCTAGATTAGTATGCAGTATTGCTAATTTCAAGTATCAATAATATTCAGTTTTAGTATATTGCAATATTTTGAACTCCTTTCATATTAAGAAACATATAATTTATAATTTCTGCTATATATAGTTTTTTACTATCTTCCGTAATACGCAAGTTAAGCTACACTGATTGCTCTATTTTCATATTTCGTATTTAAATTCATAAATAAAAAGATTTTCTTCAATTTTAAAAATTATGACTTTCTTTTATTCCAAGCAAAAGAGAATTGGAAAAGGATTAGCTAGTGAAAATTCATCCACTACCCCTATCAGAATATTGTGAAGATATAAAAACCCAAAAATTTGGAATTGATCGGACTTAACAAACCACTCAGCATTCGTAATATGTCCCTCTAAGTCAGCGGATAATTAAAGCCCACGCGTCGTCCAGTCGTCACCTTTTCCACTCACCCATATGGATTCAACCCTTGTCCAGAGGGCCCCATTTGACCAAAATGCTCGAATTTGTCTAAGTGTCGGTTTGGGGTGGTTATCCGTCATTTTACACCTTTGGTCATCAATTACCTACGGTGTTTGCCTGGGGTGGCTCCTGTTATGGTCCCGGGTGAGATAATTTATACAACGCGACGCGACACCAAAGGGCAGCAACTACACCGTTTGCGGGTGACGAGAGTGTTGCGCAGAGGGTGTTATCTAATTTTGCCACGAGGCATATATGCGTGAATATTGATTACGCGTTGTTTTTGACCATCCCCCGCCAAGGGACGAGGGATAACCATCTACAATGCGGTTTTATTAGGCCCTAAAAAGTGGTCGTACCGATTAACAAAAGGACAACGTTTACGATTTTTGATTAAGCGTGATGAACTCGAAAGGGTTGATGAATTAAATTGGGTAAAGTATTATGCATAATTGACACTGATGTGTGCACATTTGCATTGTCGTTTAAGGGCATTTTGCTAGAAGGATTTTGTGGTCTGGCTTCTAGTAAAACATCAAAGAGACAGAAGGACACATTTTTAATTGCCCCTTGAGGTGTTTTAGATTATTTATAAATAAGAAATACGACTTTACATCTACATTTTCAGAAAATTTGTCAGGAATTCTTGCAATGTATATGTAGTTATTATGGACTTATATATTGTTTTAAGTACAATATAAAGAAAATTTACACACCTAAATATGCATTTATATTTTAAATAAAAATATAAATTAGATTTAAAAAGACCACCGGTTGCATCGAATACTGAATGATTATAAATATAAATAAATGTTCGTACATTTGTGTACAATATTGTGTAATAAATTGTTGCACATATACAGTAAAAGGTCATTTTATATACAACTAGTGGGTACACTTGAAATTTACTTAGAGTCGATCAAATATTTAAGGAATAAAACGATATTTTGTTAGAAATTTTAATTTACAATATTCTAGAGAAAAAAATATATCGATATAACTCAAAGTTTTGAACTAGTACTAGAACTAGTAGTTTCAACTACCATATCAAATTTTTGGGCTAAAAAATACCTTGTGCTTTTATACCCCATATAACCTCAAAAATAACGAAAACCAATGTTTTTTTGCATTTTTAGGTTAGGGTATCTCGAAATCCTGACGTGATAGAGCAATTCTATAACCGAATTCGGATTCAGCTTTAAAAAATACGCCGGAAATGACTATTGTAGTTTTTGTTTACTGACCCTTATTTCTATATTATTAAAGTATTAAAGTGAATTTTTAACTGATTAGCTCTAGAATTTCGAAAAATTTAAATTTTATAAACTTCCAAGTATTAGATTACTATTTTCATTATTATTATAATAATATTTATAATATTAAGGCTACATAATGTAAAATACTGAGAAGAATAATATTAACTTTTTTGGATATACATAATTGAGTTGTTCACAGGCAAAATTAAGTCTACTACTACTACACCTCATATATGGTATGCTTGACGATTCATTTTGGAAATGAATTATTTTAATAATTTTATGCAAAAGTAATTTACCTTTCCCAAAGTTTATTTTGATTTTTATTTTAAAACGAATTTTAAATGAATTGTGTGTAATTTTACTAGTGTTCTCCACTTTTTGCTTGTAGAATTAATCGATTTCGCATATTCTCAATTAAATCATACATTTTTTGAGAACTTTTAAGAATGAAATTCGACCTCTATAAATGGGCGTAAATAAGATGAATTCACGATGTCCTAAAGTACAAAGTACAACCATGCGTACTGTGTAATTATCTTGATAAAATTCGAATTTGAGAAGTAGGTAGGGGAGCGGGGGGCACGTTGTTACAATTTTTAGATAGTTGTTAATATAACAAAAGCTATCAAATAAATTATACATTTGATTACTTGTAATGTTAGTATGTCTATTTAGCTATTAAAATATGACTGAAAAATTATTAAAATTTATGTAATTTTTTCACAATGGAGAATTTAACTAAACAAGGAGATTGTAACATCTTACCCCGGAATTGGGGCTAGTTGTTACATCATCGGGGCACGATGTTACGGTAGATAAATAAACAAAATCATCAGTGATACATATTTTTTTATTAGTATTTAAAAACGATATAAACAATAGAGATCACTTTATACAGTCTTCTAACATTTATGAGTAATTATAATATCTATTATGGTAATTATTTAAGTTGGTTTTTGTAGAAAATCACTTTGGCAGGAACATTTTTAAATCTTATATAAAAACACAGACTTAGTCTGCAAATAACAACTTATAGTAATTAAATTATTCACTTTCACGTCTTAATTAGTTATTTTAATAAACTTTTGGCAAACTAAAATACTTTTGATTCTAACATTTTTAAGGCACTTATATTGTATATGTAACAACTTACCCCAAACAATTGTAACTACTTGCCCCATGGCACGTTTTTCAATATAAATTGAAGTCATTATTAATGGATATCGATAGTAGAATAAAACAATATTGTAAATTAAAGGTAGATATATTATGAACGTTCAAGGTTAAAAATTTTGACAAAATAAAAAATATAGTCATCAGGAATCAAAAATTTCGTAAAGGATTTTTTTACTTACTTGTTTGAAATCGGGACACACGCACACAACCTAGCAGCTCAGCGCTTGGCGGGTCACTGATTGTTTTTATCTAATGCACGATGTTATAAGAAAACAAATGAGTCCAATTATGCCCATCAAAGAGTTTAAAATCCCGGTAAAAAACGCGTGTAACTTCTTACCCCTGTAACAACGTGCCCCCCGCTCCCCTACATCTGTATAATATCAGGTTTTGGAATTCAATTTAATTAAAATTGCAAAATCGATAACTTTTGAGCAGGGTGAACGAATTAAAAATGTCTCCTAAAGCATCAAAATTACAGGTGTCGTGATGAACGAAACCACCTGTTCAGGAGATGAGAAGGATGAAGACATGTTTGTTAATAACAAACTACAATTGCAGGCACCAATCGCAGGCGGCTTCATATGAAAATTTCTTTTAATCATTCCGCCGCCTGTCGTGTGTCGTCGACTCCCCACAAAAAGAGAGAGAGAGTGGTGCATTTTAATGACACGGAGACTGCAAAACGTTTCGCACCTGACAATTACCCACCTGACGTGTAATTATGTTTGTCAGGCAGCTAAACAAGAGTTCCGGGCTTTGAACAGTAGCGCTCTCGAAAAATCGTATGGGAGGAGGGGCAGCATTTCTACCGCGATATACGAAACGATGTCATACATCGCATCTCATCACATCAGATCAGATCAGATTTGCCCTGTGATGCAACACAAAATGCAAATTGCCCGCCAGCGTGAATGTCTTTGACGACGATCCATCCAACCAGCCAGGTGCGGACACGGTTGATGAATGGAACAAGACGATAGTTGAGACAAGGCGGTAACAGATGATATCAGTCAAAAAGACATAAATATTCGCGCTGTTACCGTCCGACAATGGTTAAAAGGATTCCTTTTTTTTTTTGGATTACGGGAGACTTCAAGTCGGGGACCACTGTAATTAGTGGGAAAAGGCGCTGGTACACCACTAGCATTTAAAAGGATTCTCTGTAGAGCCACACTGGAATAACCCTCCACGTTCTTCGAAAGGGAGGATGGTGGGCGAGAAACAAAGGACCGTTTTATGCACCTTTCACAGTTTTTGTATATCCAGCAAGGGAAAGCCCAGCCCACTTGAAAAATTCTAGAAGACACCCATCGCAGCGGTGTCCAGAAAATTTAATTAGAGCAAAACTGTGAAATGTTTGAGTTTAGCACCTGGATAAATTTTTTTCCTATCTTCTCTCCTCCCGTTTGGTTCACTCCGTTCTTTTCGTTTTCTCGTCTGTGAGCTTAATGCACCCGGTGGCAGCCACCAGGTGAATTAATTTAATCAGTTTCCTTCTACCCGCTTAAACATGGAAGGAGCCCACCGAAAAGAGGAGCATAATTAGTCCAAGTGCACACTACTCGGCTAATTAACGCAAGAGGGGGAGGAAGTGGGTGTCCCCAACCTCTTATGAGATATAGAAAAGGTAAGAGAGCCATTGTCGATTCGACGCAACGTGCTTTTGTGTGGGTGTATGGCGCGGAAAATTCATGAGTGGAAATTTCATAAATTTTCGCGTTTCCACCATAAAATTGGTTAGGCTCAGGGGGAAAGAGGAAACGGTAAGAATAAGGTGAATGCCGTTATCACGTACATATGAGAGCATAAAGCCTGGCCTTTGGTACCCATAAAACTTTTGCTCGTTTGGGCGCCAACGCTAAACGAAGCAGCCTCGTCCTCCTCCTACTTCTACTTGTACTTCTCGTAGGGGCAAAGAAGTTTAGGGCTTGGGCGAAGATTTCCAGCTTTGGATTCACAACGTGTGTTGCTCTGCTTCACATTTTTACGAGCTTCATGTGTTCGAGGCGATAAACGTAGAGAAATGGATAATAGAACCGTGTTATGCCCCAGATTTATGGTAAGAAATTATTTGGAGCTTTCACTTAATGTCGGAGTTTATGAAATTTCCCCTCAAAATTTACAGGTGTCGGAAAACGTGAGCAGTTTATGATTTACAATTTTGTCCCACGAGATATTTATCTAATTTTATTCACTACTACATAATAGAGAAGTGTAATTTTATGAGTAATTCACATATAAGCCAATCATACTCCAAAATGTAATTTTCCTAATGCAGTATTAATAGGGGGCACCATATGGTCCCATCATCAAGAAATTACGAATAAAACAATTATTGTCAAATCAACCCTGCTGGTAATTTTTCTTAGTAGCACCAAAAGGCGTCAATTACGATTTAGATGATTTTTTGCAATAATATAACATAAAAAAACATGTTTAAATAAACATAAGTATACAAATATGGAATTGTTATAGTTTAGTTTAGTATACCTTAGAACGGGGCTAAATTGACTTTACGGGTACGGGTAACTTTTACAGTTTTTAGGGTTACTTTAACAAAACACCAAAATACGGCTAGCGTACCGAGCCCACGTGAATTTGTGTCGCGTGGGATAGTGCGGCGCGATCTGTGATTACCTGACTAATCGACCAGCTAGTCATTAAATTCATGAGTAATGCATAAAACATTATAATTTTTTTCTGAAAATGATGTCAAAGTAACCTCAACCTTTTGGATCTTTGTCATAAGTTTTATTTTAATGCCTTGTCAAAGAAACCTCACACTCGAGGTTACTTTGACAAAAAAAATTCAAATTTCATCGTGGAGGTGGGGTGGGATGTGATTTTGTTATATATTTTTCGGACACATTATTCTAAATTTTGGACGTTAAAAGAGTTACCAACAAACAACTATCAAAAGATTTATAGAGTAACCCTGTTTTACGATAGTTGATAATTATTGACCTATATAATAAAATGTAGTTTTCTCTTTTTGTTTTGATGTTAATTTTAAATTTAAATTCCTAATGTGAATAGAGCAACTTCTGCACTGAATTTTATTTTTCCCTATTCATTTCAGTATGCAAATACAAAAAAAAGAAGAAGTTCTGAAAATAGTATTTTTCTCGCATTATGCTCGAATAAATTTAAGATTTATTACAGGAGAAAACGAAAAATGGAAAATGGAAAATACAAAATAAAAAAAAACATCATCTACAAACTTAAACAAATCTGGGGAAATTTTCTTCATAAGGGTAGCATACATTACACATCTATCCTACCGGAAACTTGAAAAACTCCATCACATCACATTTCACAATTCACCTTCATCACTCGAGTTGTCGTCGTTGTTGTCGTCTCGTAATGCATTCACATTTCTTTTGTAATAATTCCCAACATCTTACGAGCGGAAGTCATAGAGTCAAGTCATGAAAAATTCCCTGAAAGCAAACACACACAGACAATAAATCGTGACCCCCCCCGACCCATCACTCCAGTTGCTAGTTGGACAGGTTAGTGTGGCATAAACACATGTACGTCGGGAAGGGAAGGTTAAGAAACGACCTTGCTGCAAAAAACTTTAGATTCACCCTACTCAGAAAAGTGCGGGAACAAAGGAGAAGAAAATTCTACAGTAGAAACGGGAGGTATATCATCATGGAAAAGTAGAAGGAAATCAACGACAAATAGTGGCCTTGAGTGATCCTGGAATTTGTAATTTACTAGTTTCGGAGCCACTCTCAACCCACTTTTTGTTGGTAACGAAATTTAAGTAGCATACTTCTCTGAATCTGGAGCAGAATGGTATGGATTAAATATAAATTGTAACAAAATGTAGACACAATACTAAAAATGTCGGTCACCTAATAGCTGGAAAGGTATCATACTCGTAATTCGACGATTTCTTTTGTATTTAGTCCACTGTTCTAAATTAAAAACTAATTTTAAACATTTAGGTCCTTGCAAAAACTTTAAAGGAATTAAATAAAGCATAATCGTTAATACTTAAATCTTATTTGAACCTTTAGATGACCAAAACAGATCTGAAGGATCAAAGTAGAATTCATTAGCGATTTCCTAAATGCTATCTGATCTTTTAGATCACCTAGTTAATAAAATTCCTATGAAATAATAGTAATTTTTGAGAATCAATTCTTTTACGTGAGAGTCTTTTGAATCATAATAAATATTATTTGAATTAAAATGTGAACCTGGAAATGTTCAGGATTAAATTAGAGCTAGAATCTTCAATATCAAATTAGAACTAAGATCTTCAGGATCAAATTAGATCTAACATTCCATTCTAAAATTAGGATATCGTGGAGTTTATATAAAGTTAACAAATCTTAAATATTTTCTGAACTCTTCTAAAGCGGGTGTACCTGCCATACTGAGTATCAAAGTACGGATAAATTTATAGTGTTTAATTCTTATTTGCTCTTCCTAGTTTTTAGTGAGATCAATGGGCTTAAAATGACACTTCTACTTTCAGAATGTACTATTAGCTTAACCTAAAATGTATCTTACTAAATTTGAGTTGAATATCGTATTTATGTTTAAATATTGCGGTTAAATAAATACAGAAAACCAACCTTCTCCTCATTTTCGCAAATAGACCTTGATTCTATTGAAAATTGTTATGCACCTAGTTCATTATAACCTACTTCATGAAGCAACAATGCAATTAGATATCAACTCAAAAAATACTGTTCACATCCCTCTGACTGTATGTACATTTGTATGTAAATAAAGCAATCATCTGAATATTCTCGCACCATCTGTTGAACTTGACCATATTTCACCTAAAAGCTCATTTTCCAGAAATTCACCGACACCAGGGCCATAAAACAAACCAGAAAGATCCAAACAGAGTAAATTTCGTTTAAATTATGTAACAAATGAGTCGCTTTAAAATTTGCACATTTACCTAGCATAACAATTTTTCCGGTCTCATCGCCCCGTCCCCACAGGGGATACATTTACTTCTCCCTTCACCAGAGCTGTTCGTTCCCCGCCTGTTTACCTCCTCCTTCTTACCATTCTACCCACAAGGAAACTTTTCCTTGCTATCCCAAAACCTCGCATATGTGTTCCCTCATTCGGAAATTCATGGCGCTTTATCGGTGAAACTCTTGAGAGATTTTCTTTGAATTCCAGATGAGTTTCATTATTAAAACATTTGCATAAATTTTATTTTCATGGAAGATGAATTTTTATTAACATTTTCAGCATTCTTTTCAGTGAATTTTTATGACAATTATGGTTACTCTAGTTCCACGTCGGATGTGTGCATCTTCCTGTGACCGTTTTGTTCAGGAAAATTGTATAGTAGTAGGGCTGGTAGAGGATGTGGGAGCAAGTGTTTTCCCTAGGAAAATATCCTTTTCATGTGCTCAACAAAAAAAAAAAAAACAAATAGAGGTTTATTTTTGGGGCTTACATGCTGCTTGTTGTGACGTGGCAGTGCTTCAGACACTTATTCAGTTGAATAGTTACTTGGCTGGAGAATGTTCTCCAAATAGAGAAGAATTTATTCAAATGGTTTTGTGGTTTTCACAAAATTCTGAATTGTAATAAAGACTGTTCTATTCTATATTTGTAATTTTAGTTCTTTTATTGTTTTAAATTATTAGGGTAGGATTACATTCATAGACTATAAGTATTGACCTCTAATAGACAAATTGCAAATATTTGGAATGTGATGATTATGGGTAGAGTTTAAGGATTTTGTTCTGTTAATTTGTGAATAAGTTCTTTTAGTGAAGAATTATAATGTGAATCTAAACAAATATTTTTGAATACAGTAATTACCGGGGATTTATATGGTACCACCATTGAAGAGATGGCATATCAGCTTCTCAAATTATTATTTTTCTTAGTGGCACCATATGGCGTCACACCATCAAAAAAATTGTAATTCGTAATCCCTATATATCGAGGTTATATAGCGTTAAAGAAAAAAAAGAATAAATCAGTAATAGAAATTCTCATATACCTTACTTTCAGCATAAATACTACTCTTAACACCAAAATTCAGCATGTTTAGACAAAGTTAGGAGATGCATATGTGATACCCAAAATAGGTGAATTTGTTGCCCTAATTTAAATGAATCCTCTGTGTCGATAAAATCCCCCTTTGAAGGCAGATGTATCCTTCCTTTACTTCCTCATAGCCCCGATGGCTATTTAAATTTCAAGAGATCAACTTCTGATTCAATTTCCAGAGGACTTTTATAAAGTAAGATTATCGAAAGTACGTGAGAAGAGCCTGGCTAATGGAGTTCGATACGATCCCACCGCATACCAGAAAGCCAGCCACGCTGAGGATGTATGCATGATGCCTATAAGAAATATTCACTTACGAGTACCCCTAGTCTTCCAGGATAATTTCCCAGCCATGCTGTTGCCTCTATTTATACCCACACAACCAAAAAAAATTTCAGTCAAACCTTTCCTTTCATCTTGTGTCCCATAGAAGGACATGCGCACTAATTCAGTGCTATATTCTTGTGAGATTGTTTTTGCAAGGTTGGCAGTAAAGGATTCAAATATCTGTAGCCAACTTCTGACTGATGTAAATGAATGACTATGGCCCCAGGGGGATGATAGCACAGTTGGGTTTTATGGGAAATCGTTTAATATTTGATTGTATCTATAATTTCATATTTCTCATAGTCAAAAAACAAAGCAATTTAAAAAAAAAATGTTTTAATGTATTCAAGAAAATAGCTGTTTCTAAAAGTCATATTAACACACAATGTTTTTGCGGTTTTAATACGATACTTTTGTTATCCTCTAAATCTATTTAATCTAATTTAAGAATTTATTTTATTTTATCTATTTAAGATATTTAGAATAAGCCTTCAAGTTTATATCATACAACAGAAAAACATTATTTATTTTAAAAAAACGTTATGATATACGAAAGTATTTAAAGCAAAACTTTGTAGTCAAAGTAAAGGACTTTTTCAAAATCGATCGATGTATTTTTTTAAGATTAAAGAAGTACTCAGAGACATTGCATATGAAAACATATTCGTATTATAGAAAGCACAATTGTTCTTATTTTTAGATTTTATTAAAAACTTCTAAAAACTAAACTTAGATTTCCCGGCCTATTTATTTGACTTAAATATAGATTAGGTTAGGTTGTTGTGGCTGCCTAGAAAGGTACACTTAGGCCAATTTTGGCCCATTGTATTACCACGTAGCGCAGGAGACCATGGTTATTCGTGGGATTCGAACCCACAGCCTCTGGGACGGTAGGACAGCGCGCTAACAACTGAACTATCAGAGGCCCCAACTTAAATATAATAGTAATGTAATTTAATGGTTTTACCGATAACCTCCGAAGTAGATATAACAAATATTTTAAAATTAATCGATTAATCATTTGATTAATCGGAAAGAAATAAAACATTTTCCATATACTTTAAATATTTTGATCTTGTTAACTATTGAAAGTATTCACTTGATAAATATTTCTCAAAATAAACAAATAATTAAAAGAAAAAAATCATATGAGTATTCGATTAATCAAACAAAATTAATCTATTATTTTACTCATTTGATGAATCGTTTGGGTTTTGAGATAATGTAAACTAAAATAATATGTTAATAATAGCCTCAAATAGTCACTTCAACTTTATTTAATTCATACATTTTAAGAACTAACTAAAAAATGAAGTATTTTCACTTCAAAAAATAATACCACTCGAAGAATGATTAAAGATTCCATCTACCATTTAAAAAAAATGAATTCAATTAGTTTATTTAAATTTATAATTTCCTCCTCCTCCTCTATAAATTTTTATAGTCAAAAATAATAGTATTAATTTAAAAATATAATTGACTTCCAAATGACTCCCCGAAATAAAATTACCATGAAGTACTTTGTTATTCATTTCTATATGAGAAACCTGTTAAATTAACTACCCACTATTTTAAATTTAATAGTTCCAATACAATACAAGCCCAGAAGTATTTAGCAAATTATTAGAAATTGCTAGGCATGGCAAATAATGGCACCAGACTGATCAAATCGCTTGTTATTTTCGTGAACGAAGCCCCATGCAGCGCCTTTTAATAAGATCGGAAATTGCTCATAAACGGACCAACTGGGTCCCAGCAGCATATTGAGTGCAGTTTACACACATGTCCGAAAATCAAACAAAACCGTGCAATTTAGCTATCAACTGAGGGTCGGCGAATAGGCCAATTTCGCACGCCCACATAAATGAACAAAGCTATACAAAAGCTAAAAATAAATATAATAAAATAAATCCTTATGATGAGGAAATGAGAGAAATTTCGCGATTGCCGCTGGCCACTGTAACTTAGTTTATGGGTTTCCATGGGGTCCGGAAGCCCGTCTACCCCCTCTGAGTCCGCTGAGAGCTGGTGTCGCCGGTGCAAAGACGACACCAACAAGTCAATAAAACGAAAATTTATTGGCGAACGCTTTTATGCGAAGTGCATCAAACACTGCATCCCATCGCGCAAAAGGTGGTCTCGAAATTGCTCTCGGCCGCTATTTTATGGTCCAGAGCGTGATGCAGAATGTGCTCCGTTTCGGGCTCGATCTACTACACCACCAATCTCCCCTGGGGCCCACAAGACTTTAGAGAAGCACCGTCTCAGACGAGGACGACGACGGCGGCGACACAGAAAATGGATGAGAAAGTGCAATTGCCTGCTCGTTAGCTAAATAGCCCCTTGCCTAGCACTACCAATGCGTCTAAATTAAGGCAATTCACGGCGGGAAGGGAAAAAAGATATCGCCAACTAGAGCTCTTTAAATGTTGGTGCAAGGTATAATTCCTTGGGTAATTTCTTGTCTTCTGTCTGTTTCGCGTGCAAATTTCATGCTGTCAATGCTAAGCGACAGACCATAACACTTAATTTTTATGGACAGTGTAAGACGTCCTTTTAATTACTGTAATTGGCCGCCTTTATGGGCGCACAATTGTTTGTAAATCGATTTGATGAACCCAACTGATGTCGTAGTATCAAAATGACTCTAACAATTTTGCTACATTGTTGTGAGGTAATGAGTGTTTTAGATGTTACTTTGAGTGCCTATCACTTTTTATTGCATCGGTCGAAATAGAAATTTCCTTCGACAACATAATAATGCAGCAACTGCACCCACTTTAATAGCGTTTTTTAAGAAGATATCCCATTAAAGTTGAAGTAATTAAATTAGTATGCACTGAAATTAAATTCACAGATTAATTACAAAAAGATTCCCATTCATGCCTCATACTACCTCATAAACAAAATAAGTAATCAAGAATATCAAAAGTTCTTCTTATGACTAATTATGGTTTAATAAAATTGTTATACTCTTGAATATTCGGCATATTGCAAATGAAATTGATCGTTCGATAGGTTTAAAAAAAAGCGTGCTTTTCTACCTGTCTGTAGAAGATTTTGATAGAACTTTCACACAAGGGAAGAGTGTTTTGTTAGGCATTATTTAGATTTTATTTTTACTTAAATGAGTCTACTCATTTCGCTAAAGAAATTTACTTTGCTTTTCGCTAAAGAAATCTAGAACGCTGCTTCTATTATGATTAAAATGCGCATACCTTATATAGGTGTTGAGGGAACTAGAAATATTCTTGAAATTTACAACATATTTAATTACATATAAAATTACGGCATGATTTAAGAGAAATGTTAGTAGTAGTTGAAAACAAATAATAACGATTCTGATATCTCTTATACTCGTACTTTAAATTTTTATCCATTTTCATACGAAGGGTTCATGCCTTCTATACAATTGTACAAACTAATAATACCAAAAATAAACTTCAAATAGGGAAAACATAAGTTTTGATATTCATCCGACAATTCCTGGGCGGACGACATGTATTTTGGTCCACAAATTTCATTCCATTCAGTAAATTCGGGAAATTATAGTTTCGAAACAGCCATTGAAATTATATCACAGAGAACATATTAACCTCACCTGTGCAGATACAAAATTTCCACTTGCCAAGACCAATACACATTACATTAGACCCTGATATAGTAAAATTGGTTTCAAGTTTGCACATCAATATGCATAGGACGGTCCTGATGCTGCGTATAGTCCAAAAGTCCCTTTTCATGGAAAATCGTTTACGGAAATGAAAACATTTTCATTGAAAACATTCAGTGAAACGCATTTCCCATTTTGATAGGAGCGCAAATTCACTTATAATTCGCAGAACAGTTGACAAAAACGAGCCCATTTCATGTGGACAAAACCAATTTCACTTTGTTGTGATTTGCTAACAAATCGAATATCTTCCGTGTCACCAGATTCGTAAAAAGCGATTTCAAATATCCACCGACGATGGGAAGTAGCAGCAGCGCTAAGGGAAAACTCTGTTGCAAAAGGTGAGAACGAAATGGAAAAAATTTCAAAATATATATATATATATACATAAATATACATAAATGGAGCATCCAGGATTCAGGACGAATTGGAGCCACTGTCTGTTGTAGCTAGAATCCCCTCTGTAGTGTTTTCACGCCAACCCCCACCCGTTCCCGACGTTCATGACTTGATCCTGGCGAGATGAAATTCAAAATGTCCCGAAGCGTCAAAATGCGACAATCAATTTGCATATGGATTTTTATATAGAAGATTTCATGTTTTTGTAGGGCGAAACTCTGTGCGGGCAGGCAAACGAGCAAGGATAGGGCTGGCTGTTGCCTTCAAAGGGCACTTGCTATTGCGCGCCATTGCCACCCCCGCTTTGATACATTCAAAAATCGTCCCTCGAAATGGAAACAGACAAAATTGCTCCAAAGTATGAATATTTCATTTTAAAAGTGAAACATTTTACTGTCCACCAAAAGGACTTGAGACTTTCGGAAAGAGTAGGGGCAGGCAACAAAGCAGCCATGATGGATTTATCGCCAACAATAAACACTTCTACTGCAGATCAGGATTGCATTTCGTTGGAGGGTTTTATGAAATTTCGCTATAAAGCTATTTTTCATAAGGTGTTTGCTTGCCGCAAAATGGAAAAGAGGTCATCAGTCGAAACGATGCCTTATAAATGCCCCCTGCAGTTTGAGGGAAACCATGAAAAAGGGTTTTTTTTTAAGGACCCCAACAGTTGTGGCTTTACTCAGCTACTGCAAGGGGAGGGTTATATTAAATCAACCCAAAGCTCGTGGAATACCTTTTTCAATTTCAGATTGAAGATGACCGACACGTACACGCAAAGCTCCCAGGTAGAACGATTTTAATTGTTTTGTGGACAAAGCAATTAAGCTATTCAGCAGTTTAGTTATTATATCAAACTTTAAAATCAATTTTTGTGCTCCAGAGTTACAAAATGCATATTAAAATAGATATGAAGTATATGTTCCTTAAATTATGAAATAGTTGAATGCTTTAAACACTTGAAAATGTAAACAAAATTGTATAAAATTCAACTTTATCTTTTCTTGATTTCAAACGAAAGTCAAATAACTTCGAACGTATGAAAGGAAACTGGAACATTTAAACCATTTTAGAAATCAGCGCCAACTTACTTTTAGCTATCATAACCTTCCGACGAGATTGAAATTTAATTCTTATCTACCTCATTCCAATAAATATTAAATCACTATAAAATTTTAATGTTGGGTATGTTAAGACACTTTGTGATGATGCCTGCTCTATAGAGTTTGGGATAAAACACAATCAATATTACGCAATGTTACACACAAGTAATGCAATACATTTCATATTGAGCAATAAATATGAAACAATTTTCAATTCATTCAATGCATCACTAATTACCATATATCTAGATATCAAAATTTAAATTAATGAGGGGGAGTGGAAGAAGAATATCAATCTTATTTTTGAGTTATTTTACCCCAAAAATAGGACAAAAGTTAACGTATAGCCCTGTATCCTTTATCGAATCGCTTTTTATGTTGAAATAGTGTAAAAAATAATCATTTTTTCGAATAGTCGTAAGTCCCCTCTACTTCATCGAATTGGAACCTATACCGAATGCAAATTTGTTTGTCTAACTTTGATATCGTTTAATGTTTTTGTGTCATTGAAGTGAGCTTCCGTTTGCAAAAAGAACACTTCCGATCAAACTGATATTGAACCAATCACATCTTATAGTCCACACTTGCACCTACAATTTTCATCTAGAGGTAGAGGTAGGTGTAATGCAATTACCTCAAATTATTTTGAATAATTACCTAATTTTATTATGTCATCTATTTTAGAGTTGTCATAAAGGAATGCTTTCGATAATTACAAAAAATAATGTATCACAGTTGAGGCAGTTTTACAGTGGAATCAGATTTAATCCAATAAACAGTTACAAACTCAATTCCAATAGCTGCTTCAAATCCCATTCTACAAATGCCGAAATTCGTTATTTAAGTTTATAAATAATGTGGGTAACGCCTTTCACCCGAAAACCTTATTAAAACTTCCTAAACAGTTTTGTCTGTAGTCTGCTACCAAACTGCGAACATTGTAAGTATCTCCCGTGCCATAATAAAATTAACTGCGGCGAAAAGCGGCAAGAGATTGCCACACATTTTCCACCATTTAATGTGCTGTTGAGCAAATAATTCAAATGGATAAAAAGGTTAACCCGAAGCCCCATAAATCGTCTCCTAATGGATTTATTAAGATGCAAACCTCGAAATCGAGCTGTGTCTACATAGAAAATAGAGTTCCCACTTTCGCCCGCTAACAAACCCGCAAATGCTACGGGGAGGGATTACAAAGCGGCAATTAATCGTGATGAAACTATTCAAATAGCTTCCTCCGGGTAAGAAATGTTTGTTATCAGTTAAGTCAGTCAGCAATCAATAAGTTGCCGGTGAGCACGCGATCCATTCTAATTGGTCGATGGCACGTACGCGATGTAGTGCGCCGCCACTGGAGCGAGGTGCGGCAGGGGGACGCGATATCGTCGTAATGATGATGATGACTATGATGGGGCCTAATCGACCAATGAACACCCAACCACCACCGCACCTCTTCCACATGTGCCCTTATTTATAATCTTTCAATGGTAATAAATGAAGAAAATTTTCTATGCAACTCGCACATTTACAGTTCCTTTCCTCTATTCAAATGTTGAAAGAAAGTTAAATGCTCCCGTTGCACAGCCGTGGGGCACCAGGTGAAATTCTAAAGTATATGCCCTTTTAGAGGTTAAAGAATAAGGGCCCCTGAGCGCCGAATGAAATAGCTGAAATTCCTCTTTCCGGACCATTTAAAAGTTAATTTGTTAAGGAATGACTAGCCATTGGTAAAAGGGTTAAAAAATAAAAGGAAATAACTTTGCTTCTACCTCAACCCTCTCTTCTTTAGTAGTCGCCTAAGTTCAGGTACTACTAATCCAGTTGTTCGTGTTGAAACTGAAATTAATTACCACGCCGATCGTCGCTAATTGATTGATCTTACAATTAGCGCCCGTCAACTTTTCAACTTGATGAATCGATTGTTTGCGGGCCATTTGCGTTGCCGTGCTCGAGAGTTCGTCTGACGACTAACGGACAAACGGACAAACAAAACCATTGTCGGTTTGGGGGTCATTTAATGGAATACTTCGGTAAATATTTTACGCGAACAATTCCTCCTCAAGTATTCTAATTATTTCCACCGCCGCGCACACTCAAATAGGTCTTGATTTGACCAATTAATCCATTCTAGTGCCCTTAAGCGACCACGTTGCCAGGGAATTGAGTGGCCCCAGTTCCGGAGCAATACATTAAAAACTCAGTTCGGGGCAATCGTAATAAATTTTATGTGATAATTTACCCAACTCCACGCCATACCCTTCGCGTACATAGAAAAGCTCCAGAACAGTTGAAATTTTTCGAAACAAATAAGTGAAAAAAAATTAAGCGCTATTTACGTTTTTAACATGCCTCCCCGAGGGCTATTCCGGGCTCCCCGAACGAGACCCCAGCAGCCGTAAAAGCAACCATCATCGGACCCATTCGAGCATTAAGTGATAAGCCGAGGCGGACTCATTTATTAACTTTCAATCTGAATGCCTTCGAGTGGCACTTTTTTTTTCCTTCTCTCAAGATGTTTTACGGTCGCCAAAGCCACTTGGGTCCCTTGTCTCGGTGTCCCTTGTCTTCGAGGCGGTGTTGCTAACGCCCAGCAAAACACGGGCATTCCCAAGAATGCAGTCAAAACGGCGGTTCAGATGACTGACGGGGATTGTTTTATAGTCAGAACGATAACTTCCGATGCATTCTCAAAAGATTTCACAAAGTTTGATTGCAGAAAGTTATCTTTTCTTTTCTAAATAAAAATTTGTGCAAAGTTCTCTTCTTTAGCTTATTGCGTAAAAATTAGCGCCCTTCTAGCATGATTTCATTATGTGGTTTTATCATTATAGTGGAATATCTGATAATTCCTGAATTATCAAAACTATTCTATATAACTATACTCAAAATATGTATAAAGTCGTTATCTATTAGTTCTCTATTAGTTCGAAATAAATACATAAATATTTTAAAATAAATTCTGCCAAAGCTTCAACCAAGACTACTTTTTTTAGTCCATTGCCAAGTACCTACCAATCATGACAGAAAAATTTCCAATCAATATAATTCACATACCTACTGAACTTTACGGAAACCAAATAATAGAAAATTTTAGAAAATCATAACTTTTGTAGACATTATCCGATTTTAAATTTTCAAAAACATATTGATTTGTTTTTAAGAAATCGAGCAGCGATTTTTAAGATTGTTTTATTGTGCTCTCTAAAAATAGTTACAGTGACGTGCACTGTCCGACTAAAGCCCATTTTCGCTTTAAATGCTAAAATAACAAATGAACAATAACCATATTTTAATTGAGGGTATATTACGTAGAAATATTTTGAAATCTATAATAAACGAAACCATTTTATATTAGCAAACGTATATATTTAAAAAAAAAAGTTCATATTGTTGAAAAATGTCCGGCTAGAAATCAAAAGTTCATAACAAATCATTATTTGTGTGTGGTTTAGCAGCAAAAAATAAATTTTTACTTT
Organism: Philonicus albiceps; assembly: GCA_963969385.1. Taxonomy (NCBI): domain Eukaryota; kingdom Metazoa; phylum Arthropoda; class Insecta; order Diptera; family Asilidae; genus Philonicus; species Philonicus albiceps. The sequence goes on along the minus strand of OZ017774.1, from coordinate 9,395,775 downwards.
GTTTATAGAGCTATTGTTCTACCTAATAATTAGTAGCTATGCCTTTTGCTGCTATAACTGCGTCTCAGTGGCATGGCATTAACTCTATGGTACGATTAATGCAATCTAATGAGATTTTTTTCCATTCTTCCTTTTATTTGAATATGTTCGTATACCAATTCGACTAGCGATTGCGCTGACCACTTTAAAACACGAATCCCTTTTAATGAAAACCAATCCTTTGCAAGTTTCAAAGTGTGTTTGGTATAGTTGTCGTGCATGAAAACCCAATCTGGTTGTTATTTACTTTCAGCATAAAACAATAAGTTATCATCTAAAATGTTCTTATATACACGACCATCCATTATCCAGTTTATTTCTACTAATGGACCTACTGCAGAGAAAAAATCCCAAACAAGAACGCTATCCCCAACGTGTTTAACGGTAGGAATTTGATACTATGGATCATTCCTAGGGCTAACTAGACACCGAACATATCGTCTACCATCACTTTCAAATAAATTGAATTTACTCTCGTCGGGAAAATGCAATTTTTATCCAGTCGTCTGCATTCCAATGTTCGCAAGTGAATTCCAAACGAGCCTTCTTATATGTTTACTTATTAAAAGTTTTTTAACTCCAACGCTTCTTACATTTCCTATATCAGGTTGTCACCTCGTAACAGCGCTGAAACTTATTTCTGCTATGTTTTCTGCATATCTCTCAGCTGCCGACTTCTTCAGATATGATTTAGCTTTTTTTTTTTTGTAATTATCCTGTCCACCCTAATTAATGTTTTGGGCATATTTCTTAATAACTTGCAAATGATAATAATTAATATCTATTATTGATGTTATCTTCCTTAATGATATTATTAGTAATATATTTAGTAAATTTAATAGTTACTCGTGGGACCTCGTTGGGGCCTCTGATAGTTCAGTTGTTAGCGCGCTGTCCTACCGTCCCAGAGCCTGGAACCATGGTCTCCTGCGCTACTACGTGGTAACACAATGGGCCAAAAATTGGCCTAAGTGTGCCTTTCTAGGCAGCCACAGCAACCTAACCTAACCTAACCTAACCTACTCGTGGGACAGCCGGAATCTTTTGTGCGCCACTATATATTTAAACAATTTACTTTTGTTTTTTTTTTTTTACAAAGAATTTAAAGATTTAAGAAACGTTATTAAGAGTCGTATATCATAGTATATAAATTCTAGGTCAAATATACATATATAAATTCTAGTTCAACAACATTGTGAACATAGAATCTTAAGAAAGAAATCTCCTTTCCAAATTAAATGTACTGTAACAGATAGACTAAATGTTATTTCCGACATTACCAATGCTTTAATTAACACCTCAGGACCTCAATATTAAAGAACGGAGTAGCTACGGATGTCGAATGACCTCAATGCCTCGCCTCCTAAACTTAACTGAGTAAGATACATTTTTTTTTGTTTTAAAAAAGTGGATAAACTTTAAAAATTTTGAAATAAATTTGCATAAAGTCTAGAAGATTACCATCTACCTCGCAGTAAACTGAATTCAACAACCCTGCGAGTGCTGTGGTAATTCCCATGCATTTTTAATGTACTCCCCTATATTCAACATTGAAGAATTCAACCATCAAAAAATTCTCAACGGAGAGCACTGCTCATTTTCACTTTGGGGAGCAGACCGTGAATTTCCCCACAGACAAGAGTCAAGAAAAGCGAACGATAAAAAGTTTTCCCCCCTTCCCATTACGTGGCGATGAAAAATTTATTTAACGCCAATAACCGAACACTTAAACTTCAATAACAGACGTGTCATTAAGGAATGAATTCGGAGCCTCAAAAGACTCTTCCGGCCGATCCAAAAATAAAAAGAAATAAAAAAAAATATATATATATATGAAATTCACCTATTGCCTGGGGGGAGTGAGTCAGGGTTGGGCTCACCACCGGAAAGGTCTTTTCGACTGTGCCTATTACCGGGGTGGTTCCACCCCTCCTCGACCTTTCTACACTACTCCCAGGGTATTCCTGAGCTCAACTTCATGTAAAATTTATAGACCTTTCCCACTCATTGGTTCCATGTAAATAAAACGGCCGAACGCCAACACCAAGGGCAAGGGAGTTGCCGCTCCCATTGATATTTTTGGGGATGGCGTGGCCCAGGCGTTGGTAGATTGGAGCTCTGCGCCTCCCTCCCTTCCTCGTATTTACGGATCAAGTGGAATGGCATATTGGCAGTCGTTATTGATCCAGGAAAAAAAATTTCGACATTATATCAGCATGGAGCAGACTGTGCCGGATTTAATGAAATCAAAGATATGTCGTCTTGATCCGAATCAAAAGAAGCATGTGGGCCAGTAGCGGAAGACTCAAAGAAGTCCGCAAAAAGTTGCACAGCAGCCCCAGCCACTTCTGAGAGCAAGTCTAGATCTTGAACCAATTTCCTAGCCGCGGGGAATCGGAGGGATTGGGGATCTATTCATAGACAATTTCCCTCGGAAGCTTCAAACAGCACCAAATTGCTCAGCGACGAAGTACATTTCTGTGGCAATTTATATGTTTCCCCTTAAGTGGTTGTCAAAACATCTCGTCTCGTCTCGCGCAGATCTTAATTGACTGCTCTGATTGATGGGAATTTTCTTATGCTAATGAGAACTGTAAGTGCTTTTTGGGGGAGGTGGGATAGATGGGGGCGGTAGATACTTTCAGTGGGTCTCGACCAGACCAAAAACGAGAGCATGTCAGTGATTTGTTGTCGTCGTACACCCCGAACGATATATGTGTGATTTCAAGGGTTCATTGAATTGAGCCGATATTTTCATGGGAAAGGGTTGACGTGCTGAGTGACATGTTTGATTAATCTTAAAATTAGATGGAATCAGCTTAAATGTGAGTACTTGCTGTAGAGCGACTATCTTATACGTTATATAGATCGTCTTTTATTGCATTTGAATGTTAATCCTATTTTATTACATAATAGGCAATGGGCATTAGTTACTAAATTAAATAAAACTAGCATCTTTAGTAAATTGTTATATGGTACGCGTGCTTCTAGAGTATTATCCGTGCAGACAAGTACGCAGTCAGTTTTTTGTTCTTAATTTATATAGAAGTAGTTTGTTTTTGGAAAATATAAACTAGTCATATGTGGTCTCAAAATCTTCGGTAAATAGTATGTGCGATGGGAATAATCGTCCTTGCATTTTCTATTGCTTGTGAAGCTCAAAAATGATATTAAGCGTTGTAGTCAACCAAAAAACATTATAAGATATACTATTAGAAGAACCTTGTTAATTAATAATTTCGAACTTAGGTACCAATAAAAAAATTACCTATTAATATTTTAATATTTTATTATAATTTTTTATACCAATTCAATTGCAAAAGCCATAAAATTTCCCTTTCGATTTCCAAAATTTCAAGTAGATCTGTATATGGGAAAATATTGGGTCTCAAAGGCTTATAGGTGTTGGATTTTAAATTCCAATGGGGTACATTAGCCTAAAATACCCATGATGAAGTTGTACTTTACCGTCCAACAAGCTAAAGCGAGTCAAATTTCTAAAGTATTTAGTGCGCACGATACGACTTTCAAATCTGGATTTATTTACACTAAACGACCGCAATGACAACCACACATTTCAGAGGGGAATTTGTTAATTTTCCTATCAATTACATAGAATCAAGGGTTTGAATCATCCAACAAAATCCGCTCAAAAGCCCCTATAATACTCTTTCCGATGAACTGGAAAAAAATGATTCCTCTGGTATCGAAAATGAGATCATTCAATAATTCATTTCAACAGGCATGTTGCGAACAAAGCTAAACCGATAGATTCGTCCAGATAAAACGGATCATCACAAACAAAGCAAGTATCAACGACAAAAGCGGTGGCACGTTAGTAGAGGGAGGCCAATAAGGTATTTTCCATATCAAAATTATCTCAGTATCAACCCATTAGCAGGACAAACATCGAAATTATTTGTGAAAATCAGAAAAGCCAACAGGGCTCGTATTTAATAAATGGTCTACCCCCGTCGGCTCGTCGTTTAACCCTCTAACCCTGTGTGGCCCCAACCATGGTACCTAGAACCGAAGTCGGGTTCGATTCGGACCTGCGACCACCACCAAAGCGAAGCGCAGGAAGGGTAAAGGGAATTCGCACCGTGTAGATTTAAACAGGTGAATCAGTCCACATAGCACAGACGCCCCCAGGGTCGAGAGGGGTTGCTTGTTTATGGGTATTTAACTAAGTAAAATAACAGGGTAAAAGTGGATCCGAAAGAACACACAGACTCGAATGGTTGCGGCCTCTAGCGATTTTCAACAAAAAGCCCAGCGTCGTTCCGGTGTTACATTTCATTAATTTAATCGAATCCAGTGGTGGCGGGAACCAGTGGGTGGGGAGAACGACCGAATCTCTCTAAAGGTTTGACGAGGAGCATCATGCATATAATGGGGTTTGGCAGCTCGTGCGGGGGTGCGACGAATGTCGTACTGCTGCTAAAGAACAATCGAAGCACCCCCAAAGAGAGGTGGATGATCTTTGTCAGGGGGTCGATGGCAACAGTGGGTATAAAACGAGAATTGTGAACTACCATGAGCAGGAAAGAGACCCTTGGGGATGAGTATAAGCCATGGATACCAAAGGGAACGACTCAAGCTTTAATTAAAAATTAAAACGCATAAATAGAGCTTTAAATTCGCTCAACCGACTACGACCACCATAGGACCAGGACAACAAAAAAAAGCCTCCCTTTACTTTACTCCCGCTCTTTTCCACCTCATCATTCTGTTGAAAAAGATTCGGTCGGAGATAATGAGTCCGCGGAAAATGTTGAACTTGAACTGAATTTTTTAAAGGGCGCCAAAAAGTTTTTAAGAGTGTATAGTTAAAAAGTTTTCTTGATGGCTGGATTAGCAGACCCACTTAAGACCCTGAATCTCTTAATTACAAAATCCAGCCACTTTCTCTTCGGTAAGGAGCCCCTTCTTTATCGAACTTTGCAAAACAACTCAAGAATAATAAAAAAATAAATAAATAAATAAATAAAATAAAATCAACAGTCATTTTCCTTACAGTCCCACATTGGTATCACATCCACCAGGCAACGACGATCGCAAGAAATAGACGTCATCAGTCAATTGCTGGTGAAAGGAAAATATTATCGCACAGTACCGCGCCATCAGTTCCCATCCACCCACACATCCCCCGCATCGAGGGAGGTACTACCCCCGGAACAGTTCCAGCCCCATCGATACAAATTTATTCGAAATGTTTGCCACTCAAAGTGCTTGCTCCAGCAATTCTCAGGGATATTTTTCGATCACTATGATTTTATTATTATTTCGGTCTCCAATTCCCCCCGCAAGGCCCCACTTTATCAGCGACTAATACTGGGGCCACCCTACCCATTCCGCACCATTCTTCTTCCGAATTCCTCGTCCTACGATTCAACGGAATGGAGAAATTGCAGAAGATAGTGAGTGGTGCCGTGAATGGGTAAAAGTCCAACATATAAAAATGTGGAGCTCCCCAAAGACTTAATGGATATTATGCTGAAAGAAATAGACCTCCCCAAGTGCTAGAAGTGTTCTAGTTCACGAATATTGCCTATATATTTGGGGGTTTGAATATTGATTCGAATTGGAGTGATGTGCGGGCGGGTTTGGTTCCTAATGGCCCTGATACTGAACCAATTGACGACGTTTTTTATTGGGACAATTGTTTTTCGACCCGACTAAATTGCTCCTTGGTAAATTAATTTATCCAATTTTTCCGGGTATATGTTTCCAATTGCGTGCGTGGGAAAAGTGTCGTGTAACAGTTGGAAAAAAAAAAATCACTTGTTTGTTTGTTACATAAAATAGCATTATTTATATAAATAAATAAGCTATATCGAATTAAAATAGTACAATATGTTACCTTATATCTTATATTATAATCTCTATAAAGCGGAATCTTTTGTAAATTATGTATATTACTTTCAAAGTATCGCTTTTCACTTATGTGATATTCCTTGACTTTAGTGTTTTTCCTAACCATTTTGTCATTAATCCTTAAAAACAAAATTTTAAGCGAATTTTTATATTAAACCAACTGAGTAACCCGGTGTATCATAAGAACTCTTTAATTGAAAACTTCTCAAACACGCAGATTTGCTTTTTCAGTTGTAGTTAACGAGTGGTATATACTTAAATCTGTGGTTATGATATAGAACCATAGTCCAAAAATGCATTTCTCTAGGTATCATTTCCATATCTGAAAGGTTTTTGTCTTTCCTTTACTTATACAATTTTATTGTTAATGTTAAATAAATACATAAAGCAAATCATTATTATTATTATTTTTGTCATATACGATCCGCCGCCTTTAATCCAAAATTTATGATAGTAGAAAACCCTCAAAACGATACAAATCTTCATAACAATCCCTTAAAATTTACAATTGTTGGTCCCCATCTTTAGTCTACCATTTTGAATACCGCAAATAAAAAGTATTCTATTTATTAAGTTAGAATATGTAATATTTTTAATCAAAAAACTAAAATGTTTTCACCAAGCCTACATATTGAGAATGTAAACTCAAATTAATATTCAAACGCCTTCTAAATTTTTAGCAAACCATAAAATATCACGGTAGAGATAAATTTTATTTTATTTGACCTTGAAAGCCAGACCAGACCGAAATCGCTTTGAACTTAGAGTTGAAAGTACGAGAAGATATTTCTCCAAAACAATCCTATTAACAGTCTATCTAAAAAGAATAAAGGGTCTCTCTTACCCAAAGCACAATTTTGAAAGCAATTCAATGCCTCAAGATTGCTTACTTAACGCTTAATTTTTGGCACGGTCCTTCCCAAACCCTGTTGGCCTACTTCTAAGCATCACCATCAGAATCAGCAACACCACCCCACCACTAGTAGCAGAGCAGCAGCAGCAGCATAAACTGTACTCGACTTTTTATCACATTAATCTCAACATTTATCTCTCGTTCGTCCCCAATTAAAAAAAGCTTTTCACGGATTACGATTCTTTCATTTGGCTTTCATCTCGATGCCAAATGGATTCTGGGAATGAATTTTGTCTATGTAAACAGAGGAGCCGCGGGCATAGCCGGAGAAGAGGCTGGGACTGCGGGATGACAACGGCCTCGCGCGCTAATCCGATCACAAAAGATATTTTCATCATTTCCAGCGGGAGAGGATGAAAATTTAATCTAATCGACTTCATTTTCACCCCGTTTGGAGCTTCCTTTCGAGTTATTTTTTTTTTTTTTTCTCTTTACCCCTGAGTGATTTTCATTTCCCTCCTCCTTATCGTATTGAATTCTCCCAGATGATCTCTCTGCGGAATTTACTGGGGAGGAAGGGATGTTGCGAAAGTGGAAGGAGTAATTTCAGCCCGGAAAAGGGTATTAGGCTGGGAGAAATTTTTCAGCATCCTTGGTTTTCCCGTTATTTCTGAATAATTAAATTATCAATAAAGAAAACGGAAAAGAAAAAAAGGATACAAAAAAAATACTGAATCTTTGAAGCGAATTAGAGAAATAGCGGCAATAGCCCGCCTGAAAAAATTCATTCTTTGAACAAAGACAAGAAAATTGGGTCTTCCTCAAGATTGGTTCATCGTGCTCCATTGATTTAAATTGGATTGCTCAACCACCGGTCCCCCGAGGGGGGAAGTAGTGAGCTCCATCGTTGCCCAGAAGTCGCGACCTTTCGGTGGACCTCAAAGTCGAAATTTCCATCATCGTTCCTCTTTGATGATGTTACCTGTACCCCCCGTAATCAGTTTGTTTTGTGCTGGCAGATGAACTTACAAAGAGGAAAAGTTGAACGGAAGGAGAAGGGTAGTTATTGCTGATGCTGCCCCACACCTGGCGGTGGTCCCGCGGTGGATGCTGTCAGAGAACGGCCAGGTGGAGGAGCATGAACTTTCCTAAACGAGTCAAGTGTATTTGTCGTGTCGGACTAATAAAGATCACCCTGTGCCTCTGCTGTTGTGGATGCTACCATGGATCCCGGCGGGGGTGGGGCGGAAAATGCGGTCGCGCAGAGATGATGATAGCGCAAACTTCTCTCGTTGCCCTAGTCAGTTTCACCTAACTATGATGAGTTATGATGATAACTAGCGGAACGCTTGAGGAGACTCCACCACCCACCCACCCACCGAAAGAGCCCCCGGGTGCGGAAGAATAAATGAGATTGCATCAGAGTCACGTTCACCTGGGGTAAATGCTCCCTCTACGCCTGAAATTGTTTTGTTCGCCCCAGTAATTAGTTTCGGATGCCATAAAAACTCGGGTAGAAAACCCAGTGAAATATGGCCGGGGAACTGCTCTCGTAGATTTAACTTGAAACTTTTTATGGTCTTCCATTTGTTTTGATGACAGCACGGATTTAGGGGTGAAAATTTGATGGAAATATCCCTGCGGGATGCCATAACTTAAGCACTGAACCGATGTTTTTATGGTTTACGCGAATTTCCTTTATCTTCACTGAAAAGAGATTTTCGAAGGAATCATACTTCTATCCCGGAAAACTTACTAAATTAAATTTGAAAGCGCTTAAGATTTTAAAATTTAAATTAACGCGTCTTAATTTATTTTTAATACTGTGTTTTTTTTATTAAATAATTTCTGGTCCTACTTCACAACTGAGAAAATAAAAATTAACTTAATTCAGTACTACGTAGATACTATCGCAATATTATTCAATGTATTTTAAAGCGCAACATGTATTAGCAGTTAAACATTGATTTTGTGGTCATGCAATCATCAATAAAGAGATCTTTCAAATAACAACTATTTTTCTAATGCCTTTTCATTCCCTATGACTGCATGTACATCGGAAATATGAATTTATGAAAATTCAATGGTGCTTTTAATTTGTTTAACAACTACTGTATTTGCTTATTTTTTTCTATTTTATATTTAAATTATTCAAAAATGCATTAAACAGATTTGATTTTGATCTTAACTTATTCCAAATGTCTATCTATAGTCAAACCAAAAATATAGAAATATGCAAATATTCCTCGTATTAGTATAGCATAGAATTAATGCTCTAATAACTTGTCTATAGGTACTATGATTTAACTGGTGGAAAGCAAATCTTAAAAAATTCCTTGTCAGAAGCCTAAGAGTAGCAAAGGTAAATACCTGCCAAATAGTTATAACGCTAAACTCAATAAATGGAATACTTTTCTATGAATATTTTCATTATTTTCGTCTGTAAACATAGACAAAATGGCATAGCAAATATGGACAAACATTTTCACCGAAAAAAAATTGTTGTAGCTGGAAATAATGCTTAGAATTAATAAAATTTCAGACGCCAATTTAAAATCCATTTCATAAAAAAATTGCGTGCTTGTCATCGTCAAAACAGATCTTTACCTTTTACCTTTAATTCGTTAATTTTAAAAGTTTAAAAAATCCTAATCCAACCTTTCTCCCCATAACCACTAGATATCACTCTATAAGCTTTAAACAACCCACATGAACTTCAATTTTTATCTCAAATCTTTGTATATTTAACCCTAATCCAAACTTCTCCTCGCATAATCCACCATATCCCGTCTCGTGTAAACTGAAATGTTTTGTGGTGACCTTCTCCGGTTGATTCCCGAAGGGTCCCCAATGAACCGTAAGGGGGCACCGCACAGACCGGCGAAATGATGCAGAGCTATTCACACTTATTGTTGCATTGCACTCAAATTAGCAGTAAACAACCCCAAAATTAACCAATTTACAACAAATCGCAATATGATGGACAGACGACCTGTCGAGACGGTGAAAAGCAAAATACTTTTCACCCCCTCCGCAAATCAGATTGAGGGATTCATTTGCAGGGTGAAATCCAAAACTTTTGCGCTATTGTTGCCCTCCCAAGTGCAAGTAAGTGGTAACAGCATCACAGGGGTGGGGGTTGGATCATCCGTGATGCGGATACTTTTCGGGCAATGATCAAAAGTGCTAAAAAAAAAAATTGTTTTCCATTTTCCACTTACACTCCATGGATTTAACCGATTACAGTATAGGGCATGGATGCAACATGGATGCACTTGCATCCCCACCCGCGCACGTCCCTAGAGGACCATTCCGTCGATATTCAGCGAGGACGCAATATGTACGAATTTTGCGGACATACGTGCGCCGTGTATCAACTTTTCGGAGGCTTACGAGTTAAAAGCCCGGTTTGACATCGGATAACAGGAATGCAGTAACTCAGGCTTCTTCTAGCAGCCATGCGGATTACGTGCTTTTATGCGAGGGCGGGCGAAATGCACACAATCAATAACCACCCCAGCCTCCATCCACCCACCCACCGTATCAGGAAGGAACAAACAAAAATTGAAAAAAAAACCGTCAGCTTCGCGACTGACGCGCTCGCTTTTTCATCGCTCCGTTTGAATTTTTTTCCTGGATCCGCCGGGTATTCCGAGTATTTACGAACTTCCCTGGTGCCCCTGGGGACCCAAGTCCCGGCTGCTGCTGCTGCTGCTGCTGCTGGTCCTGCTGCAGCATCCGAGAATTAGGTAACGGGGGACGACTTTGGGAGAAATTCACATGGAGATGCAGGGGCACAGGGAGCCGAGGGTCGATGTAATTTAGGGAAGTTGAGCTGTCATATGTACCCGAGCGGGGGTGGCTGCAGCAACGGCGACGGGCTTTTTGCCTTTGTTGTGATTTAGGAGTATGCGACGTTGTTGTCGACGCTTGCCCGTTTTACTCTGCACGGAAATCGGCCGAACAGCGACGTGCCTGATTTCATATTCAAATAGCATTTTGATTTAACCCTACCTCCCCCATATGATGAAATATTGAAATCCCAGGGCAAGCATGTTACCGCCGTCTTTTCGGCAGTTAGGATGGATGCGAACGAGTGAGAGATTACGTCACTCGAATTGTTCTGTGCAACCCTCCACATACCTTTTGTTGCAACGACCGAAAGCGGGGGGGGGGGGAAATAGTTGACTTAATTGAAATGGAAGCGTATGGATGCATAATTCTAACGATAAGGGTGCCTTACTTGCATTTTTTTTTTTTCACTGCACTCATTGCAAAATTGTGAGTTTCATTCAAAAGGTTTCTGAATGTACAAAGGCAACAATGTGCTTTAAAGCCCAATATATGTGGACTTATGCACAGTACTCGTACTCTGAAATGTAATAGACCTACTCTTTGATTTTCAGTCGGCGGTGCAGCCAGGACACTAAATTGAATTGCATTTTTATTTTAAAAATGTATCCTAGATGTTGCGTAGACTGTAATACCAAAAACCCATGCGAAAAACCCAAGTAAAAATCGAATCAACGAATCACTAGGCCCAAATCTGGCGCAGTACGCCAAAACAAAAATATAAATTCTTCAAATGAAGCCTGCTACAGACACGACACTAAAGTATCGTGCTTCATTTGGACGGTGTAAACAAATGACGAATTTCGTTTTATTAATTTAGGAGAGTGAATAAATTCTCTAAAGACTCTAGTACGCGGGTTCGAAAAATCCATTAGACAGAAAACATATGCTGAACAATTTTTCTGTTTAGGAGAAACCTTCGTGCAGTGAACATTGCATTTTTTCGGTCCAGTAAAAATCACATCACCATCTCAAAAGTTAATAGAGCCAACTAATTTTATTAATAATTAAATGCATTTTTTATAGAGTATGAATACTTTCGTGCCTGCAGAGGGATGGTGGCTTTTACAGGCGCGTTTATGTATATTTCAAGGTTCTGTGCCTTTTACGGGGTCGTTTATGCCTGTTTCGGGCATACTTATACGCTATACTGGCTTTGTGTGGGCACTTTTATGATTCTGAAAATGTCATCGCGCATGGTACGTTTGAGTGCGTTTTAGCTTCTGTTTTTTTTTTTAATTTGAGAGGGCTCTCTATTTGATATAACAAAAACATATTTTTTTTTTAATTTTCCTACTCTTTATTCAACACTATGCGCACACAATTAATGTACTATGAATTTAATTAATTCTATGGGATTTTACATTAAGATTCTGAATCGTATCCTACACCATTTATTCTCAAAAACCTCCAACTAAGAAGTCACAAAAGACTGATAACAAATGAGGTGATATGCAGCTACATAATGAGTTAAAATTGAAGATACATCCCATACGTATGGCCTAACTCATGGCTATTAATTATGTGTTTCTTACATTTTATTTGCAATCGTTGGTAAAAAAAATGAGATTCATCGTAATATTGCTATTCTTCGTTCCTTTCTGTTAAACTATAACAATAAAATTTATAATGACATTTACCACCGCAAAGTTAAAAACGTTTAAAAGTAGCCAATAAAAATGTTTTCCGTTGTTGTGGCTTTCATTTTTAAAGTACTCTTGAACATATCCAACTGTAGTTCGACTGTTAAAAGTACTACTTAAACCAAGAAAATTTATTTTTTTTTTGTACCCACTTTCTTATTAAGGGGTTGTACTACCCATGACATTTTTTTTTCTACCTAAATGATGCACAATCTATAAAACCTATAAAAGTTTTACAGCTTATTTCCTGAGGCTCCTCTGGGGACAATACTGAATATAGTAAACATGTTTTAAACAAGATTATCTCAGAACCATATTTTTAAAATTTGAGTGCATTATAACTCAACATTTCTTTTTGCATTGTCTTTAAATTTGGATTCCAACTTCTTGGATTATCTATATCATAGATTTTTAAAATCAATAAATAAATACATTTTATATAACCATTTTAAGGTAGCTTTTTCTCCAATAAATGAAAAAAAAATTTAAATGCATGCCAAATTGTTAAGAAACAATATTTTTAAAAAAAATGGTGTTACTTCTAAAACTCACTAGAAAATGAAATAATTGTATTTTCCATAGGTGGTGTAACAACATTGCTACATTGTACAATATTTTCTTTATCGAAAAAAAGGCGTTCTCATATTTAATTTAAAATAAATCGTGTAAAACTTCACTTGGATTGCTTTATTAGTAGTGGAAAAAAGAATTCCTAATAAAGCCTCATTTTTCAGCACGTCTGGGTAATGCAACCCCTTAAATCGGTTTGGAACGTAATTTATTTAGTTTCGATGATTGGAATTACGTTAGAAGGCCTCCGAATCAAGAATTCCTTTCACTATACACACTAGGATTTGCTGAGGGGCCATTGAAATTGAGATTACAATATAATGATCCGAAAAGTACTTCTTAGAGTCCAAACAATTTAACGGGGGATCATAAACTGTCGGTCGATTTTAATCCGATTAAGGATTAGTGGTAACAATTAAAAAATTGGGTGGGAAGTTACAAAATGAAGAATAAAGCACAACCGTAGGAAGTTATTCCAAAAAAAAAATTGATGACCGTTTCCACATAATTAGTTGAATCGATGCTGCGAACCTGAACTTCCCTAATCAAAATTAATCTATTAAATATTGATTAAAATGTGAAAGATTAAAAAACTGAAATAACATACATAGAATCATTTGTTTTTTTGGCAGGAATTAGATTTTAGAAAGCATTATATGATCTTTATAAATTTTTAATCCTTTAATGTGATTCTTTTTTATATACAGGGTGGGCAAATTTGATGTTAGGAAGTAAATAGGCTGTCAAATGATGAAATGTCAAGAATTTTAACATTTATTTAGTAAAAACTTTGGAAATTTTAACCATGGAACGCAACACTCTTGAACAACGAATTTTAATTGTAAAAATTTACTATCAATATATACTTTTCCTCGTAATCAGGCTCCTTCTGAAACAGCTGTACCTAATTTAATGGCTAAATTCAAGGCTCACGGTACGGTTGCTGACAATAGACCAAAACAAAACGCTCGTAGTAGTCGAAGTGATGCAAACATAGCCACTGTACAGCAAAATGTTGAGAATGAGCCTGGAAGATCAGCTCGTCGAAGTTCGCAAAAATTGGGCATCACCAGAGGCACTTTGCGCAACATTTTGCATAAAGATCTTCACCATCACGCTTCTCAGGGGCCATTTGAAAGACCGGATTTACGTGAACAAAACCACAAACAACTGACGCTCTGAAAGATGAAATTCGGCGCTGCATTGACGAAATAAGTCAAGCTTTGTCGCAAAATGTGGTTCAAAATTTTACGAAAAGAGCGAACGACACCCGACATGCTAGAGGTGGACATTTGCCTGACATTATATTCCATTATTAATTCCCATATTTCTACATTACTTTCGTATCAATAAAACTGAATTTTTCAAAAACAAAAGTGTGTTTTTAAGCCAATTTACTTCCTAACCTCAAATTTGTCCATCCTGTAATATGGTGCATATATAATTGAAAATCAATACTTTCATTAGATAAGTTTATGATATTCATACAATTGTTTAACATTAGTTTTAAAAATCACTTTGACAATTTTTAATATATTCTAGTCAAAGTTCACCTTAGTTGAGGACTTGACGCGTTAACAATTCGGCTGATGGACTAGATTTAGTTAAAATTCTAGAATTAAATTAGTAAAAATATTGCAAACAATATTCATTCTTTTATAAAAGGGATTTCAGAATACCATAAAAATCGGTGCCACTAATAATAAAAAGTTATAAACGAGTGGCTCCATTTGAATCAGAGAGAGTGCGAATTTGCAGCCACAGTGCAGTCACTGCCGTGCGTCAGGAAGGAATTATCAGGGCCCGAATTAACCCTCATTCAAACAATCAAAACATCGTCTTTTATTTACCATTTACCACACGGAGCAGCGTGTGCTAAGTTAGTACTTTTTCCACTAATTTAGGAACGAAATCATTCAAATACTATGAATATCTTGGAATATAACATAAAACATGGGAGCATGCTGCTATTTTTTTAGCATTCTGCTATATATTATTAAGTAGATTTTCATAATGATATGATAGTTTGGTTCTCCTATAAAGCTATGCTTTATAAAATATAAATTATTCCAATTTTTTACATACGTTTCAAAATATATTGTTCTTTCTGTACCGAATTTCAAAATTGAATTATTTAGTGATTTGATTAAGTGATATTCTATGGCCAACTGAACTGTTCACGATAATTCGTAATAATCCATCAACACACTCAATTATTATGAGTGCAAAAGAAACGCTGAAAAACGAGGAAAATTATCAAAGCAACAAGAAAAAGCCACTCAAACAGGTAATTTCCTTATTTGAGTGTCATTTAGCTCCGTAATCGATGACACTATGCATGCAGAAGTGGCTAAATTGTCGCGCTCATACCCCACCGAGCAGTACCGGCCCACACACGTGCGCCGCGCACATAATTCACTAAATCACCGGCTCTGAGCTGACTGTCTGTCTGGGCTGTTTCGTTCGTTCGTTCGTCTGTTTTGAGAACGAGGCACAGAGAGGAAGAATGAGGGGGTTCTTGCCGTGTCGCCGCTGCAGAGACCCTCATGCTCCCCCCCGGTGACAGCAACGGCAGCAGTTTCAAATGCCAAAGGGGTAATGCCTCATGAAACGGGCGGAAAAATAAATAAACTCGCCCGGGAAAATGGAAATAAAATTGGTTGTGCGGCGGCTGCTGGAAAACATCCAAAGTGGGACCGGAAAACAATCGACCGCACATCGCTCAGGTGATAACAGGCGTGAAAATAAGGCGCGAAAATTAACGCGGCCTGGATGAAGCCTAATGCTGCGAGATGTACGTGTAAAAGTGTAATACCCAGGCGCGCTAGACTTACAGAAAATCTCTCACAGCAAATTTCCTTCAGTCCGCACCTACACTAAATTCAATCAGTTTAAAATATGCCAAGCGTTCTTTTCAAGCGTACTGAAGAGGTTCCCTAAGGGCGAACGAGTGGGTTGCGTTCAGGAAATAGCGATAATTCTAATACGTATGGACTGTGATGCGGCAAAGCGTGCGGAATCGTGTAATAGCATGTAAAACGATGTAATAAATTTCTAGCGGTCTAGTCTGACTCTATTCCGAACTCGGAAATGTAGTTATTTAAGTAGGATAATTTCTTACAAACAAAACTACAACAAATGCGATTATGTAAGCAGTGCATGCTTTAATTGTGCACATCTGTGCTAGTAGAACAAATCCCACACCTGACACCAACCCTCCTCAAGCCGTTGTCTAGTTAATCTCCATTTGTCATTGAGGGGGCTGGCACTGAATTGATTTACTAAAGTGGCACACAAATCTTTTAATTGGAATAATTGCCGCATTAACTGGGCATGATTTATGAATGCCAGTGCCATTTTGTAAAGGGGGGGGGGAGAGAAACATTAAGGTTTTCAGCTGGGTACATCGGTGAATTATGAAAAATAAACACGGTAAGAGATAACAAAAAAATATTAAACATTTTATAATCATTTCAAACCACAAGAGGGCATAAACATGGCCCAAAAATATCTTTGTTAAAAATACGAACAGCAGAACAGAGCAAAAGAGAACATATAGTGCAAAATATTCAGATATTGAATGAAATACATACTAAACCTATTAGGTGCTAAATGAAATCTTAAACGATATTTCTACAACGTTGGTTTTACACAAGAAGGTATATATCATTTTTATACTTTAAGAATACAGCAAAACAATATATGTCAATAAATTTTAACCCGAACCATATACATTTATATTCATTTCATTTATTTTACTTTACATAAGTCATTTTCATTTTCTGCCAATTTATTTTCATCGCAGCAAGTCTGCAGCAGCATTTTCATATCGAACAATATACGTTTTGCATTTATTACGCTGTAGCAGTCCAAAAAAAAAAGTTCAGAAAGTTTAACAGAACAAAATTAAACAAAAATATCAACAAGCACAACCCCACCACAAATGACACCAGCTGCTCTGGAATTGTCCTGCATTCTTTTGCATTTCACAAAAGCAGAATTGAATTCGCACCCTCGCGTAATCAATTTATTTTCCCACCATATACTGAGCAATTCCTCCGTCATCCGAAATCCGAGCAATCCGTAAAATCCACAAATTCCAGAAATAATTGACAAACCAGCTGCCGTAGAAAAACCTGCAAGACAACCCCTCACGGGACGTCGCGCGTATGAGCGATAAAATTGTTTACACGAAATCGCTACCTGCCATTAAAACCGATAACAGCGATCGAATTGCCCCCGAAAAATTCCTCTCAGTACGCCGGAATCCAGCGCCACCGGGTACTTTTTTTTTTTTTATCTATATATACAAATCTAGGCACACAAATCAAATGGGGCCGGAGCCCGGAGTGCTGCGATGGTAAATAGAAGAAAATAAAGTGCTCTATGTTCCACGTGTGGGGGGAGGGGGGCGTCAAGGAGCGCTCGATGGTTGGGGCTGCGGTACAACAGGGACAACCGGGCATGCCCCATAATTAGCAGGAGCGGGGGACTCCGGCAGAGTGGTGCTGAGCCCCAATAAAAAAAAACAAAAAAAAGCCGGAAGAACCAGAAGCAACAGCACAGTGGACAGCGGGACGCCCGGGGCAAATGAGAAGAAACTTCATTTGATTACTTACATTAGCCAACGATAGAGTCACTTACCGATCACCAGGTGGTTAATTAATCAACTCATTGGCAATGGTTCCTTTTCGTTTTATTCTAGTTTTTCAATTCTTACCTTGCCTTTACGCGAGACCGGTAGCTACTTGATAGTTTTAATCCCATCGCAAATATCGCGAGCTACACATTACCCATTAGGTGCGTGTCCGGCACCGAATAGGAGGGATTAGTCGCAATTAACTTACCTGGAAAAAAAAAACAGAAAACAGAAAAAGGAGGATTAATTTGATGAATGGCATCTCGTTATCAGAGACAGCTCAACGAGGAAATGAACAACGAATGGTAGCCCCTTCGCTTGCAAGAAAGGAAAATATCCGCAATTCGTGTGCCTGCAGTCTTTTGTAAAGTTTTATTGTCTCAGTCCGACCCTCGTTCAACCTAAAAGCAATTAATCAGCATAACCAAGGCCTAAGCAATTCTGTAACTTTATTGGTTCATTGAAGAAAAAGACATCAAACAGACCA
This sequence comes from Philonicus albiceps, assembly GCA_963969385.1. NCBI lineage: Eukaryota > Metazoa > Arthropoda > Insecta > Diptera > Asilidae > Philonicus > Philonicus albiceps. Next base: position 9,377,815 of record OZ017774.1, on the reverse strand, counting down.
TGAGACAAGTTTAACTAGATAAGATTAAAATGTCTAAGAAAACTTTATGGATTAAACCTGTTGATTTAAGGAATTACATACAGCCCGATATGACAAAAAAAAACTCTATATTTATTTTTTTGCATTTTCTATTAATAAATCATCTCAAGAATATATCTACAAAATTTTATAAGGATTAGGACATTTGTTTAAAAGTTATTACCTGAAATGATGAAACTTTACACGGGACTATCTCAAAACTGTATTTTCAAAAATCGGTACTATTTGCAGTCACGATAACTCAAAAACTTTTAATCCAATCGATTTCAAATTTTGTATGATTGTTTGCTATGATAAAACGAACAGCATGAACGGTGGATTCTCGATTTGAACACTGGAATTTAAGCATGTCGAAAAATTAGCTTTACGTCACCGAAAATTGGATTGGCTATATTTAGACGGATTTTCATTATTTTTCAATATAAACAAAAATCGTTTTTTTTAAAAATACACATCTTTAGACATGTACTTTGGAAAGTCATTGTTGAATATTAACCAAATACGAACGTAAAATCGGAAATCCCATTAAGTCCTTTCGTATCACTGTATATTTCGACAAACGTAAGGTTGACGATAGCTAACAACTATCAATTCATTATAACCGTCAACATTTTAAAATTAATACTCATCACAGTAGGTCCAAATTTCTCTTGGATCTATCAAAATGTTCATAACCCCAAAACTATAAAAGGCTATAAAAAAAAAACAATAACTTAGAAACAGTTGTTAACTGATCAAAATAAAATTTGGTACAAAAATACTTTTGATTTTCTTATCCACTTTCGACAGTCATCAGCATTTTATAACCTAACAAATCTATAAAAATATGTTTAAGATAGAAAAAACATACATTATAAACGTCTATTATATATTATTAAAGTTAACGATTTATTAAACAGTCCCAAAAACCCAACGATTAATTTTAAAGTTTACAAAGAAATAATAAATGCAAAAGGTTATTAACATTCTATATAAACTAATAAATTATTTACAATCCAATTATCTTACTTTTATAATGTCTATTTCCAAAATATCGATTTAAATACAAAACTGTTGAAACATATCGTAAAATAATATTAAAAATGTAATACCTGTATAAGAATTTATTTCAAGTTTTTAGATTGCCTTAACCCGCCAAAACCTTGCGTGAAGTGAAACTTCATACCGAGTACGAGTACATGATCACTTTAGCGCACTCAATTATTAATGTGCGAACGTGTGGCATAAAAAAAAAAAAAATTAGAATCACGCCATCCCCTCCCCGAATCAATAAATTACCATTCAAATGACATCTCACAAGAAATTGTTATCAAAACATATTAAATTTCAGGCAGACGGAGAATCACGCGTACATGTGCTCACACACATGGGGATATCGCTTTACATTTTTATCTACTTAACCGAGAGATTCCTTTCTGGATGTCATTCTGGTCCCTCCCCTCCCCGTCTCCCGATTTCCCCTTTCTTGAGTTCCCGTACCGACAACAGACACTGGGAGCTCTCGAGTACGTGAATATATTTTTCCTTGAAATCTTCTCTTGTTCCTGTTGTTCCCCTGTGTGATATTCTTGTTACCAGCGAAAAGTTTAGCGCCAGCATGTCAGGCGTTTGTCACTGAGACAAATTTTTCACGTTCTTTTTGCTGCGCTGAGGATATGTCCTTATTTGTGTAAGATTTTGTGCTTCGCACCTGTCAATTGCTTTCTTTGATCGGAAGGCAGAACGGATTTAGGGAAAGTTTATGACGATGTAGAATTTTTTTTTTATTTTTTTTTTTTGCGATTTACACTCTGATACTTTATCCAATTGAGATAAACATTGCGGATATTTGTTCTTTTTTTCCGGAAATTGTGTCCTCCATACTTACTACTATATTTGATACATATGATGCAAAATCTTTGTAAACCAGAGATTTTTTGTCAACATATCAACATTGTTATTATATTTTGATTTTTACAAAATCTCATCTATCTATCATTCTGTCATTTGTGTAACTCTTTAGCATTCGTAATACCAAAATGCAAGAGCTTTTTGATAAAAGTGGTGTTAATAATATCTGCCGCGGCTTCTCTGGGTGGCGCGAATCCTAAATGTCCAATTTTCCAAGACTCTATCGCATACATCAGGCTGACCGATGGCACGGGTTATGTAGGCTTTGAGGGTCGCTCTGGTTTCTGGCTTATTCGCATAGACCTGCGACTTAAGAAAACCCCACAAGAAAAATTCTAACGGGGTCAAATCGCACGATTTCGGTGGCCACTTCACATCACCTCCACGCGAGATGATCGTGCCCTCAAATCGCTCATGCAGAATATCCAATGTGGCATGAGCTGTGTGGCACGTAGCGCTGTCCTGTTGAAACCACATGTTGTTAATGTCCATATCATCCAATTCAGGCCAAAAGAAGTTGGTAATCATTAACCTATAGCGTTCGCCGTTGACGATTATGGTGAGCGTAAAATGGGCGAAGCGCGCGGAACGTTGCCCGAACAGAACACCCATTTTGGTAAAACAATTTTATCATTTGCACGTGTTGTTAAACGCTATATCCGTCCATGGTGATTTGGCAAAACAGACTGAATAAATGACAGTCAATTTTACAGATAAAGCTTCAACAATATGGCCGCTATCAACTATCAAAGTTCGGAAGTCCCTATTGGAAGACCCTTTACTACATTATTATAGGTTTTGATGCCAGTATCAAAATGCGCTTTAATTTAGTATCTCAACTCGATTCATCGAATTTACGTATCGATTCTTACGAAATTATTAAATCGATAATATGGTTTATTAGTTAGCATTGCTTAAAAAATGTTCGATGCTTTATTTATTACGTTTTATTGTGTATAGTAACGAGTAGTAAAAATCCCTGTATCCAATCAAACTACCAAAGTTCAACAATTTGATATAACCGTCGGTTTATTTCACTCATTATTGTGTAACTCGGTAGCCAAAATACTGATTTTAAAAATTATATTATCATTATTTCGTTCAGTTCATACTTTCCTATTAAAGCTATGCGATATGCAAATATATATGCATATAAATGCAATTTATCCTAAATACACTATTCTATCTATGAAGAAAACTTTTCCAGGAAACCATTCTTTACCCAAATATGAAAGCTATGCCGATAAAGATATTGCATACGGATGTTACAAATTTACTCGCTGTAAAAAAACAGAAAAAAATGTAAATACGTATCATCCATTGATTTATGCCCTACAAGAAAGAAACTGCAAATTGAATTCATGATTCCGCTCTACAAAAAAAAAAAAATCCTTGTCTGTGCGCAATTGTAAACAAAACATTCCCGCAGGCCAGCCAAGTTGGAGTAATTACAATAAATAACTCTGGAATTTTATTACTATGTGCTCGTGTCACCACATGGTGGGTTTACAGAAGTTTATGGTACCATAAGCACATTGCTGTTCCTCCTACAATAAACGAAATGAAGGGACTTTTGTATGTACATAAAATGCATGAGCATAAAGTGAAGCCAACAAATTTTTACTGCAACTTTAGATTTTTATTTTGGGTTCGATTTTTGTTCCAAAGGTATCGGCAATTGGCTACGGTAGCTCAACAGTCAGAGCATTAGAGATCAAATGATATAATAAAAGGGACGAAGAAAATGGGTTTTGTGCTTTGTGAGTTGAACTTATGAGGTTTACGACAAAACAATTTAGTCAAACAACCATGTTATGACAGTCTTATGTACCTAGAGGTTATTTTAAGTAAAAAAAAATGTTGTGCTTTTACTCAAATGTTAAATTCTTCTTTCTGTTATATGGTATATTTTTTTTAAATAACTCTTTGTACTTTTAAAGTATTTTTTATATTGGTCTGGCTGCTGTTTACATGTTGATCACTAAATATAATAAATATCATATTGTAATATGTTCCTATACTTTATTGTACCGAACAATGTATTCTTTCTTTTTGATATTTACAAAAAGTGCGGAAAATGCGATTCAAAATAAGTGTGACAATCCAGCAGAAAAAATTTCGAAAATTTGTTTATATGCGAATATAACATAATTCGTATTTGATTTACGAAGGTCATAAGGTTTAAGTTTCTTCCATGAGCCAATTCAGCATTTATGTGAAGAATCTTCTTTTTAAAAGCCATGTCGCCATGAATCACAAAATTTTACTTACAAAGCAAATCCCGCTAACGTCTTCTGACACAAAATGAGGGGATATATCCCTTCCTCCCTAACTAAAAAGCAAAAATTGACTTTCAAAATGAGAATTTCATCTCAAGAAAAGCTCCATCCCTTTCTTGTTTCATTCCAGAAAAAAAAAACTATCATAAATCCTACAAAATGTCGATTCATCCATTTGGTTCTTTGGAAACATTAGCGTGCAACAATCGCGTTTAATGCAGAGAACTCCTATTGGCGAGTGCTAAAAAGGCCACAAAACAAATTGCAGTCACTTCAGTGAAAAATTGATGACAATGTGTTCGGCTGTATATACGGGGGAGGGAAACGGGGGAGCGGGAAAATGCGGTGTCGGATTGCATATCTTTCGACGATGCCTGAAGCCTTAAAGGCATTATTATGCGCTGCACAGACAATCAGTCAGACACCGAACCAGTCGGCATCAGCATCAGACAGACACAAACACACATGAGAGCATAGCGCGCCAATACGCGTGTCAACCGCGTTGCGGTGTTGCAAACCTGTTGTCATACCTTTTCGTTTCAAAGTACCTGTGGGCGAAAGGAAATGCGTCTTATTCGGGGTGAGTGGAGTTTTTACTTTTGTAAAAGAAACACACAACGTGGTGGACGTTAACAATGACAATGGCTCTAGCGGGAAAGGAGGAAATGCACAAAGAAAAACACACCAAACAGAGGGAGCTACCAGCCGCAGACAAAACGATAAATAATTCCCCATTCGACGACCTGCCCAGCATGAGGACTAAGAAAATCAATGCTCCGAGAAAAATCAATAAATTTAGATCTGGCTAACTCGTCCCCTGGGCACATATTTCCAATAAGGAAAAGTGTTTTTCATGGGCCCCGCTCCTTTTTGCAATCAGTTATAAGGTTCAAGGAGACGGAAAGCAATGAGAGATGGCTGCAAAGGAAGTGAATGAGCGGGGTGGGCTGGTTCCTCCCTTAGCCGGAGATGAGGGGCTCTTTTTGAATAAAATATTTTACACGCCATCACGATGGAACACCAGAAACAAGTCAGCTAGCTAGCCTCTATCTCTCCTCCTTCCTTCGGATAAGGGCAGACACTGCGAAATTATGGGGAAGAAACAATTCGGGGATTAAGGGAATGGAGAAGGAATCAGCTGAAGTAACGCACGTCCTTCAGAGACAACGCCGGGCGAGATTTATGGCAGGAATTTGCTAAAACTTTCACTTTGCATTAAATGAGGGTCGCTCGAGAGGAAATTACTCATTCAGTCTTTGAACAGCAGAGAGGTTGGCTGCCTTAACACAGTTTGGTTAATGGCGATAAGGGGAGGTGGCGACAGGGACTTTTTTTCTTCTTCCTTTTTTTTTTTGCGACTTAAGGGCATCCTTCAAAGGAACAATTGATGTATGCTTAAGATGCTTTTGTGTCTATCCGAGGCGAAAAATTCTAAATTTTTATAAGCCTGCTCATAATGGAGTAACTCTGTTTTAATACTTATAACGCTTATTCAAACCTTACATCATACTAAATATCATCACAAAGTCTTATTTTTAGAGGTTAGAATGTTAGTCCAGAAGTAGATTCAAGAAAAAATCAAATTGTTTTAAAACTAATGAACCCGAAATTACCTTTCAATCTCATTGAACGCACTCAGATATATTTACTGGTCATATTTGAGATTTATTGAGTAAAAATCGTGGGATTATTAAAGATGACGCAAAAATCGCTTACGCAACGCGTAAAAATAGTAAAAATTCACTACAAATATGATGAGTCTCACGAAGATAGCGTAAGTCGTTCGAGTCTTATAAATTCAATTTCTGAACGTTTGAATATTGTGATTCTATCACCATACAACTAAGTAGCAGCAGGAACAGGTTTATAGAAGCTCAAAATGTTTACCTCGATTAGACACAAAAGCATCTTAAGCATACATCAATTGGATGTATATTGATTTAGCTGCCTAAAAATTTCATAATTTTTAAAAGAAAGGCTTAGCTATTACGCAGAGGACATTATACACCTCGTCGAAAATGTAATGAAACATATTTTAAGAATTTTTAGCTTAAACCTTTCTAAGATAATATCAAGATGTCACGAAAATCGTAACATACACATGAAGCAAATAAATGCAATGCAATGCTATATTATTTAATTTTATTTTCTATTGATATCCAAGACAGAAACCAATTAAAGAAGCATCAAATTGATGGAAAAGAAAACAGCTTTATACATCAGTCAGAATAAAAACGACATATCTAATATTATATAATACCAATATTATTATTTAATTTGAAACTACTGAATATCTCCATAAATAAATAAGAATCTGGGAACGGTTAAATCAATTTTAAGGAAAGGTATAGTTTTCGTAAATGTCTATGTTTCAATTATACAACCACAAAATACGGTGACTTAACAATTGACAATCAAAAATGGCGCGCAATTATAAAGTCAAGTTCTTGTTAGGACAACACCCTTTATAAATTGCCAAATGATTAAAGATTTTCCTTATAAAAGGTTTTCCAATAAGGACTTCCGAACTTTGACAGTTAATAGCCATTGGTTCAGTCAGTTAGACTTTTTCTTATGGGATTTTCTTAAGCTACAGGTCTATGCGAATAAGCCAGAAACCAGAGCGGCCCTCAAAGCCAACATAACCCGATCAAATCGATCAAATTCACCCTAATTTATACGCCAGAGTTATAGAAAATTGGACATTTCGGATTCGCGCCACTCAGAGAAACCGCGGCAGGCATTTGAACGATGTAATATTCCGTACCTAATGGCATCGATAGGCCTTTCAAACAAATAAAAAATTTCGGTGATATCTCACACACACTTTGTTTTATTTAAATTTAAAGATAGGAAGTGCTTAATGAAATCATTGCTGGTTTCACTGAATGGTTACTTTCTTAAAGGTGCCCCAAAAATTGGAGAGGAAACTACAAAATGTAAAATATCATTACTGTGCGATTGGATCCAAGTAAATAACCTTAAAACCTTACACAAAATCTTTCTATTTTCAGGTGTTTTTAGTCAGGACACATGGAATAGTGTTTAGTGATTGAGTGTTTTAGTATTCACAAACCTGATGAATTTTGTACGAACTCGCCGAAAAATGAACCGACATTTGCGACTCAAAAACGTTTAATGTTAAATACCCGTATATCGAAAAACACAGCTGCCAGACAAAAATTTTTTGCATATTCCTTGCTTTTAAGGATAAAAGAATGTCCCTAAAAGTTTCATCAAAATCCGGGAGGTATATCAAGCATTCTTAACTTGTTCCAATAATAAAATATCCCAGGCAACGCTGGATATATAATAAAATATAATAAAGAAAATTCAAACATAATCTCCTACCTCATAAAATATAGCGAAGCGATGGAATAATGTCAACTCCAGTTTTCTCACCTCGTCACAAAAATTATGGCACAAACTCTGAAATTCTTTCCGAAGGGGGAGCAAAAAGCCCCCAAAATATAAATCCTTGTCCTTCACATTCTCACACATCATCCGAAAAAGTTTAATTTGTTTCGCGTCGCGACACAGCGAGCTCATTAAAAGCGGCGCGAAACGAGTAATACTTCCCTGTGTCCTCGAACGAGAAATGATTCAATTAGCCTTGGTAATGGCATCAATAACCAGACAAGCGTATGGAGAAAGAATTTCCTTTCTTCCTATTTTTCCTAACCGTACGCTCCATCGTTTTTCCGCTCGCACACTTGTGCGCTATATACAGCTAAAAAAAAAAAAGGAGCCAAGAAACCGCCGAAACGAAACCTCCACCGATGCGCCACTTCTTCCGTCCTTCCGGCTAACGTTGCGGAGGCGTATCCGGGGAATGAACGGGGGGAAAAAAAAAATGTTAAAACTTTTTTATGACATTTTCATAAGAGTTTTCCGCACAACTTGAATTGCTTAACACACAAAACTTTTTTATGTGGTGGTTTTTTTAGCAGTTCATGGTGCGGTCGGAGCGATGCCTTTTGTGGGAGGATTAAGCTGATACTACTGCCGTCGGAGCACGAATTAGGATGCCACTAACTCCCGGGTATAAGTTAAGGGCGCTCCGCGTGGGTTTTGCAGAGTCGATTTGTTTCGGGGACGAAGGGGGTCGAGAGGCGACAATATAATTGCGATTGTGCCCGTTCACTCTGGTCCCGTATCATCCCGCCAGAAGGATTTTTCTCCTCGTTGATCTCGCATTATCGTCACATACTCGAAATTAGCTCCCTCCACTCCTCGGGGATTATGGTGAGAGGTTGCTTTCGGGGGGGGGGCTTAGGCAAGTTTTAACTTTCGAAATGAGTTTGTGGGATTTCATTCAATTCTGCGGAAACGATGGAAGCTTTACTCTTACTTAAAGGGTTTATTAGAAACTTGAAATCAACAATAATAAAAGTTTGTAGAAACTAAAGTAGATGATCTCTGTTTGCATCCGTTCATTGAAATATAAATCGTAGGGCTTAAGAAATCATTTGACCCGTAAGTGCCATTTAAAAACAATCGAAAAGTTTTAAATCACCACCAAAAACTAGCAAACATTTGATTAATTTTGTAAGAAATAAAGTCTCAATAAGTTAACATTGATAAATTTTTTCTATAGGATTTTTTCCATAGATTATAAATTTCGTAAATGAAAATACTTCATTACATCTCTCTTATTTTCGAGAAAAATAGAAATAAAAAATACACAAAACCGTATTTTGGGCATTTCTGAAAAATCATTAAAAAATTTTGTATCAAAAGGAACAAGTGATAGTCAAATTCCAGGTCAGGTGAGTATGGTGGATATAATAAAATTCATATCTAAAAGCATGGAGCTTCTCCTTCGTCCTTAAAGCCACGTGATGCCTGGCATTGTCATGTTGGAAGACAATATCTTTCCGGTTATACAATGCTGGAAAAAAACTTCACATATTTTTGCATGTCTGCTGCCAATGTTTTGATTTGATTGAAACAGTTCCCAGTGGATAGTACCTCGACAATCCCACGAAAGGGAAAGCATTACCTTTTCTTTGTGGAAATTGGCGTTCGCCAGGATATGAAATTAACTTTCTGGTATTATTTTGGCTCTTTTCCTCACTACAAATTCAAACACTATCCACTTTTCTTCACCAGTAATCAGGCGAACCATGGATGATTCATATTGTTGTCAAGCAACCAAAGATGAAGCAATAAGTATTCGATCTACCATATTTTATTCGCTTCATTCAGAGAAGGTTCAACGACACAATTTTTAGACAAAGCCAAGCTTGCTTAAATAGTTTTCAATTGTTATGTGACTAACGTTTAACTTATCCCCTATCTTCCTCGTAGTCAATAGCGGTTCATTACCCCCAAAATTTAATGTTTAAAAAACAGCTGTAATATCAAAATCAAAACGTGGAAATACTTGCTTTCGATTAACAAAACAATGAACATTTGAATTGGAGCAATAGAAATAGTATTGGTACAAGTAGGCAACAAGTATTATTTTACCTAATTTTCTGTAAAACAGTATATTTATTATGCCTTTATTTTTGACAGAAGTAAAGTTTGTTTGAATACCTCGTACTATCAACTGGTTAGTCATTTTCTGTAACCCAACAAAAATGTATGGTCAGGCATAACAGAGAGACTTTTCAAAGTATTTCAATTGACTTTCAATCACACTATCCTCAATTAAGTAGCGCACCATGTTCCTTTTTTTTTCTGCGTACGCCTACAGCTTCATAAGCGGATTTAGAAAGGGAGTTTATATCATTCTCTTTGTTTTCTCTCTCTTTCTCTCTGGTGTTATTTTCTGTTTGTCATTGTTTTGTTGTCATGATTGTTAGAGGAGCGCTTTTCGTCCCATTTCCCTTTAGCAATGTTTTCCCTGTCGCTGCAGTAAAATGCCTTTCAGGAGTTCCCCCAAAAGGAAAAGCTTTCGAGCTCTGCCTGAATTACAGCGAACGGGAGCGGCACCATATTGTGCATTCACCGGCATAGTCCGGAATGGCGGGCGGCAAGTTTTAATCCTTTAAAATTTCATGAAATTCACTCTGGATACTACTGCTGCGGTTGGTACTATTCGTCGGCGAAAAAAAAAATGATTTTGTCCTCCCGGAACTTCATTTTCGTGGCGTTTCCTGTCTCTTATCCCTCCCCCATCTCCACAACACCACCGTTCCGGCTTCCCTTCATCTTTTTATTATGACTAGTCAGTTCAACACTCGTTCGCAGGCCCTTTGTTGCACCTTAAGATGGTTCTGGGAATCGATTTAATCAGAGGAGGCACATAAAAACAGTTCTCAATTATGTTCGACATCTTTGTCGGTGTCTGTCTGTTCGGTTAGGTTCGGCTCTTTCAGGTTTTTCGTTCCTTCTCCGGTTGAATGCCTGAAGCCTGGGGCCCACTTTGTAGTCCGCCTTCGTCTCCAGAGAGAGGAGAGCGCAGATGGTGAGAAGGCACGACTAAAGTGTATCAGGTATTCAGATATAATGGAACCAGCATACCTGAACCTCCTGAACCTGTGCCGCGTAACGGAAGTAGGACGTCCACCTAGACCTGTATCGCGACCTCCACACACGCTATACATGTGACAGATGGCTGATTTTGTTCACCTCGATTTTGACCAGTTTCGCTTTAAAGCGTAAAATCCATCGAAAGTCATGACTTTCATGTCGGACAAATTGGCTTATGTCGGTGCCCTTGCGCTTGCAAGTAAACGGTACCGCCACGCGTGCAATGTGCTTTGGCTCTCGTGCGAATTTCTTATCTTAAAAAGCATTTTTTGCGCCTTCAGGCTGTGCGTTTTTGGCCACATTTATTTTTTCTTTTCCCCCTTGCAAAATTGCGTGCTCGTGATAAAATTGGAGATTGGAGATGGTATTCGGTGAATTTTTCTTTTGCGTTAATTGGTATGTAAGTGCTAACGGAATCGGTGTGTAGGAATGCCGATTAATTATTTTTTTTTTTTTTTTTGTTATTGCTCCACCTATACTCCAGGCAATTTTCCGCTTTCACTGATCAAAATTTTAATTGTTAGTTAAGCCCTACTTGAAACGTTTTATTTTTTTTGCGTCATAATCGATTTATTGCGTAAAACAAATTAATTCCAAATACCTCGCCTCAAGCTTGCTTAATTTTAATTTTCGATTAAATATACAAAGGATTTAGATATAAATACAAAATTTATTCCCATCTAAATTATAACATTCCTTATCTATTATTTCTATTGGTAAGATTAATATATGTAAGTCTACCTTTATCTAGTAACACTACATTTAAAGTAAAACACAAGAAGGATCACTTTGAGGTTATGTTGCAACGGACGTATACATGTCTGTCTAGTCAAAATAAATAGTAAAACCGATATTTAGATATATCTACTTTCATACGAATTTCAGAAGTTGCATTTTATTAACGGTAGGATTTTTTATATAGCTTCTAAATATATGCGGCATTTATTTAACACATTGTTGTCGGGACACGTAAAACTACGTTTTTCGCAAACTGTGAGTAGAGCGCGGGTCACGTAGTTCTACGTTTTTTATAGATGGGGTGGTAGAATGAGGGAAATAAAGCTATACGGGTTACTAATGTTTGTTGTTGGCCTTTCTCATACTTAGTACATATTACAAAGTACAAAAACACAAAACAAGTTTAATAAAAAAATTCAAAGACTTTTTAAATTTATACTGATTTCTTTGTAACCATAAAATTCACGCACATCTTTCAAAAAATTGCCCGCTCCAGCCATAATGCACCGGTACAAAACGCCCGACCACAATGTGTTAATATACACCCATTTGTTGAATGCGTTCGAAAACAACAAAGTTTTGGTGCACTATTATAAAAAGAAAATTTGGAAATAAGGTTTATAACGAAACTTAACAGATTTTAGTGAAATTTTATTTTAATCAACTTCTTATAAATAACTTCATAATTTTAATGTAGTTTTTCTTTAATGCTTCTATTGTTTGTCTTATTTTTAATTTCATATTCTTCATTGGCGGCTGCTTTCGACACTAATGCCTAACGATTTTTTTTAATATAAAAAATACCCTTAGTTGTAGTTTTATAGTTTTTTTAAAATCTTGTTTTCTTGCCATTCGCGCACAAATTGTCAGTTCAGTTAGCGCGCTGGTCTACCATCCAAGATGTTATAAGTTCAAATTCCACGCATAATGTTCCATGATCTTCTACACTACGTGGTGGCACAATAAACGACTATATGCGCGTTTATAGGCAACCACACCAACCTAATCTAACCTAACGTAGTTCAATTTTTCACATTTAAAATGCCTACATTTTTGAGATACGTGGCCAAATTTAAACTACGTAAGCGTTCACACTAATTGAATTGTTTATAAAGCGCAAAAAACATTTTCTGCGCACACTAAATTAACAAATATTTTGCATACTAACACATCTTCGAAAACTTTCAATAATTCAATTAGTATCGCATAGATACTGTGACAAAAACAGTCAATTTATCGTATAAAATTTCATCAACAGCCACAACCCACAAAACGAATACGAATTAGATAATTTTCAAATTTTTACATTATATACATATGCAACATATTTTGCAGTAGTTAAAATTGAATTTGTATAGTCGTCACATTGTCGCAAATATGAAACACCTGTCGCAAATCGAAGACTGTAAAACGTGCCACAATTGTGCAAACAACCTTGGCAAATGAATGTTAAAATTTGGTTAATCCATTTTTGAAAATGATATTTAAACGCTTTAAATTGAGACTGTATACAATATAGATTATTTCTTAGAAGACGACTATTTATCATTCTTTATATATAAAAGTAAATACCATTAGCCAGTCAAAACTATATCATCAGCAAAATTAATTTAAACCACAAATATGTATTAATGTATTTAATTAATACAATAAATGCGTGCTTATCAGCACATTCAAATACATTTTCTGATTATTCCTATTCAATATTCCTTTTTGGGATATTTGAAAAAATTTTGAGTATATTTTATATATAAAGATAGTCAGATTGAATTGAAATCTCGTAGACGTACTCGCCAAATAGTGCTCAATAACAATTCCCAATAAGCAACTGAAAAATCTGAGATATACTTCAAGTCAAAACTCAGAACCAACTGCTGAAAACTATGAACGGATCCTACTGTCATCGTATTTGCACTTGAAATTTTTAAAATGCATAACACTCAAAATGTCAAAAGAAAATGAAACAAGATGGTAAAATTGATATTCATCCGGCACAAACTCAAGAACAAATCCCGAAGAGATTTAGAACTCTTTTGAAGAACTGCAGGTGCTCAACGTCCAACGTGAAACAAAACTGACTAAAAGGTTTTCTTGTGGGTGTTCCGCAGAAATCCCTTCCACCACACCATTCTTTTCCAGAAATCCAACGAAAAGGAACTGTCGAAGGATCTTGCTGCGGAAAGTGATGCACATCCCAAAACATTTTATTGCAACGATGTCCCTTTGAACTGTCCCCAACTGCTTAGAAGAGTTCGAAAAGGTGGTAGTGGTGGTGGTGGTGGTGGAGGGATGAGAAAAAATTCAAATTTTAAATTGAATTTTCACACCTTCGTCTCAGGCGTCCATCAACAAAGTTTTATAGTGTGCCGTTTTATCCCCTTCACGGGGGGCTGCACAAAGATAAGAAGGACATGAGGAGAGATATTTTCTCCCGAAGCCCCTCAAAATCTCAATTGAATGAGCAAAATGTAAAGGAGCCAAGTGGAAAAGAAGTTTCCAAGCGAAAAATCTAAGGAAAAAAAAATATATATATATAAAAAAAAAAACAAGGACGAGATCTGGAGCGCTAGAGATATACACCAGAGGCGACCGACAAAAAACCTGAAAAATAAGGCAAGAACTTAAGATAGAAAGAAGGGAAGAAATCTCGAGAGTCATTCACTTAAGGCTCCCACTTTGTTATTCAGGAAAACGAGTTCATGTCACACAGAGCCTCTTCCCGGTAGTCTTCGTCGACGTCGACGACGACGACGACGACGACATCCTCATCGCCAGCGGAGCCATAGCCGCATCTCGGGCGTGCAGAGGAGAAAGATCGTTGCAGTTTTCTTCTTCGATGCTGGGTGGCCGGTCGGTCCCACAATTCACTCACCACCCACTCACCGGGCTAAATAAGATTTTTCGCCCCCGCCCCACTTCAACCCTCAGTCCAAACCATCAAGCCAGCCTTATGTTATGCATTTCCTCGGACTGCAAAAGTTTATCCCACTTTAGTCCCTGAGCAGCACACATAACAAGCGTACACTTTTTCAACAGTTCCCTCTCATCCGGGCTGTCGCCCCGCAAACTCTGGCACGAATAAATTTAACATTTGTTGCTACTACTGCCCCACTGTGGGGCACATTGGGGCGCAGCATCTGTTCCATCGGGAGCCACCGTGCATGCACACACTGTGAGCTCCATGGAACACGTAATTTGTTGGCTTTTAGTTGACTTTGTCATGTGAAATATAATTTTTGCCAGGACTCGAGGGAGTTCCTTCTCTCAAGGTAAAGAAAGAAAGCGCAACTTAACGTGTCTATGCGCAGCGAACGGTTTGCTATTTTGCCTTTTGCAAATCCCCATAAAAAAAACAAAAAAAGAAATATTTTACTTTTTGCAATTTCGTAGTAGATCATAAGATAAAAGTTATGGGGTATTTTACAAAGCTCTCAGCAGGTCTTCAAAGTCGTTTTGAGCAAAATATGGAGAAGCACCTAAGCTTGGCGAAATATGAAATATTTGAGACTTTTCCATTTCGTTGCTCCTAGACGAGAACGAGTTAAAGTTAAATTTGTTTATGTTCCTCGTGCTTTTCGCACGTATAGATGACGTTGCTGTAGTAAGCTATGGTTCAATTAAAAAAATTATGATTTGTAAGTATTAAATCAACTGTTTATTGAATATTGAAAATAGCAAGATTTAATTTTATTTCATTGTGCTACACGACGATCGATAACTATAATTTAGAAAAGAGTATTGTTCTAACCAGCTTAAAATTAGATTACGCCTTTCTAGGGAAGACTGATGAAATTAGTATTTTTTATGGATGAAAATCAAGTAGCTTCCCAGTTGATTCCGGTGAAGCCAGCTCGGTGCGAACAGATTTCTCCTGAATTTTAATTACTATAACAAAGAAACAGCTCTTTCATCAATCATTTTAAATACAGTAGTATGAGAGTTTGTCAAAAGATTCCATACATTCAAGAGGTGGAAATATAAAAGCTTTTTGACTGCTTTCTACTGCTGGAGACATGCAATGTTAAAAAGAAAGTAACTGTCCAAAGAAAGGTCATGCATCCATACCTTCTAAGCAGTACCATCCGCTTGTACATAGTAAGACAAACCTCTTTCAACACGGTATCCTACAATAGATTTTCTCTCTTACTCCTTAAAAAAATTAGAAACCTCGTATAAAACCGCAACCTACAAAAAGGTTTCGTTCTAACCCAATACTGAAATTGGGCAAAACCATCTCCACCATCTTTACCATCTCTAACACTTTTATAATATTAAATTATGCATTATCTTTTTCTTCACAATATATAAATGTGATTAGGTAAAAATAAATTTAAATTCGGGCAATCCCCGCATTACCTCAAATTGATATTCTTTTATAAGGCCTTAAAAACAATGGAAATGAGAGGATATTAATGAAGCGTTACATGGCATTAGTAGAAATGCAGTATTGCTTGATTTGTGAAAAATTCTACATTGACGGTGTGCTGCTTGAATGTTATGTTTAGAGCCTAAAACTAGTGCACTTAATTGCGCAACTTTTCTCGTTGGGTAAGGGGGGTTTGCTCGGAACCACTCTTAAAACAAAAATTGTTTGTGTTTTTGTTTTGCGATCAATTTAACAGACAATAATAACAAAACGTGAACCAATAACAAATTATTGGTTCACGTTTTTTATTTTGACGTTTTAACGTTTCGACTCTATGTGCGAGTCCTCATCAGAATTCTACAAATAATACAACAAAAATGTTAAAAAACAAATTCATATGACTAATTTGGTGGGGAACTAAATAATAAAAATGTCAAAAAACAAATTCACATGACTAATTTGGTGGGTAACTAAGTAATTAAATAATAATAATAATTTAATTACTTAGTTCCCCACGAAATTAGTCATGTGAATTTGTTTTTTGACATTTTCGTTTTATTATTTGTAAAATTCTGATGAGAACTCGCACATAGAGTCGAAACGTTAAAACGTGAACCAATAACAAATATTGTTATTATTGCCTGTTAAATTGGTCACAAACCAAACACACATTTCAAGATATACAGACGTAAACATAACACGAATTGAAAATTGTTTGTCTCATGAAGGAGGTGAACCCAGAAAACAGTTTATAGCAATTTTTAAGGCAAACCGATTTTTTATATGAGCAGATCGACACTTTTTTTTTAAAAAAAATAGCTTTCCTATAGTGTGACCTATCTAAGGAAAAAAAAAAACACCAATTGAATCTGACAACGTCTTCTGAAGTTATTCATACTAGAATAGTTTAGCACCGTGGAGCAAGTTCTGGCTTTTATCTATTGGATTTTGATATTAACTATTCTTTTTTTTCGAAAGAAATTTCGATCATCCCATTTAAACCATCAGCAGGACGAAGGGTGAAAGTCATAGTTTGGTCATAATTCCAATCATATAAGTATATTACCAGGAATGCCCAACTTCTATATATGTGAGAATTACTCGAAAAATCGACTATTTTAGAACCTGTGTCTTTCAAATTGGCGCACGCTTTGATGTTCTCTAATCAACTAAGCTACTCGCGACCGTAGCCGTCGATTTCGCCTTTTATGTGTAGCATAAACATCTTTTTCTTAAAAATCTATCGATATCTAAATATTAAAATCTTGACATTAACACATTCAAACATACGTCTTCTATAATAAATGAATACTAGGGTTCCTTTTGACTAAATAAATGAACAAAGTAAACCAATTTCAATTGCAAATTGCAAATTCGTCGATAGTACCCCCATTCAATTGGCGGGAATATTTTACTCGGTCGACCTCAGTGCCGCATGCACCGAAACTCTTCCTTTAATATGATTGATATGTCATTCAAATGAACTGTCACTTCTGTTTTCTGATCTAAATTGATCTGGTTTGCGATTGTTGTTGATATTTTCGATGCAATCTGATCTAATCTAATAGAATTTCTGCTATTTTCACACTAATTGAATTCAATAAATATTTCAAATTTTTCTCACAACCTCAATTTTGACAACTGACATTTAAATGATCTTAAGTGAACGGTTTATTTTCGTTAATCCTTTTCTTAATCTTATATGATCTAATCTGAGCTGACATTTATTTCACAGCTGATCTAAGTTGATCTATTTGAATCTAATCTGATCAAGATCAGATCTATGATTTCTTGTTGGATCTTCATTCTACAACTAATCGCTGAGCACATTTTTGGAATCAGATGTGTGCTTACATTTGCATCAATCCGCTCTCCTTTTATATATGTAGGTATGTCCTACGGAGAGAAATATTCCTATATTGCTAACATTACAATTATAAGATAGATATCATTGTTCTCTCCGATATATGTAAGTCAAAACGAAGCGGATGTTTTCACCGCCAAAATTTAATGATAAAGGATACCCTCATTTTAAGTCCCGACGTGAGCAAAAGAAGACATTCTCTTTTGAGATCTAAATTGATTAGCAAGGTAAGTCTTTGATTTAGGTTCAAAATAAACTAAAATTTAACACTATTTTCAGCTCTAAATTTCTTTCTTAAAACTACTACTCTTTAAAAATTAATGCTGACATAGAAATATATGAACTAACTGAAAATAACACAACGAAATTGGACTACATTTAATTATTATTTTGTATATTTTGTTTCTTGGTGAATTATTCATCTCTGATGGATCACTCCTGATTTTTCTTATTGGATTTATTTATTTATCGCTTAATACAAGCTACTAAACAAAACAAAAAGTTTACTTAAATAATATAATATAACAAATTAGAAAACAAGAGAGAACAGAGAGAAAAGAAAAAGAACAGGCAACATTAGGAGGAATTATGGGCATTACTGTGAGAAAATTTACTCAGGTGGAAGTCAAAAAAGGGATATCCGAAGAATTCGGGTGAGAGGCTTAGCAAGTCCATAGCTGGTATGGATTATTAATATATACTAAAAATAAAATTTGTAGAAGCATTGAATTGGGCTAAAAATGGAGAAATTTCGTAAATACCCATAAACATTAGGATTTTCCTAATTTTATTTTTTTTTATATATCAAGTCAACTGAAATGAAATATTTTGAGAGTTCTATAGACCTAACTACTTTTTGGGTTGCCATTCGAATAGAATATTATTTAATTCGCACTACTCACCTCTAAATCCTCATAAGATTTGAACGCGAGTATGGAGAACCCGTCGATAATATCCTCTTCGAGCAGGGGGGTCGCATGATTATTCACTTTCGGTTTACGTCTTGGCGGAGGTGGTGGTCTCGGCGGTGGTTTATTGGGCAGCAGCATAGTGGACGAGGACGATGTTGACATAAGGTCCTCATCGACCGAATCGTCGCTGTCAGGATCCGTTCCGCCATCGGGAGATTGCGGTACACCAGCATTTGTTAGATGCGATGTATCCGTCGAAGTCGGGGGACTCGCCGACGTTCTAGTGGCTGTTGCACTGCTGCCCGTACTATTGCCATTTGTTGCTGTAACCGTTGCCAGCTGTTGTGAGTTTATGATGTTACTGTTTGAGCCACCGTTGCTACTATTATTATTATTATTATTAATATTAATATTGTTACTATTTATATTGCTGTTGCTGGTACTGCTCAAATTTTCTGGACCACCACCATCCGCACGTTCCCGACTATCACGTTCGGCCTGCATACGTTGCGCCCTTTCACGTCGACGATTCCTCTGCTGTTGATGTTGACGCTGCTGTTTTGTTTGTTGATCACCTTGAGATGATGTCTGTTGCTGTTGCTGATTAATATGATCCTGTTGATTTAGTTGCCTTGCACTATTTTGAGTTAAATCAACAGTATCTTCCATGTTATGACGATTCGAATTAGAGGCGATAATAATGTGACTATTGTCATTATTACGCCGTTGTTTTTTGTTATTATTTTATTTAATAATACACTTTTGTTTAACTACATAAATTATTTATGCTTGCGCATGTATGACAATATGACAGAAATCCTCGATTTGCACACTGTACGAAGAAGCCGAATATCCTGTGGCTGTATGAGGGAGGGGGAGACTCCGTGTGGCACTGCCAGGGGGTGGGGGAAAGGTTGCTCTCTTCACCACATTGGGAGAGGAGTTTTATTCGGCGAAAAATTCCTTTTTCCCTTTTCAAACAATAAAAACAAAAAAAAACAGGGAATTCTTCACGGGTTAAAGCACATACATCTCCCCGATGGGGGATAGTAGAGATTTTTCTTTTTAGGACTCCGTTACCCTTCTTAAGCACTGCGGGAACGAATCATTTTTCTTCGAACAAATTCCTTTTTTCGTTTGTAATCACAGCGTGCGCGCAGGGGGGGAGTATCAAGGATAATGGCCTTCACACTGCAGTTGTGCAACTTTACACCACTAAAACGGAAAGGATTAGGAGCCCGAATCACCACCACGGGGTCGCACAAACACAAACATTTCTTCTAGCTCAATTTTAACATAAAATTTCTTTTAGATATTTATTTTTTTTTTATTGAGAACACAGCCACTGCGTGAATAGGAAAATAAAGCACAAGAAATTTATTTTTGTGATGTTAACCGGCGTTAAAGAAATATTCAAAATATTACGAACTGATTTCAATTTCTTGATTAGGCGCAAAACACAAAATTGAAAATATCCAAAAAACAAAAGAGCCTCCCGGGTGGAGAGTCTGTTTAACGGATGCAACGCGCCCGGAGAGCACTTAATTATTTCTTTTTTTACTTTTTTATATCTGCAAAATCCCGATTACGTTAAAATTTCCAGCTTAAAGCTTCGATCGGCCGGAAATTGAGTTTTTCTCAGAATTTATCCTTTTGAAGGTTGAAAGGAAAGAAAAAAAAAACACAAAAAAACAAAAAAAAAACACACTTTTCTCTTTTGCCGCTTCTTTGACAGTCGGAAACCAATTAAACAAACACTAGTTCAACTAAGCAGCGGTGTCACACACACACTAACACACAGAAATACACTTTAAAAACAGGCCCTCTCAAGGATTTCTTTTTATTTGCGAAGGGATTAATTCTTCTTTATTTTTAATCGACAGCTGCACTTATAAAAATTCACTGTAAGGTAGCTTAAATCACTTTTTACCACGTCAATTGGCATTTATTTCACCGAAAAACTAAATCGCTTTGGAATTTTTGCTCACAGAAATACAAACAAAAAATAAATTTTGCTGGAGGAATTAAACAAACCTCAATACACCGAAATGTTGGCACAAAATATTCACTTTATTTTATATATGTATGCGTGCGTATATGAACTAAAAATTCGGAATACACAAAACCAAAATAAAAAAAAATAACAAAAGTAAAGATATCGCATCCGACTCTTTCCCGCACGTTGAGTTTCCCGCATTCGCGAAATATCCGTTTGTCGCATTCGACACGCACATTAAATCACTCTCTACTCAAGTGTACGATTTCGGGCACTAATACAACTTTAGAGCAACATTATTACACGCGGTTAACGGTGAGATGAATTTTTGCCATGTTTTTCTTCAAAATTCTGTAACAAATTCACTTTGGGGAAGAGTGTGAGCGCGCTTTAAATAACCACAACACTTTTGCTGTTCAAACATATTTCACCGTTTCTTATTTAATTGTTTGCAATTTACCTTCAGAATTAAGAAAATGGTTGTTTTTTTTTTCGTTGGAAGGCTTCAATCACGCACAAATTTCAAAATGTTCTTCCTCCGTCTTTAGGAAGTATATCCCTCTCCCTCACTCTTCTGTTGGTTGGTAGAAGCATACAAAAAAAAAACTTTTTCTTTTTAAGAAAAATATTTTCTAGTGTTTGTTTTTGTTTTAATTAACACATCTCTTTCACTCAAATGGACACAACCGTATTTTTTATCTCTTTTGACGGGTGAAATTAACTCAAAAAGAACTTTTTTTTTATTCTTATTAATTATGTGATCTCTTTCTATTTTTTAAGTGCGATGATTTTCCTTCTTTCTCTGGTATTTATCACAATAATACTTGTGAGCGGAGCAACATCACATAAAATAAAATAAAAAAAAAAAAACGTCAAGCGGAAACACAAAGGCAAATTATGTGTACTTTTTTTATAAGCTTTTTTTTCCCCTTATGGGAAATTAATATATATCATATTCACTTCCTCCACTTGGGATTGAATTAGTTGAAATCAATTTAGATTCGTTTATCCCTTTTCCACGACGCAGAACGGGGGAAAAGAGGGGCACCACAGAAGCACTCCTTCTGGCACTTCTCACACACGACGACGACGACGGCGACTGCGGTGAGCTGCTCTCGGGCCACCGCTCGGCTTATTTTTTTTTCTTCTTCTTTTTGTTTTATTGTGGGGGCACCCGTTTTCTTTTAAGATGAAAACATTAAAATTTGTTAGAGAATTTCGCGGCTACATAAACAGAAATCGACATCGAGGACACGCGAACTGTACGTGGAGCACTGTTATCCACTAAATGGGACCGTAGCGGCACTTTTCTGTCACCTCATCAAACTGTCACAGATCGACACTGCACCCCTCGGTTTAAGGTTAGAAAACGTCGTACGTTTTCTTCCTGACAATTGCTGAATTTAATTCCACCCCCTTCCGATTAAATAGTCTCCTTTCCACGACACGAAGAAGCAGAAGCGGAGCACCGCGCTACCTCTGTAATAGCACGCAAGATGCGCATCCGTTCCCCCCTGTCCATTTTATTCAACAAAATCACTTTCCGTTGGCTCCTCGCAGGTACCACAAGTAGCAGCACTAACAGCCGCCGATAAACAGATCATTTCTTTTTGTGTTCGCACCGCACCGTGCGTCTTTCGATTGATGATGATGTTCTTTTGTAAAATTTGCGATTATCTAAATGTTTGTTTCTAAACACATGTTTTATTTATTTCGTCTTCGTGTCTTTTAAAGAGAAAATCTTTTAAAATTTGTCCGCCCGGACCGCTCTCGGCACTAGAGCCCTTTTTCTACAGTTGTACCAGCAGCAGCAGACCAACAACACCATGCCCATTTTAGAGGTAGCCGCTTTTTGCTGTATATTTATTAAATGCCGCTGTGTGTTGCTGCTCTTAACTTTTCCATCTGAACATTTTTATATATATTTTGCAATTTTCGTGAGTTTTCTTCTCACAACCGAGCGTAGAAGAGTAAATTTTTTGTTGTTGTAATATACACACTTCACACACGGCACTAAAAAGGAAGAAATTTCTTTTAGAGAAAAAGAAAAAAAAAAGGTTTTTTTTTTTCTTCTGTCGAACGAAAAATGTTTGTGTCCACCGAGCAGTTATTTCACGGAATTTTCATAATATAGAGCGATAATAAAACACCTATTGTTAACATAACTTGTGTACAGTTGAATTTTTATTAATTTATTTACATTTTACCGATGAAAACATTGAAAATTTGCTCGCAAAATGACGGACACACAACATCACACTCCGATGGCAATTCGCTCCTCTAATTTACCCTCGCATACCAATGTGACGGATGTGAAAAGCACTACTCCCTGACATTTTTCAACTAACACACTTAAACAGCACTTTTGAATATGTTCTGTAGGTGATTGTACAGATACGAAATTATGAACTACATAAAGCGGTGTCTGTGACAATCTGAAGTTGGAGCAAGATGTTGAACCTAACCAATGCAGCCAACTGTTAAGTGCAAAATATCACAACTCAATCGGGCGTCACCGCACTTATAAGCTCTAAGAAATGTTTCAGGAAGTGACGATTGTGTCCTCTTGTGGTTTATAACAATTTTCACAGTTCTTCTCCAATTAAATCAAGGTAAAAAATTAATTAATACCTTCTTTCATCACTCCCACCACACAAAAAACATACCCAATAAATCTCATTTACTTTCGAGACTTTCGCACAGTGCTGTTGCCTCTTCTGTGCATAACTTGAAAAAGAAAAAAAAATTTCTCCGAAACGTTCTGTTCTTGTTCTTTCCCCTTCCGCCGCTGTTTCACTTTGTTTTTTTGTTTCTTTGCCCTTTCTTTTGACGTTTTCCTTTCAAGTTCTATTGAACTTTGCGGAGCGCTTTTCGGCGAGTGGATCGCACACACACACAAATAGGCATTCCCACGGTGCGGCGTATTCGCACGCGCCCAACTTGCAGCTGGTTGCGTGTGTTTGGGATTTTAATTCACCCGGAAAGGGATGATTTTTTTTTTGAAGACGACGAACAGAGAGGCGGCTGCTGGCTGCATCTCGGTTCGGCTGGCTCATGGATGGCGAGCGGTGCGGCCGCTCAAACGGTGACGTCGGCCAGGTGTGAGCGCGTGGGGCTTCTTCGGATGTTTGAATAAATTTCATTTTGACTCAGAATCGATTTCATTTACTTAAACTTTTTGTTGTTTTGCCTCTTTGCCCATTGTCACACTGAATCCAGATTCGTGTGTGATTTTATTTAATTATTGTGATTTCAAGAATTGCCGAGAAACTCAGGTAGGTATCCCGAAAGGTGCAACTCTGATTTCTTTATATCCCAAAATTACCCTTCTTATCCTTCCCTGCAACATTCCCAGCCAATAAAATCTAAAAAACCCCGTCCCTTCTTATTTTTTATAAAAAGTCCACACGACAAAATTTTTGTTAATGGTCCTTGCTCTTTTATATCATTGTGCTTTTATTTAAAAGATGAGCATAGTAGCTAATCAGTAATACTCAGTTATATAGTAAAAAGTTTGTAAAAATAATTTTTAATTTGAGACAAAGTTCTTCGAAGAGGGTTATTTTGGCTCGCAAATTTTTTAGGGCACAAAAACTTAACTTAAACTATACTTGAGCAAGTATTGAGCTAATTTAAGTCTTTTGAAGTAATATAAAATAAACAAATGAAGAATTTGACGTACAAAAATGGTTAATCTTCAAAAAGAAACATAAACAAAAATTAACTTATCATAAAACTTAGTTACTCAAGAAAGTGCAATATGGCGGACGCTAGACGTAGGCGACAAGTTGACTTGGAAGGGGGGGTGGGCCACAAAGGCAAATTGATATAGTATAGTGTTTTTTCAACGGTAGCAATATCTCATCTCATCTCTTTAGCTTTAAATTTTAATGTAGGTAAGCTCTTATATCATAACAAAATCCATATTCAAGAAAAACTGCTATCCCATCCAACATATTTTCCAGATTTAGCCTCCTGCGACTATTTCCTGTTTCTAAATCTGGATAAATGGCTGGGCGGTAAGAGATTTTAGTCGAATGAAGAGGTCATCACTGAAAAAAGCGTCTATTTTGAGGGCCTCGAGAAATCCTATTATTTAAAAAAAGTAAAAGAATTAGAAAAACGCTGAACTAAATGTATAGACCTAAAAGGAGACTATATTAAGAACTAAAACGCTTATTTGCCGACAAAAATATCTTTTATTCAAAAAGTTATTGACTTATCAAACAGCCCTCGTATATCACAAAATTTAGCATTCTTTCTTTCCCTTCTACAAATCTCGTAATACAAGTCATGGATATCAGTGGCGATGTCTTGATGGGTATTCAAGAGAGCAATACCTAGCCATCCATTAAAAGGGTAAGCAATATATATACTAACTTTATTGGAAGGCCAAAACTTTTTCATCGAAAATATAATTCCTACTTAAAAAATTTGATGAGTTATAGCACGTTCCAGGTAGGCACCTAAAATACTTTTTTTTCAAAATCCTCCAAAAATCTACGTGAATTCCTTTACAGATCTCGCGGCCTCCAACTTCAGCTCTTAATGCTTAACGAATTTACAAAATTCTAAATAATTGTACGTTAAGATCTGTGAGCACCGATTACGTACCCTTCATTGAATGAATTGGGTTAGGCTGTATGCAGGATACTTAAGAATTTCAATATGGTTATATGAAATGCGATATTAGTGGACTCTTTACTTGGTTTGGAACTACCTGAATTTATCCGAATGAAATATACCGTATATGTTTTTATTATGCTCATTTTCAAAAAATGTGGAGCATCTGGAAGACGGTGGGTCTCATGACCCCCATCTGGATCCAAGCATGGCTGGAAATCATCTAAAATCTTGTGTTCAAAAGCTTATTCACTTATTTACTTTAATTCTGCTATTAATTATGTATCGATTTTTATTTTCTTTATATTGCCGATAATGTTCTGAGTCTCTCGTCACAAATTTTTGTAGAATAGGTTAGATCAGGGATTTTCAAAATCAATTTATGCTAGTTGAGTACTACAAAAGTGATTTAAAATGTTTTAGACGCTTTACTTTCTTTTAAAAGTTAATTTTTGAAGTAGCAAAGTAAAAATTAATAATTTGATACAATACATCTAATACATGATCTAAGTTAACCAACTTGGATCTTATCTAATAGAGATCAGAACTCAACGAACAGACCTATTTCCTCAAGAGCAACTGAAATGAAAAAATTCTCAAATAAAAGTTCATACAGTCAATAAGTTACGTTTTTTTCCTTGTCCTTTTCCTGATTTCCCTTACTTTCTTCTATTTTTTGCTGTCCTGGGCTATAGCTTCTTAATCCCCTCTCAGAATATACCCCTGGCATAACCCTTCAAGTAGGGTAGATCTCTCAGATCTAGTCTGAGTTTGTAGCATTTTATTTTTAAAGTATTTAAAATTTAAACAAAAAATTTCCCGCCAAATGTTTTCGATGAAGTTTATAAATAGAGAACAATTTTAATTAATTGCGATATTTATCTATTTACATTTCCAGTAGTATTTTCTCTGCTAACCCGACATCCATTAAAAATTTTAAAAACGGCCAGATTAATTGGTTTGATTGAACCCGTCGTTATCGTCTAGAGTGGAGCTCAGCAGAAGTTGAAGAAGGGTCAGTCTATCAGCCGTAACAGCTTTGGTGCCGATATCTTTTCTAGAAGTTTGCCGCGTAAATCTGTCGCAGATTAGGGTAACGCTAGCGTTGTGCATCCGCCAGTCGTGATTCTGCTGTTTTAAGTGAATCATTGTTGCCTTGTTGTCAATTAGAAATTATTTGGAAGTAAGTGAGGTGAGTATTTTTTTAACGTTTTTATCTTTCATATGTTACGGCACTATTTTTAAGGTAGAAATATGCAAAAAGAAATTCTTTGCTCTGATTTATTTCTGTATGATAAGAACTTACAAACGAAAATGATCATAACATTACAATTTTGAGAAAAATAGATTTAGGAAGTGCAGATGGTTGTATATTTTGGCTATCATACAAATAAATATGAAAGACTTGATTAACATTTTCTATTGACTATTGCAACATTGACAATTGTTGATCCATAAATGGTTAAATATCGGTCCATCAGCAATAGTTTTTATTATATTAACACAAATTGTTGTGTTTCAGGTTTAATGACGTATCTTAAATATCTTATGCTATTTTGTAGATACATATATTACAAAAAAGAAAAGATTCCTATTTTTTCATTTGTTATATCAAAATTTGTTTGAAACAAAATTGCCAAAAAGGACCTAAAAATAAGGTGAAAATAAAAATTTCGGATATTTATTAATAGGTGTTGTAATGTGTTTTGTAGAAAGAAATTATATCGTGTTGAAACATCAACCTTAAATATAGCTAGCAGTCGTAAAAATGATTTTCTCCATTTTAAACCACGGTGTTTAAACGAATATTTACCATTGTATATTTTGGGTATATTTAAGGGTTCGCCCATCATAAAATGTTTAGGTCTGCAGCTCTTATTTCGTTTACGAGCTAGGACTAGCTGCGACAGACGAACAGTAATCGAAGCGAAACTAATAATGTTCCGTCTGGACCGTTTTAGCACGGCAGAGAAACACTAAAATGTTAATCAGCGAGGGAAATGTAAACCCATAAATGAAGTAAAGAGGTACACATTTTCGACATTATTACCAGCCATATTTCGATTGTCGCAAATCCCCCAGCAAACATGCATGAGCGGACAAAAAAGGGTTTTCGCAATGAAAAGGCGATTAATCGACCATGCCGGTGAGACCCGGCATTAACCTGCTCAATTAACGTCTTGTCGACACCTTTAGAGTCCTGCAGACCGCGTATCACAGCCGCAATAAATCCGAATGTTTTCGTACGCCCCGAGCCCCGCCATTATATCAAACAGTCATAAAAGAGGGTCCCGTAGGGGGAGGCAGAACTGCGCCATTTGTGCGTTAAACTATGATCGTTAAATTTAGTGCTCTCGTAGCCGATACGCCGGTAATTAACATATCTGGCCGCTGCATGTGTCCGCGGTTCCGCGGTTTATGCTGCGTGTGCGAGCCCCCAGATCTGCGAGCCTCGGCGGGTACTTTCGAGCACCGCAATAATTCCATTTTATGCCCCCATAAAAATAAACTTGTCGGAATTGCGTAACTTACCGCAATTACTATCGCTCCCCGCGAGCCCATTTCGCCAGCGATGCCGTAAAGTCGAATTTTGATTTTAACAACAATAATGAGAAAACGTTGCCCGCAAACAGCTTGCCTGGCCTTCTTTTAGGCCTCTGAGGCTTTGTAGCTGGAACGTGCCCGGTGGAGAAAAACGGCGAAGATCGGAAAAATTCGTTTCTGACTTATTCGCAACAAAATTCTCAAAACTGCCTCTCGGAGGTGAGTCAAAGTCGACAGGTAAAATAAAATGTGGTGTAGCGTCACGCTGGGCCAGACCACACGAACATCTGCATGAAATTTTGATGGTTCTGGTCGCTGCGGTTGCGATCGGCTGTACTACAACCAGAACAGAACCTTTTCACCTCCCATGGATCATGCACCTTTTCGTGGACAAAGGTTGAACCAGATCTGCACAAAGGGCTCGTGCTGGTCGAAATGCCTTCTTGGCCTTACCCTATTCTTCTCGATCGTTTTATTCATGGGACCTAGGGCTTTCAACTAATCGAGGGGAATCCGCCAATGTTACTTTAACTCTGACATGATCGTCATTGGGAGGTGTTAGCATCATTTGATCTAGAAAAAATTATAAAAGGTTGCTATAAGTACCTAGGCACGTTTAAAAGGGAAAAAACCGGTTAAGTGCAAATACTGACTAATAACTGATTTTTTTTATAATTTACAATGAATCACTGCGGTTTTATACGTTTTTGAATATTTTATTATGGTCAAAAGTAACGAATATGAAAATCATAAATGCGTGCTTGTCACCGTTCGATAAATTAAAGAATTATTAATTTTAAATTCGTTTATTTCAAATATTATTCCGGACATATTTTTATAATTTTTTACTTAATTTCCAATGCGAACATTTATATACTTTTATCATAAAAATTATCTAAAAGCCTTATCTATGCCTCTTAAATAGATTAGGCTTCTAGGGTTAAATTTCAAACTGGAAATAATTTCATTTTTGTCCTCATAATTACTACCTTTGAATTGTATTTAAATCGAAGTTGTATCATATTTAAATCGAAATATTTTGCATGCAAATTTTGAAGTCTATTAGGTTTAATTTTAAAATTAAAAACCTAAATATTTTTTGAATGTATCCCCTGAATCTGTTAATGTTGACCAGCCTAATAACTATTGATTGAAATGAAATTGTGCATGAATAAAAAAAACTCCTAATTGAGATTCACAAAATTTTTAATATCAATATCAATCAAAATATTCGTTTAAAAAACATATGTTGATATTTTTGCCTATTACATAAAGCAGATACTTATCGGAATGCTTATGGAAAAAGTAGAAAAATTGTTCGTATGCAAATGTTTTCGGAATATTTCTTGTATTTCGTAATTGAGTGAAAATCATTCCGCAGGATGCCATAAACTAGCCCACATAAAGCTGGCCTTCAGCACGGAAGAAATTTTCAACGGAAGCAATCATTTCAGCACAAATCTTTCAGTCGGGGAAGGGGAAGAAAGCTTCTCATGTTCCAGAGTCGGAGGTACTTTGTAAAAATGCTGACCCGATTTAGGTACACGAAATGGGACTCTTTGAGTGAAGGAACGCTTCCTGAGCAGTCTCTAAGTTTTCAGCCCCGCAAAACTGTCCGCCCGCCAGACCAGCATAGGTAGGACGTCGGGACCGGAAAAGTCTATGCTTTAGGAAAAGAGAAAAAGTTCCTCTCGGAAGGGCTGAAAACAATTTAGCCACCCCCGACCGGTGTTTACAATTCGCTTAATTTGGAAAGTCGCTTTCGGCTAGCAGGGACAGGATGCGGGAGCACCTGACGAAATGAAAATTTTTATACGTGCTACGAAAAACAAGGCTGTAGAGTCTAAACCCTCGCCCTAAGAAGGCCGTTCGAAGGCAAACACTTCACTTTCCTCTAGAAGCGTCGACCGGGCTGCAACCCGTGGAAGATAGAGACCGAGGGCGAGGCCGCGACGCAACGGGGTTGGCGGTAAAGAAGCGAAATCGATTTTTTCACTCTCCAAAAATAGAGTGAAATTGGAATTAGGCAAGCGGGGGTGGATGTCTCCATCGCGGGGCTTCATAGAGCACTTCATAAATGGAAGCAAGAGCACTGGCGAGGTGAAGGACATAGTCCTGTCCTATTCGTGCCCTATCCCCGGGATGCGTTCCCCATTTTATGGTGGTCCGCGCGAGTGTCTTCCTTCCCTAGAGAAATATTTTTAATGCAGACCTATTGATAACTTCCGCTTCGCCACAATGGTTTCCGGACGGAAATGATTTCATTCACGATACGTAAAAGGGAAAACTGCTGACCTCAAAGGACTTGTTATGTGCAATTGAAGCCGGAAGTGCTCCTAGAGGATGTCTAAGTATACCCTAAGAATTTTCTCTAGTGAACGATTCTGGGGACATTAATCTTTTTAGGCTTGCGCCACTTTTGTAAATCGTAGGCAAAATTTTTACTTTAATACCCTTTAAGTTGGGGAAATATACTTTGCAAATTAATTTTGAAATAAGCTGCTATACCTTTGTAACTAAGCAACTAACTTTTTCGTCCTTTTTGAAGGGCTTTCTAATTCTAGTACGTAAATGTAATTATTTGAAATGCTTTCTAGACCCTTTCTTCCGAAGGATCTAAAAAGAGATTTATTAACCCTTAACTATGCCTTTTGAAGTTGAATTTTAAAATATTATGCTAAGAGTATTTTAAAGGGAAATTAGATGTACGTGCAGCTAGATATTGAAATGCGGTTAAATTAATTAACTCCTTCTTTTATTGTATTAACGATTACAAGTTTCTTAACGCTATAGCGATAGTGTCAAAAGACACCCTTTACAATTTCAAATAAAACTTATACTCTAAAAATCGTTTTTCCTCCGAAATAAAAAAAGAAAATATATACATATATATAGTAATGCATCTATTTCTACAATAAAATGCCTTTTAAAACCTTAAGGATCTCTTAACAGTGTCTAATTTCAAATCATTTTGCATATACTAAAAACTATTTAGCAACACTATTTCAATTATTAATTAGATTAGAGAATCCCGATTTCCATTGTAACGAGAAATAGAGGTTTTCCTGATATACTATACATTTTCTATTCTGTGTATTGCATTTTACTTAGGTTATTAAAGTGTTTGACCCTATTTACTCTATCATGGGCATAAGTCAGTTTTATATCATGAAGGAACCCAGGAGATGAAGGAAACGAGGTAGTCATGAATCAAATAGTTTCTGATGTTATTTGATGCATGCTAATGAGCGAAACTAAAGGTTCAAAAACTACTATGTAAGTTAAGAGTCGTTCTCGTATATAAAACGCTTATGAAATAGACTTATATACTATACACCTTTATTTTCAATCTTTTTCTTTCTGAAGTGAAAACATAAAGTTAATATTTCCATTATTTTATTAGAAAAAGTAAATTATGTTCGAAACTTTAATTTTATCAATAATTAATCGTTGGGAATGTTGCAGAAGTCTCATATGGAGCTAGTTCTACTTTTTCTGTTATGAACTTTACAAACTTTGCAATATTTTAAAGGATATTTTGTCATTCATACAGTTACTAATTTAACGCATTTATCCTTACGTAAATTACAATTAAATCTCCCAGATGGATCGAATTTTGTTGTACGCTTTGTTGGTTTTAACGAAATTGATTCTAGTTGTAATAGTTACAAAATGTTTCTGGGTATTGCATTGAATGTGGTGGGGATTGCAGTACATTTAGACTTAGAATTATTTGATTTTGATAAAAATAGGTTGCACAAAAAATAAGTAAAATGCCTAAAATTTTTTAAATATCCGACCATCTAAGCGCTTAAACTTTGAGCAAAATTCTTCTATACACAGTACCCACTAATAGATTTTAAAATTAATTTAATTTTTGTGTTTGCATCGTAATACGACGCTCCTGAAGCTGAAATCAGTTTTTTTTTCGTAGAATTATCTCTCTTTGGTAAAAATTACGTTTCAATTTATTCAGAATTGAATACAAATGACGGATTTTCATTATTTGGCTATTGGTGGATTGTTAAATGAAAAATTTTCGTCATGCGAACGAATATGTGTTAAAACGTTTCGTGTGATAATCCTATCGGATTTAAGAACAATATCTTCAAAATATTTGTAATATTCTCCAATGACTCAAAGGATATTTTCCTCTACAAATGCAAACCATGTATATATAACTTTAAACGAAAAATAAATACAGAAGCATATATGTACCTTTATATCATATATGAAGGAATTAAATCCTGATATTTTTTTATTCTATCTGAATTTATTTTTACATAAGTCTGATATACAAGTTGGTGTCAAGCGATACGACGTCTTGTTCAAAAGTAATTTTCAGTAGTTTTTGTTTTGAGAGTTTCTGAATTATGAAGGTAATATTGAAATTAAATGGAAATAGTGAACTAAATTGTGTTGATAACTTTTTGCTATTATGCACCTATATAAAAAAAATCAAGAATTTGTATTCTATACTCTCAAAATTCCTTAAAAAACTATTCTAGAAACCTTACCTTGTATGTTTTTAATTCCTTTCTTATGAATATTTATTTTAAAAAATGCTTAATAAAAAAGTCTGTTGATGAGGGAAGGCCAAAAAATAATATTTATTTTCTTATTTCTTTCTCTTATTTGTTAACAATTATATGAATTGGAAACCAAAGTGGAGCATCGTAAAAATCTCACCCAGGGTGCCAATATTGCTAAAATCCGGTCTGCAATTTCCAGGATCTTTTGTGATTTTAAAATTGCTGCCACTTTTAGTGGATCACCTCAGAAGCAACTAAGAAAGGAAAAGCGGACAACAAAAGAGCCACTGCAGATGAGTTTGCCCACTCCATAAATTACCTCATCCTGTTCGGGGATCGATTCCTTTCGAATTTAATGGCCATTTACAAAATCCGCCCCGACAGATTGAAAAACCGTCGCAAACCACCCACTTGCCACTTGCAGGAGCTGCAAGGATATTTTTACAGGACCGTTATCAAGCCAATTAAGAGCTTAATTCTGTTGCTAGCAGGGTCCTTTAATCATTTTCATTTCCCGCAGCAACGGGCTCTTAGAGCTGCTGTGTGGTTCTCGGGGGAGGGGAGAGGAATGAAGGGCCGCAAAGGGATCGCTTGTTCAATCCGTGCACCAAAAGTGACACCCCCACCAGGGAAATTAATTTCGCCCCCATCAGGAGCAATTCGTTCGGCAAATGTTCAATTTTAGTAGTTGAGTGCAAAACTGCCGGCGCTCACAACAAATCCGAGCTAAAGCCCCCCAAAAAGAACTCCACTTTCGCGTGCAGTTGTTACTGTCGCTCCAACATCCATCTGCTACCGTCCCTGGACCGGCTTCTACTTTCTTCTAAGAAAACTTTCTTTGATTCCTCTTACCTTGCGCCACCCACACCCGAGGCGATACCGTCTCAACGTCCCATAGAAGCTACAGACTCCTTTCCCCGGATCAGATTGTTGGTCGACTTGGGGACAAGTTGCAGCTCTGCAAAAAGCTTTCCCGGGTGAGGGACGTTTGATGCACGCCCGGGCGGGGGGTGGCAGCGACTTAATAAGAAATGAGTTATCGATTTCTAATTAAGTTAATTTGTGTGAAGAACTTGAGTAAATAAAAGCTTCTCCGGATGGGGTGTTCGGCAATGCTAAATTAACTCCTGCGACTGTGATAAACTGGAATTAGGTGCGACTGTCACGTATCCTTCCAAACGAAGGGAGACACCTCCAGAAGCCACGGTAAGCAGAGTTCCCGAGCTCCCATTCTAAGGAACTTTTCGATTTAAATGAAACTTGCCAGTGGATAAACACGTTTTTATCGCTCGGCTATGCACGAGCCAGACTCGTTCCAGGGAATCCAGGATTCTAGAGCTCCGGGGCTTCGGGGTTTCGCAGGGGAATAGCTTAAAATTTTAAGACTGCTGACTTAGTGGGCGGGAGTCGAGCGGAATAATTAATACTTCTGGACAGCCCGGACGAAGTGAATTCAGAGAAGGTTTTAATCCGATGCGATCTGGTCACGTCTGCAGTTGTGGTTGGCGGCGCGACTTTTTCCCCATTTCTTTTCGCTCAAATTAAAAATTTTTCCTTTTATTTAAAAAAAAAAAAAAACAAGTGAAGGGAGCTTGAGAAACTGATTTAATCACGGGGATTACACTGCACCACGCTAACCCTGTACATGATAATTGCGAGTAGATTAGAGGGAGTTATTCTGGGCGCACTGAAACAGTTTCCACATGAGAAAATTATAACCGGCTTTTTTTTCTCGGTTGTACCTGCCGAGCGACTAAATTAGAGGGTTTAAGGATACTTCACTTAAAGCTATTTTACGCTCAAAGCATAGTTTAAATTAAAATTAGATTAGATTAAGAAATAATTTTTCAACAAATTTAAATTTCTAACTCAGTCCAATTCAAAGATACAATCTTTCAAATTGTATTTTGATACTGAAAGACTGATTGAATCTTGGCAATCTCTGTCTGTTAAATTAACGACTATTACAACTAAAAATCACAATTTTCTATTTTTTATCACATTAATAAAGTCGTAAGCTACTAAAACTGAAAATGTTATATTTGCAAACTATGCTACATACGAACTTAAAGGTATATTACAAACCATCACGTATTTCAAGATTTTAAAATTTGATAAAAGTCCATCAAATTGCTTTGATAATGATCTATCGAAACTTACAACTTTGAAATTTTGGAATTAAGTTGTTTATAAATCCAAGCAATTTACTTACTTACTTTTGTGAAATAAAAAATGTTTAAAATGGGCAACTATTCATAAATTCGAATTTAGTCCAAAACTTTCTATGTAATCTGCATCCAGAATTAAAACGAAAAAAGCATAGTTATAATACGAGGGCAGTTTGATATTTTTTTAATTTCCCGTGCAGTAATTTTAAATGCAACATTGCTTCTGTTAGCTGCTGTGTCATTGACGACAGCCATTGTAAGCAAACAGCCTCGTAAATTTTAATAAAAATGTACAAAAAAGTAAATTTCGTATGCTGATTAAGCATTATGTGTAGTCACCATGGCAAAAATCCATAAATTGGGCTACAAACTGCTAACCCATTCAACATATTCTCCAGATTTAGCTCCCTGCCGATTAATTTCTGTTTTCAAACCTTGAGAAATGACTGGGCGGTAAGAGATTTCGGTCAAATAAAGAGGACATCACTGAAATCAACGGCCTCAAGAAAACCTATTACTTGGAAGGAATAAAAAAAATTTGGAAAAACGCTGGACTAAATGTATAGAGCTAAAAGGAGACTATGTTGAGAAATAAAACGCTTATTTCGCCGAAAAAAATATCTTTTATTCGAAAAGACACTGACTTATCAAACTGCCCTCGTAGTTTATTAGCCCAAAACCTTTTGTAATAAACCGAAGAAAATTACGATATTAATTTCAAATAGTTTGCACCCAGGTTGCAGAACGTTTATCCATAGTGTAGATTTATATGTACATTCTGATTTGTAATTAGTTTCTTCCTCACAGTATTACTTCATCCAATTTCATTTCAGTTGAATTTTAAAATAAATTAATAAGTTGATATTGTAAATACATATTAGGGTAGACCAAATTATTTATATATACGTTTTGATCTTATCCCTTAAAAAATTTGTTTATACTGAGAAACTAATTGTCATAAAATAGATTGTCCTGTATGCTAGAAATATGAACTAAAACTCAGTCTTCCGTTTTAATAGAAAGAACTTAGCTCAATTTCAATTTGCAACTCTATTGTATTAAAATATAAAATCTCAAGCTGAGATGTTATTCAGTTTTTTAGTTAACTCTAGGTGAGTTTAGGTTGCTGTGGCTGCTTAGAAAAGTACACTTAGGTTTGGCCTGTTTGTGTTATCATGTAGCGCAAGAGATCACTATTATAAGTGCGATTTGAGCCCACATCCTCTAGGACAGAAATCCTTTGCACTAACAACTGAACTACCAGAGTTCCCAATATTTACTCTAACTTTTAAAAGTATCCGAAGAGCAAATTCGGTAAGTAGCTATTTATTAATATCACAGAATTCAAAAAGAATAAAAATTATTAATTATCGGAGATGTTTTTATTGTTGTTTTAGGTACGTTGTAAGGTAAATTCAAAAATTTGTCATATACCAGAAAAATTTAGTCATATTACATAAATTAATCGATTAATAGAATTTTTCTTTTTAAAATTTCGCGATATATTACAAATACAATAACAAAACAAAATATTTATTTCTAATTCAAATTTTAATTTTAGTTTAAGTTACTTCTGTGCTATTAATAGATACCTGCTGGATTTGCACTTGAGGCAAAAGTTAGGATTTCTAATTGAAATTTTAGAAGAATATATGAACATATAACAGCGAATTAAACTGTGTAAACTAATTGTAGTACTAATTGTAAGTACAATTAAATAGTACTAGAAACTATTTTATTTTTATCTAATTAATTAAAATTATAAAAATTGGTATAGCATAGGGTATAAAGATCAATAAACAGAATTTTAAATACATAATTACTATTTATTACAAAGCGTTATAAAATTATGAAAGTAAACAATAATAAAGTAAATTGTATTTAAAACTATTTGAAGGATTATTTTAACTTTAATATACATATTTATGTCGGATCGATCGATCGCATTTCTCATCAAAACAAAACAATTTTGAAAGTCATCGGCGACTAGTAGTGTAGCTCAGTTGGTTAGAGCAGCGAAGCGCCAATTCGAAGGTCACAAGTTCGAGCCCTGGTCAAAGTTACTTTTGCGAATAATTCACAAATTTATAAAAGACTATTACTTCAATAGTATTATATTTTGCACAGTAAGGGTTTAATACAAAATCCTGGCAAGAATGATAATTAATTTTTAAATTTTAATACGTTATATACCAAATTATTAATTATCATTTTTCATTCGGCTTTCAAATGGCTTGGATAGATTACATCCCTTTACCACTTTTTGGTTTGGCGCGGTATTAGGGTTAAAATCGATTTTTTTGCCCATAACTAAATAAGCGAACGTCTTTTTCTTTTTGCAGTTTAAGCAACCATAGAAAGGAAAGTGGATTTGTTTTTTTTTTTCATTTTTTTCGTTAATAAACGTGAATCTTTCGCCCCCGTAATAGCCATGGGTAGTCTCCTGGTGCTGGAAGTGAAGCGGCGCGGGTGAAAGATTGGGGCCCAACGGAGCGCCATAACGAGGAGCTGGGTAAATTAAAAAAAAAAAAAAAGGCGCTTCATCATCATCCCTGACCTGGTTAGCGGCGCCGCCCACTGCTTTATGGATCTGTTGTTCTCGGAGGCCCCCTCAGTGGCGCCCGCGTTCCATTTAGCAACGCTTCCAAGCTTTGTTGCTCAGCGGGGTCAGAGGGAGGGGGCTCCTGGATTGGCATTAAGACAAATTATTTTCGTGGAAATTAATTTTTCCCTTTTTTCTTTCCGGAAGAATTAATTTAATTACAAGTTTTAACCCATTACCCCCACTTAGAGAGGCAGGGCGGTTTTGCGGGTGGTGGCCCTCAACGAGGACCGCGGGTGTCAGGTGACTCCGGAACCTCCGCCAGAGGACTATCCTCCGAGGGTCCCCCCAAAATGCCTGAAGAAGCTCTCGTCACTCACTTCTGAAGAGATTACCGACAACGAAAAAGTTTAAGCTTCCTCTAATTGGAATTTACTCGAGGAAATTTGCCTTTTAAGAAATTTAATTTTGGGGATCGCGTTGCATGACCATGGAAATTGTTCCCCCAGTACTCGATGGAGCGCGGGCGGTATTCAATAGCGTATAGTCTAGCAAAGAAGAGTAATCAGAGCGAAATGATTTCAGGTGGGAGGTACTCTTTTAAGATAAGTGGACACCTTATAACTTTTGGAATTGTTATAAAACGAAAATTGTATATTTAAACAAGGTAAATTTTTGAAAGATGCTGGTTAGAGGTATGAAATCTGGGAATAGATTTAAGATCAATACAATACAAAGATACGTCGTCTCAAGGCGTATTTTAACAATTTCACTGTCCCTATACAATGCTCTTTCGGATCAACCCATGCTCACCATCGCTTTCTTGATGATGTTGTTGACTATAGGAAAATCGTTTCTGTTGATTTTAATATTCTTAACATTTTTTTTTTATTTGTAACTCATATGTGACTCACGAGCGTGGCATAAAAATTTCTTTAGTACAAGTTCTGTGAGTTACTGCACCACATTTAGTTTAAAAGATATATTCGAAAATTACTACTACCATCAGGTTTTGAATATAAAGAATGGGCTGTTCCAACACGACAATAGCCCAAAACACGCTTCAAAACTTATGAAAGGACAATGCTTATGTTATGTTATTAATACCATGCATTTTTCCTTTATTGAAACAAAAATTTGGTAAAATATTATGGAAAAATACAGATTTCTAGTAAAATCCATTTCTCGTTTTCAAAAAATCCTGGACTTTGGAAGAAAAGGCATCCAAAAAATTAATTCGAGGCCAAACTATTTTCGATAGCACTGTAGTGCAATATAATAATATAGTGCGGCAGTTCACATTTTACTGACCACAATAAATTTGTTTCTGGAACTTAGTTACCTATTTAAAAATATGTAATTCCTTTTTTTTTAAATATCAGCTGGCTGAAATCACCTCAATCTTCACATCCTTCGAAGGAAATTTAAATATATGTGTATATATTTTTTTATATTTTTATATGTTATGGTAATCTAAACTTTCTTTGAATTTCTTTAGGGGTTAAAACCCATAATGGTAATTTATAATGTAGGTAATTGTAAAAAACTTTCTGTTTGAGGTTTCCTTACGGATTTAAATATTAATTTGAGGTCAAATTTTACAAGCATATGTATAATGTAGGTATGCATATTTTATCATTCTGTCGTACTTATTAAGAAGTTTAATTTTAAAGTTTCGGCAAACGACACTTTTCTAACAAATTTTATAGGAAATTCTGTTAAAACCATAAGTGAAAGGCATTTTCCACAGTATTCGGGTGAAGAAGCATAAAAACTATAAATTTAATTATTAATTAAAAGAGAAAACAAAAATTTAATAAATAAATAAAAATTATTAGCACTTTATATTTATATACTGCAATTTATCGATATTATGGAAAAAAGTGCACTATAGTTCAGAAAATAGAAATCAAACAAACGTATTTAAATACTAAGAATGTGGCAAATGCACTAACATAAATTAGATTCGAACGAAATGAAAATTTTCATGATATAGTTCTGAATTTTAAATTGCGAAATTTTAATTCTTTCTATAGCTTTTCATTAAAAAAAACTATGATGTTTTCAAAGTAATGTTATAATTATAGTAGAAAAGACAGACAAGGGTTACAATTTAACTACAATCGATCTTGTTGTGTTTGCCTTTTTGTCCATTCCAAATTTCAAATTACGTTTATAGTTTTGAGAATTATTTATGTTTTGTCTTTGGAAGGTTATAACTGCCGAAATAATATGAATTTTATCTTTAAAAGGGTATACGATTTAAATATGTCAAAAAAGGAATGCTTTAATATGAATTACCTCATTAGAAAAATATAATTTAGCAAATTTACCACCGTCTAAAATTTGCCTTATTTATTTGGCTTATTTACCCTATTGGCCTAATTCTCCACAGTTACTTGACCAAATATTAAAGCATAAACATAAATTTGTTAAAAATATGTATAAAATTCAGTTAAACACCGTACTACAGTATGATTCTCTTTTCATTGTTCTTGTTTCTTTTTGTTAAGTGTTTTGTTTGTGATCTAATTTTAGGTTTTTATTATTTCTATGATAAATACAATTCAGATGAATGTTATTAATTCAATTCATTGTATCCAACAGTAATTTTTTGGAATATGGGTAAAAAACAACTGAAAGACAATGTTTAAA
Source organism: Philonicus albiceps (assembly GCA_963969385.1). Taxonomy (NCBI): domain Eukaryota; kingdom Metazoa; phylum Arthropoda; class Insecta; order Diptera; family Asilidae; genus Philonicus; species Philonicus albiceps. The sequence goes on along the minus strand of OZ017774.1, from coordinate 9,338,188 downwards.
ATTACTTAATAAGACCAAGCATTAAATTCACACTATACCCCATATTTTAGGTGTCATTTTCTTTGAATTATATGTACATTGGGATTTTAAACTGGTCTTAACTCTACATTGATTTAATTCACTTAATACAAGCTGCATAGATAAATAATAACAAACAAGAACAATAAAAAAAATCGATCTATCCTCTTCAAATTATAACTATTGCAACTTAGACTTTTTATGATAAGTCAGGGGTATACAATCAAAGTTGGTAAAGTCCACAGTGCCAAAATATTCAGTAAACGATAAAAACGATTATTTTAATAATTACAGGTAACTATTCTAATGTTAAACATTATTTATATGCAGAATGTAATACATTATGGAAATACAAGTGTTCATCACGCTCAGTTCAATACTTTTGAGTAAAACCTTAAGAATAAGATGGACTTTCCCAGTTTTGTTACCAAGTTTTGAACTTTACTAAGTTTGTAACTGAATGTTTAGGATTTTCCTATATTTGTTACCAACTTTCTGGACAGGGTTGGATTCAGGCGTCAGTGAAATGGAGGCGAAATTGGTCGAAATGGACTTTACGCAAATTGAAACTCAACTCACTTGGACTTTGCTAGGTTTGTTTGTAAAGTCAATTTTCAATTTGAAATAACAATCGAGATTACTAGAATTTGTACAAAATTATTCTACGGGGTAAATATAGATACGGAAAAAAATGTGTTGCAATTTAAATCTCACTTTAAAAATTTTGTGGACTTTACCAACTTTGATTGTATACCCCTAAAGTTACATGTTTAACACTACAACTGGACATTTTATTTTAATACAAATCTTTTCCTTCCAAGAAAATTTATGAGGTATTTTACGGAAATGCCCTAGTTAATCTTTATTTATATATGTTTTATAAATGTCTATAAAGAACTTTCTTGGAGAGAATAAATTCAAAATAAAGTAACCGGAGGCAAAATAACCCCCTTGGTAAATCTAGTGTTAAAAAGTGACCTAGGATCAAATCATAACTTAAAATGGGATGATTTTGTTTTCGTTCAGAGTAGAAAAGAAATCGTTATTCAAAACATTTTGATAAAGAGGCCTCGGTTTTCTTTACCCTTATCTTCTGAGGCTGACAGAGACCTTAAAAATTTTTTTTTTTTCAAAAGACATCTAACACCGTCATCAGCATTGACTTTTCCCACTTGAGAAATTAATTTCGCATAACAGGGCATAAAGGAAGCTCAAAGTATAAAAATTACCACAAATAGCAGACCAATTATTCCCTAACGAATTATTTTCGTGGCAATATGGCAAAAGTTGCGTACCGATATTATCGCGTTTTTGCCGACATGATCCCATAAAACCGTGAATGCCACTTTCGGGAAAAATTAAAGCCATCCCGGAAGGACAGGTTCGCTTTAATTAAATTAATTCAGTTTTGCGCTTAAGCAATTAAACCCCTTTTCGGGGGGGATGTTCTCGTTAAAAAAGATACTTCCCCGCAATAAAGGGCAGGCCAGCTAGAGAGAACGTTGTCGTTGATGGCGGCGAACACGAGGGCACCGATGATGCCCACTTTCGGGAAAGAAAAAAAAGGGGTTTTTGTTAGGTTGGGAGGGTGAACGCGAAGGGCATGACTCCACGTAGTACCTTAAACCGCAAGAGCACATGTTTCGTAATGAGTCCCTGATGCCCGGACATGGTGAGCTGGGATAAGGCGACATAAAAAGTGCTTCGCCCTGTCCGCTGTGCTGGGTGCGAAGGGCTGAAAGGGCGGGATAAAAAGGGAAAAAAAAGCTTCTAAAAAAAATAATATCCGGGATTAAGGGGTAGTGGAGGCCGGGCCGGGATTCTTTAAATATTTGGTCCTGTGTCTGCTTATATCCGGCTGGGATTCGGTGAAATTGGATGAATTTCACCGGGATCTGTGGGGGCGGGAGGACAAAAGGACCGGTCCGACAGGTGAGCGGGAATACCATCGTCAGCCTTTGGCAGAAGTTAGTCTGTTCGAATATTTTTTTTTTTGGGGGGGAATTTCGTGTGGTGTCTGTTTCCTCACATTATTAACCCTTGCCGGCGGGGTAAGAACCCTTCTTGCTGTAGTGAGATGGCACCCCGATGCGTCCCTTGCCCGAACAATGAAGCAGCCAGGCAGCAGGACTGCTGGCGAGCGACCCTCACACAGCCCGAACGTTTCCTCCGAAATTCGGTTGTTATGCAAATTTTTATGTAATTTTATGTGAAAGGAATTTACGCTGTTATGTGTAGCAGTCTAACAGATTTGAATATTTAAGCAGCTCGACGCGGTGAAGGGCTGCGAAATTTACCCAGCGGGAATGTCTGCCAACGACGACTACGTCGGAAAGGGCTGCTCCTCACGGCTGCTGATGAGATGCGGGGCTGTATAGCCGGGGGCTCGGCTGGCTTAAATGCTGTGAAAAAACCGAGGATGTATTTTCGACACATATTTTCCGGAGATAAAGTGCAAAGGAAGAGATCCTAATGGAACATGATTAAGGGATAGAATTTACCCTCGGGGAGCGGCCCTGACTCCGGATAGTTTTATGGAACTTAATTTTTCTTTAAGTGGGGCAACAGGCACTTAATAAAATTCAGTAAACTCATGTGTGTCGAATTATCTCACCGGGAAATTATTCGTAATGGTTTGAGTATTGAATACGATCATGCTCAAGGTTTGACTCTTGGGATAACGACAAAATATTGCATACTAAAAGGCGTTCGATCTTCAACTTTCGATCCAAAATGTGTTGCCGGATTAATATTATTTTTTTAAGAAATAAAATCGAACAGTAATAAAATTTAATAAAATCGCGCGCATATTTCATTTATGGAAAAAAATAATTCCTTTTAATTTATAAAAATATTCTCAAGGTCACACAATAATTAACTCGCCAATAATGACGTGGTTGTCTCACAAGCCGGGATTTCTACAAATGTTGAACAGATTTTTTTGTTATTTTACGAATGTGGTCGGTATTTTGGGTATTTGTCTGATTTGCCTACCCATTCTTCTCATCAGTTTGTTCCGTTGCAGCTATGTGAATGCACGGTGTACAGTTTTGATATAATTTTGGTGTGTGCCACTAACATCACTAATTACGTAAGTGAAATAAAATAACTACAATTATTATCTTATTTTTAAATTAGTTTTCTTCACTTTCTTTTATAATAAGCTAACCAATGCAAATGCGTTCTGCTGCACCGAAACAAATTGTGTTTTTTTTCAAATTTGAATTTCAGTACCTAGAATGTAAACATTTTCTTTTCAAATTGGTAATAATTTTGATATCATGTGCCATGTCATGTGTGGTGTCATATGTCATGTCATGTGTTATGTCATTAGTCATCACATTCACTTCACAAAATGCACAAATTGCTTACTTAGTTACAGTGAATAGCAAAAACGCTGATTGTGTTTGATGCTTTCGGAAATTTTTTAAACTTTTTAAACCCTAAACCATCTCTTACTCGAAACACATGTACTGGCCAGTAGTTTCGGAGTCTATACAATTTAGACAAACAACAATTGCTTTTTATATACATGCAGTGTTGTGTAAAACAATAGAAACTACTTCAGTACAAAAACTTAATGTAGTTATTTTCGTCATTTTATTAGCTGCAGTTAGTTAGTACGATAGCCTTTATTTTTAATGACCTCAGGATACCTTCGTGGCATAGCCGCTATTAAATTTACAATAATATACTGTGGTATTTTTTGACCTTCCTTTTGTAAGGTTTCCATAAGTTCTACTAAAGACAACATATAATTTTTTTTTTATTTAGAAGTGCTAATGATTTTGATCTAAAATTTTGATATATTTTTTATTATATACAGAGTATTTCGGAATTATATGTACACTGGTAGTCAAAATAATTAGTGGAAGTAGCATACCTTATAGAATTTGTTTGTAAACTCTTCTCATTTTGCTTATTAAATAGGTGTGCTTATAAAAAAATCATTTTTGAAGGAATTTGTGTTTAAATAAATTTCTTCACGGTGAGTTAAATACCTTGAATTTTAAAAGCCATGGTCGTCATTTTGAATTTCCAAATTGTAATAGTAGATTTGAAATATTTGGTTTCAAAATACTCTTTGGTTTTCGTTAAAATAGACAAATTATAATCGCCATAGTGGATTCTCCACCATTATCTTAGCAAAATCAGTCTATATTTTAATCATAAAGTATGTTTCGCAATGTCATCAATACAATGGAAATTACTATCATAAATCACGGGGGCCTACGGTAGATCAGTTGTTAACGCGCTGGCCTACCGTCCTAGAGGGTGTGGGTTCGAATCCCACGGATAACCATGGTATTCTACTCTACGAACACAATGGGTCAATGAGTGCAATGGACAAAATGTCTGAGCGCTCAAGGAGGCTACACGTCTCACCCACTCCAATAATAATAATATAATAATCATAAATCATATGATTGCTCCTCGTGATCGTATCACTGAGGTAAACTTTTGAAAAATGTCGTTAGAACGTTTTAAAAATGAAGAACAATGCCATTTCCCTTTTTGGTAAACAACACCATAGTAAAAATGACTTATTAAACTTTAAATTCTTATATATTTTTTTTCCGTGAATCGATATTGATGAAATAAAGCGTATATGTTGCTCTGAGCTAAGCTGAAATTACCTGTGAAAACCCCATGAAAATGCGTCCAGTAGTTTCGGAGATTAACCTGTACAAACAGACATAAAATTTTTAAAAATGGTCTTTTTGTATTCTCTTAGTCTATCTACATTACCCTCAATCAGTTTTTGGTAAATATTTTCTATGTACAGACACGGGGTTTCTACAGTTTTATTATTAGTTATTTATTATATATTGTTAATATAGAAGTAGTTGGTATAATGATGAACATTTTGGTTCCTAGTTATATTACATATGAAACTTTGAACGAGTGTATCCCACTCGCATATGACCAGTTTTTCATTTTTATGTATTGGTTTAATTTTCTGTTTATGATCCGATTCAGCTTGTTTACCAGTTGTATAATTGTTATAAATTCTCTTACTACTTAAAGTAAACAGTACCAAAAACCACTTTCATTTTAAGGACTAAATAATCTCTTAAGGAAAGAAAAAAAAATAACTCGAAAAACATAAAGAAAGCCAAAGCTCAGGTTTCCTGTCCATCTTCCATTCATCCGAGGCCAGGGTCGATTAGATTTTCCGTATTTTCCGCCTCCGAAATCCTGTCATCCATCTTCAGGCTTTCGTCCCTACCCCCTGCCTCCTTCTCCTATGGTTTTTGGGAGTAGGGTCGGGATTGCTTAAGCGATTTAATCTAAAAACGGCTTAGGAACATCTTGTCGAATTTATTAAGATAAACAACCCCCCCTCTGAAGTTGCCCCTTAATCATTCAACTCACGTACGAGAAAATGGGCAGAGCGAAAAAAAATTCATGTCACCTCGCGTTAACCTCACCTGAGAGTCGAGAGGCCGAGGTAACTTTGTCTGTGGGGGTGGGTGAGTGTGAGGTTGAAACAACCTGAGGATTGTGAAGACCTCGGCACAGGAGCAACACACCATGTTTTGTTGCTATTCCCGTCTATTTTTAGTGCGAATGGGGATGTGTGTACGGAGCCCGGTCTTTTGTGGCTCCTCGACACGAAATCCAGTCGACAGTCCGTTCCTTAACGCTAAGGAATGGCTTCGTCCTTTTAGCTTAGTCGCTGTTTTCATAAAGATACTCACCGATTTTTCTTAAGTTATTCTTTAGACGCCACAGAAGTGCCGAAAATCAAAAGATGGTGAAGAAAACGGAGAAATGCGCATGCAACTGCAACTTAAGAGTTTGGCTTAGCGTATCCTGCATCATTGGATTAATCCTTTCCGCCTACGCCACCTATGTTGAGATCAACGTAGAGAAGGACCACAGCTACAAGGCGATGTGTGACATCAGCGAAACGATTAGCTGCACAAAAGTCTTCTCCTCAAGGTAAAAATCAATGAAAAAAAAAAAAAAATAAATGTATTTATATAAAAAAGTCCTGAGGGCGCCTGAGTGAGCTCCGGTGTTTGGGACAGGATATCGGTGTGATTGCGTCTGTGTTTACGAAACAGCGAGAATATTTATGGAAATGCCCGTGCTTTTGTATGGAAGTGTAAATGACATGTAATCACAGGATAATCCCCTGGATCTCTTTTGTTCCAGCTACGGGAAAGGATTTGGGCTGATGGGTCCCATCTTCGGAGAGGATTCAATTTTCAATTCGCCAAATGGAATGATTGGGGTTGTCTTTTACATTCTCATCGCCCTGCTGGGTAAGTGATTTTTCATTTCCTCCTCTTTACTTGTTGGCTTTTATCCTCTCTCTGCCAGGTTTTCACAAATTTCACAACATATTAAGCAAATCGTTCCCCTAGAAATTGTTCTGTGTTTTTCGTGATTGACACTCGAAACCATCCAAGTACGGATTTTTGTTTAACTTTTCGATTAAATTGGTGTACATTCATTCATACATACACATATTTGGTAAGGTTTTTTTAAAGACTGACTATAAGCAAATTTAGTCTAGGGGTCCTAATTTGTTAAAAATTCTATTTACTTTTTTATATTCACGATTACACACTCTCTCGTAAAAATATAGTCTAAAATTTTGTACAGATTTCGTTTACTTTTTAATATTTAATATACCTAGCTTAAAATATTGAGCCTGTGATACATTTATAATATTCTACAAGGTGGCCAATTTAAAAATTGGAATTTCTTCTTGTTATAAAAAAAAACGGCTCAATATTTTTCAATGGTTGAACATTTATTTGAAAGGTTGTTTTATGTCATTTATGTATGAAAAACAATTTCGGTCAAATGACTACCACGGCTGACTTGGCAGTAGCCCATTCAGTCCACCCAATTTTTGAGTACATTTTCGATTGTTTGGGGCCTTATGTTAGCAATAGCAGCTTGAATCTAGTACATGAGGTCTTGAATTGTTTCTGATTTGTTGGCGTAACATTTATCTTTTATCGCTCCCCAAAGATAATAGTCCAACGGAGTCAAATCGCAGCTTCTTGCTAGCCAAATCACATCACCATTTTTGCTGATTATGGGATTTCCGAAGATAGGGCGCAAAAGATCGATTGTAGCGTTCGGCCAAACGATCTTCCGCTCAATTTGCGTACCGTAAACGTTTCGAATGGTCAACTGGCTTTAGCTGCTATACCAATTAAACTTTATATGACTTCATGGCAAGGTCTTCACGCAAAATTCGCATTAAAGAAGTGCGTGCAATGTCCAATTGTTGAGAACGATGACGAGTTGATGTTGATGGTTGCTCACGCACACTTTGAGCAACAGTAGCAATGTTTTCGATTGAGCGCATCGAACGAGTACGTACACGGGTTGGTTTATCCACCAACATTCCAGTTTCATGAGCTCGCTACACGAATTGATCTACAAATTGGGTTTTAGAAGAGTAGCAGTAGTTTATAAATTTGATGCAAAAATTTTAAAATGAATAAAATGAAACTTTGCAATATCTCAATAACTGGAAAAAAACAATATTACGTTTAATCAATTTGAACATTTTAAAACAAAATTGTATAAAATTTAAATATTTAAAAATTTGTTTACCCTTTATAAAACTAAAGAAACTAAGAAGTAATTGATCTTGATTTTGAAAATTAAGGCTTTCTTTTTTCTTATAACCATTAGCTTATTTAAAACAGCATTTTATATGGTATTATTTTATAGCTTAATCCTCAATTTTATCGATAAGTTTTACTATTTATCTAAGACAGTTCTGTATTAAGATCTCAAAGTTGTGAACGATTCCAGATAGAGCCTTTTTATTTTCACCTGAAAATTTTTGAATACAAAACTTAAGAGGATAACTTAAAGTTGTCTAAACCCCCAAAGAAACTTAATTCGGATATCCTATCGTCTTGTAGAGGGTTTTGACACATTATCAGCCTCCAACCCATTTAAATTCCGTGCGTGTGCATATCAAGTTAATTACACCATCCCCTTACCCGTCCTGCAAACAGCCCAAAGGGAATGAAAATTAACACAGCAAAGGAGATCTGCTACCGTCAGCTCGGAGGCTGTGAGCTGAAGCTTTCTTGATTTTCCAGTCTGTTGGGCAAGCAACAAATTCGTCGCCGGCAAGCAAAACAATTAGGGCGACGCTCCGTCGAGGTATGGAAAATTCGCGGGAACAATAAACAAACTCCTTACGAGATAAGAAAATCTAAAACGGAGGCACACCCCCCCCGCGCATCTTAATGTAATCGGTGAGATCTTAATGCGTTTCTGAAAAATCACTGCTGCTCGGCTGATTTGTATGCTTTTACCCACTTAATTTGGGTCTTTAGAAAGACGATAAACGTAAAATGTTCAATAATACCCGGAAAATTTAAAACTTCTGTATGAACATAGTCGCGAAATTTTTACGTATTTTTTCACATGTAGCGGGGGCGGGTGGGTACGAAACATAAACGACTCGCGGTCCGAGTTAAAGGCAGCGTCCAAGGCGAGCAGAGTGTTTTTTGTTTTTTTTTAATTTCTGCTACAATCTTCGAGAACAATACAAAAATGGGAGGACAAGTTCCAGATGGAAATACTTAAATACATCTCAGGTAAACAGATAATTGATGGCGCAGTAGACGCGAATTAAACAAACGCAATCAGCCCACGACATTCTTCGGCGATATTCAACAGGTGAGGTAGATGCCTACAAATTAAGCAATTACGATTTTTAAGGAGTAGAAAATTAAATTTTAAATTCCTTAGCTACTTTGGAATTTATTTCCTTGATTCACAACGAATATAAACTACAAAGTTTTATTAAGTTACGATCATAAACTAAATTTGTCTGAAACTAAATTTCAAGTTGTCTTCAAGAAGGAAGTATTTCGTGGGAGTGATGGTTTATCTTATCTTATCTCTTTTCTCATCTGAAAAGGTTTCTAGGAAATCTTTATATTTTGCAAATTAAAAAATACGTTAAAATTAGCCTCTTCTAAAAAAGTTGTATGTTGGCGTTCATAAAAACTTTATGATGGATTATCTGAAAGAAAAAAATCAATATATTAGTTGTGTTTTTTTCTTGATAATCCGATTTTTCCACAAATTTTGTATTGAATTAAAATTTAGGTATAGTTACTTATAGCAAAAGTTTTTAATTTTAAGAAAACAGCATCAAATTGCATTGATTTATGCCGACTTAGCATTAAAAGCTCGACCCAATAATTTTTCCAATTCATGACTTTCGTTTCGAGCTCCAAATTAGATCATTAAAAAAAATACAGCTATTATAAATTGGTAGATCTATCGATGTAGCTAACTTTAACTTATTTTTAACTTTCAATATAAATCTATATTTGATCAATTTTTAATGAAATGAGTTCGAAACGCAAAGAACTAAGTCCAGCAATTTTCCCCGCTTACAGTGAAAATACTCAAGTGTCGTATTCGGTATTTGTCAAATAAAAAGTTAAAAATAAGTAGATGGAAAAGTTTCTTACAGAGTAGAAAGTATAAGAAAGGCCCAGGACTGGAAGGCCGAAGGGTACTAGTGATAAAATTTTTGAAAAAAAAGATATTAAAATGTATTTAAACAAATCTTTCAATGTCAGTGAGAGATGTGGTCACAAAATTTTTAAAAAAATAAATGTCGGGGTGATACAAAGGCCAAAAGAGCGTAATAACATTAAGACAATATAAAAACAAAAAAACCCAAATGTACTATCAAGCAACAAAACGTAGCAATAAAACGCTCTAATTTATTGTAGGTCCAGGTAGACCGTATTTCCTAGGAGGCACAATCAATGCGGACAAATATGTTAAGTAAAGGTCTTGTTTTTTTAAGGGGTAACTTTATTTTGGTCGTAATTAAGCTACCTGTTACTACGCAGCAACAACAAAAGACTGGTATCATAAAAATAATGTGGTATATGTGGAAAAGTATACGAATCCACCAAATGTTCCAAAACTTCGTCCGATAGAATTATATTGGCCTCTCGTTAAAACAACGTTAAGAAAAAGGGTAGAGCAGCAGAATCACTAAATGAATTTTCAAAATTGTATTTTTCAACTACTAGAAAAGCTACAAATGATACTGTGCAAAAATTAATAAAAATAAATGTTGTGTAGAATTAGTATTTTAATGTCCGACCTTAAATTTTTGTTCTAATAATAAAAACAGTTTTTAAATACCTACGAAGTTTTTATTTAATGTTATATAACTTCAATAATCGTGCAAAACTTTTCGATACAGTCCGTATATAAAGGGGTTTACTCCGAAATATGTTTACAGCTGCGTCGCATTACTAAAAATTGTTTTACAAAATAATTTTATAAAGTGCGGAACGCCGTATCACTTTAAAATGACCATAACTAACTAAGTACTGAGTATTTGCCAGTAAAATTTTGTACATTATAAGTTATGTATTCTTAGAAGCGTTATACGTTTAGAAAATCGAAATTTTTGATAAGGTACCCTAAACAATTCTGGCTTAAATGCTCCTTTTAAAAATTTAATATTTAATTTATACATAAACATATTTATGTAATGAAGTAAAATAATTCGTAATATTTCTAAAATAAAGTTTAACTCGTGCATTTTGTCAGTTTGGTCAAAATCGAAATTGGGCTGGGCTTTATAATGAAAAATCGCAATTCGTATTCTTATACTGAAAGTTTGTTTTCGCCTAAAATTATGAGTTTCGTAAGATGAATTTAACGTCTTACGGCTCAAGCAGGCCAACAATATTAAACGGATGTAGAATGGTTTAAGTACAGGGCCCTTTCCGGACCCAGGATACGTCTTCTGAGCTCTCCCTTTTTTGATGACCTCAACGACTTGGGATCTGATGACATCAGGGATCTAGCGCAGTTCATTAAAGAACCTTAAATGGTTTAAAACGGGCTAATCTGTGGGGAAGGGAACAGCATCCCCTCTCTCTCGTAGTATCACAATGGACCACATCTGGCCTAAGTGTGCCTTCGGGCAGCCACTGTAACCGAACTTAAGTAAAGGGCATTTCACCCGCCTCTTTGAAATTTACATCTACATCTTAGGTAGATATAAACAACAAAATAAAAAGCGTACAAATACTCACGTTTCCTAAAATTAGTGTTACTTAAACGAACTAAACGTCTTATAGCTCAAACAGGCCAACGAGATTAAAATACACCTTCATGAGAGGTATGGTAAAGGGTGTTTCAAATTCCGCGGTTTTTTTTTATAAGAATAAATAAAACACATAATTTGCATACGTTTTAAAAAACAGTTTATTGGTTAATTGAAGTATCAGTAATAAAATTTATATTCGAAAAATAATATCTGCCAAATGTCCTCCTCTTGCAGCTCCACAGACGTCCACTCTTTTGTTAATATTTTCAATAACATTTCGACATAATTGAGGCTCTATCTTATCAATAACACGAATAATTTTAATTTCTCAAAGCAGGCATCGATTGTGGATTGTTTTTATAACCCTGACTTTTCGCATAACCCCAAAGAAAATAGCCTAACGGTGTCAAATCACATAATCTTGGTGGCTAATTAACATCACCATTTCTTGAGATTACATGTTAAGAAAATTGTTCTCTCAATAAATCAATTGTTTCTTGTGCAAAGTGAGGTGTAGCCCCATCTTGTTGAAACTAAATATCCTCTAGATCAATATTCATTAATTCAGAGCAGAAAATTTCGGTTATCATCCGACGATATCGATCACCATTGATAGTTACAGCTTCAGCAGTAGCATTTTTGAAGAAGTAAGGTCCAATTACACCACCTGACCAAAATGTACCAGCAAGTTCAAAATGTGCTTCATCGGAAAACATGATTTTTTGAGAATAATAAGCTGGTTGTTTAATCATGAAATTGACAAATGACGACGTTTTAAATGATCTAATGGCTTTAGTTCCTGTATCATTTGAACCTTATATGCCTTCAGAGCTAAATCGTTGTGTAAAATACGACGTGTTGTTGATCCACTAAGTCCAACTTGTTGTGAACGTCGTCTAATGGACATTTTAGGATCTTCAGCAACACTTTCACTAACAAAATCAATATTTTCTTTTGAACGACCGCTACGACTGTGTTTTTCACGTTTTTGATCTTCCGCCGAACCGGTCTCTTGAAATTGTTGAATAATTCGAACAATAGTGCTTTCAGATGGACGATTATGTAAACCATAAAATTCACGTAATTTTTTAAACACATTTTTTACAGAACGCTAATTAATAATAAAATAATTCAATAAATTGAACGCGTTGTTGTATAGTGTACAAAGACATTTTTATAAATGTCATACATTACACTTCTTAAATATCAACGTACCCAGACGAATTATATATTTTATTTATTTAAAAAAACACCCTTTATAATGGACCATATCGACTAAGTGCAAGGTATCTATCTTGCCATATTTTGTACGAAATGCGCCTAAAATTTCATAAGAAGCATTACCTTCAATTAAAACACATAAGTTAGAAACAGATATCTCTTCAGATGGGGACCGTATTTAAAAAATTAATTAATTATGCTTTTTTTCCGACATCTGAAAATTACGCCCAAAGATTTAAGAAACGTCCTAATACAAAAGTAAGTAAAGTGATAAAATTTCTAAGAAAGTCGAACATTTTAAGGATGTTTAATTAAGCAGTACTTATAACACCACCGGCTGAAACCTAACTAGCATATTTATAAGAAAAATATATGTCATTTATCACATTTTTAAACTTCAAAACGAATCTCAATAGTAACTGATATTTCACTGTTTGGGCTAAACTATTTCCCTTTATTTCAGTTAATTGAAAGCAATAAATTTTTTGAAAAAACAATCTACTTTTACCATCCAATGGAAGTAAAAAATCTGAATACTTCCACAAATCTTTGTTCAACGTTCTAACGATTTACAATTCAAGATATTTAAGATCGAATCGGTTTTTTGCAAATATTTCTATGCATGAATAAAGGTTACTATAAAATTTATAGATCATAAAATTACCTACCAACTTCATCTAAATAATTTTTTTGTACGATCAACCGTTCTCGAGATATATTACGGAGAGATGGAGGAATGCAAGCGACGATAAAGTTTTTTAGGAGGTATGTTCATTTAAGTTGTTATAGATTCTAGCAAAGCAGAATATCAAACGAGGGCTCATTCTTAGGATAAAAGTATCTTTCCAACGATACCTTATTTATTAGGATTTTGGAGTTATATTGATTCAAATTCACAAATTCGTTAAGGTGCGGGATTTTCTTGTATTCTTAAAAATCTTCTATGGAAAAGATTATTTATTTTTTTAATTTTAACTCCCATAACTCTTACATTTGGAAATGGATTTTAACAAGAAAGTACTGTTGAAAAGGTACTTTTGTCCTCGTTTGAATAAGTCCCTGCTCAATTTTCTTCGATATTCTTACAAGAATCTATAAGGGCTTGAGGGAGTGAGGAAGGAGTAATTTTAGAAGAAGAAATAAATGGCTTATTTTCTAAAAGAAGGTCAGGTTGCTTAAAAGAACATTAAATTTCTTAAAGTGAAGAATTTTTATCTGACCCAGACTTTCAACCCTACTTATCGAACTGTAAAATAATTTCAAAAATAAAACATTTGGGATTAGGACATTGAATTAGTTTACAAAACAGGGATTTTCCCCCGTATTGTCGTATGAAATACGACAGCCCCGAACACATTCCAACTGTCCAGTTCGCATGCCAGGCTTAAAGATTAGGATTTGTCCTGCGCTCATTACTTATGAATGAGGGAACGGACGTCCCTCGGGAAAAGTTTTAATAACGCAAACAGCGATCGTAAGCGTCATCAGCTTATGTAATTCGGCACGTCCCGAATAAATTACCATTTAAAAGTTGCTCCAGTTCAGCCAGGCCACACAGCATCCATAGAACGTTTTAAATTGAAAAACTTTTGATAACAGCGGATCATTTAAGGCTTTTAAGACGGACACACTTCATTTATTTATTTTCCTTTTTTTTTGGTTTTGTTTTGTTTTATGTCGGCGAAAAGTTTTCGGTCAAGCGAATCTTACAAATTCACAGGAAAGCATAATTCTTTTCTCTCCCAACCCCACCCGTATAAGTCGAGGGTGTAAATGGAATGTGAAGTTGAAAAGGAAGTTCAAGCGGACATATAAAAAAGGGAAAATTTTTAAGGAACTTCCAAATTATCCCAAAATCTTCTCCATTATCCTTGGATGAGCATGCTAAGAACAAACAATTCCCGGTTCCGGGCTATGTCTTACCGGAAACAAAGTTTTCCTGCGTTTCTTTCAGTAGTTTTCGAAATTCTCTCGCGCGATTTCTTAGTTTAACCAACCCACTGTCGACGTTCCCGCTTCATTTCCTGTAGTAGTGTTATCTCGCGTAACCTTTTTACTTATCTTTTAGTTTTTGCAATATTTCCAGGTTTCATCAACATTCCGGCAATTGCTAAGATCGTTGTGACGCTATGCGCCGTTTCCAATCTTATGTCATTGTATCTCGCGTATCTTTTATACTTCGTGCTCGAGGACTTTTGTGTCGTCTGTGTCTCAACTTATGCCGTCAACTTGGCCAACCTGCTCATCGCCTTGGAGCGGTACAATCAGCTTAAGAAACTTTCAACGGATTCCCTCAAGAAACTTGATTAAGTACTTATGACAACGTGAAAAACTTTCCCTACCCCTCAACCCCCATTTCCCCTTCCTACACTATCTCGTCTACTATCCTGCGCGCGCGAAGACGAAGAGAAAAACTTTTATATGTTTTGTGTCAGATTAGTTCCTTAGTGCTGCTTGCTTTCCGGCTTGGTACAATACTTTTTGTGTCTTCAGTGTCCGCCCGACACTCCCACGCCTACCCTTCCCCCATCCATCCCTAACCCATCCCCATCGTCCTTTTGTACCCTTTGTCACGCTAAGTGCAAATGGGTTGTGGAAATGGGCCAGGATATGCCCGCCCTCCCCGTCATCCCAATCGTAGTCCCGACCATGTCTGATGTGCTGAAATAAATTTTTAATCAAAAGTTTTTGCAAGTTTTTATCTGTTTATTTGTTTAGACGCAGAAGTGAGAGACCCGCTCAAGAAACTTTTACCAGGATCTAGATTTGAGAGCGTCTTATTTTCATAATTCCAGGGATTAACGAACAAATCCGGTTTTATTCGTGGCAACAGCAGAGCGGTGCACAAAACTCCGCCAAACTAACTACTACTCTTCGGCAACTTTTCACTCTAGTCTTTTACGTAATTAAATGGCTCGAATTAAGGAACTTGTGTTGAAAATTCAATTTCCAGCTGAGCAAGTGGCTAATTTAACGTGCTGCTCCGGAAGTGGGGTTTCAAACTTTTCTAGGGTAGGAAAGGGGAGGAAACCAGGTAAGCATAAGTAATTGAATCAAGTTACCATAGAATGTATAAAATATGAAGAGTCATTCGTAACTGATTCACTGTTGCTTCTTCAATGGCTTTGTTAGCTATTACTTTGGAGTTAACAGCTAAAATACTCTTATTGCATTTTTATCATTTTATTTATCAAATCAATACATACTACAAAATAGTGTTTTCTAAACTACAAAAGGAAAATTTTAAACTACCTTTGGAGAGGTTAAACCACATTGAGATGATCAGAATTTATGGATAGATTTATTATTTTTACTTTCCACATGCCCAATTCCAATTAATACCTCAGATATATAAATTTATAATATAGAATAAACTTTTTATACTTTTATAATCATTATAACTTCATAGAATTTTGGTGCAAGCATTGCAAATTTAAGGTAATACTATAAGTATATTTAAAAATATTTGATTTTAATACGGCGTTGCGATAATTTTTATATTTTGCGTTTTTCTTGAATGTAAGAGTCCCTTGCCTTATTAATAGATCTATTGAGGACATTATCTATTTTATAATTATCTTTTAAATAAAATCCGTATACTGTCCGAATTTGTTGTAATTATAAACAAATCAGTAGGCGAAGGTGGGATAAAATGAGGTACTTAAGGTTTTATGGTTAATACAATATTTATTGAATTCGCTTAATACAAGCTACTAAGAACATAAATTAATAAGTAAAAATTAATTTAACTTAAGTTAAACAAAAAATAAAAATAAAATGAAATTAGGGACTGGGTAGGATAGGGCGGGGGCAATAAAGAGCGCGCTTGAGAGAGAGCTTATTTAAATGGAAGTCGAAGGTGGAACAGTTGTTGGCCTTACGCAGCATTCGGGTAAAAGGTTCGAAGTGGCCATAGTTTGTTCGGTGGGTTTCGAGGCGAAAAGTGGGGAAAGATCTGATGTTACGGGGGTTGGTATTGAGGGATATTCGATGAAGGAAGTCTGGGCAATCTATAGTGCCGACAAGGACTTGGTGGACAAAGACAATATCGGCTACATCGCGACGAAGGGAAAGGGGTTGGAGATCGATTAATTTTAGGCGGTTTTCATAGGGAGGAAGTTTAAGGTGGTCGGACCATGGAAGATTACGCATGAAAAGCGGATAAATCTTCGTTATAGAATTTCGTTAGTATATACCTAGAAAACTAATACCTTATTGATCAAAACTTTGATTATTAGTCTTTCTATTAATTGCTACTCGTATAATAGGAATATATTTATTTTAAGTAGTTTGAGAAAAAATAACTAAAATAAGGAACATGAAAATATCAATCTATCTTGTTCCATCTAAAGGATAAACTGGTAGGGGTAACCTAAGGACAAAGTACGGTTTAGTATTATAATTTTGTACTATAAATACAACTTCTCACCATTCTAAAATTTTAGTGTAAAATCACCCGAAGGGAATAATAGAATCTCATTTTTATTTATCTGCCCAATTTTTCCCCTTCTGGTGGTTCTACGTGAAAGTAGTATTTAAAAAACTATTATAAAAATTAATTCTTATTTTAATATCTTATAAGTATGGTCTATTGCAAGCTTGTCATAAAAACTACTTATTCTATAAAACAATAACGCTACGAATTCAAAACTAAATTTATATCAAAGCAAGAAAGGTTTTTTCTAACTCATGAATCGGCAAGATTTTCTACTCTGATCTTATTCACAACATTGATTGGGACCATTTCTAAAAAAAATAAAATATACACTACTGATCAAAAAAAAAAAAGTGAGCACAGCAAAATATTCAATAAACTGGTACAATAAGGGTGGTGAAAAGTAATCAGACTTAAAATATTTTGACAAAAATCAAAGTATATTCTTAAGTATTTCATAAATGACAGCAATAAATATTTAGAAAAATGTTACTTATATTTACTAATAAGGTATGTTTCACCCTGTGTTCTTTAAAACTTCCTCTAATCTCCTTGGGATGTGTGGGACGCTATAAATTTTGGTAGTTATGAGCGTTTTCACATTAAACGGACTCCACTGTAGTTACCAAATATAATTTGAGAAAGAGGTTATTTTTTGGCCCCATCTATAGTTAAATGCACGTTAATTCGATCAGCTTTTAACCCGTTTACTTTTCATTTGGCTGAGTTTTTAAATTCTTTTATTTAACTTACACTACGTGTCGTCAAATCTTGCAATGCAAAATTTTTATACTTAGACTTTACCAAACTCAATGAAATTTGGCGAACATGTATAACTTCGGTGACAATACAAGTTAGTGGTGTTTCCTGAGCGAATCCACCCCCGCATCCCTTATTTCCACCCACGCATCACTAAAATCATTGTACTTGTCTAACTTTTTCAATTTTAACTTATAAATCATTTATAACAATAAAATAAAAGAATTTCTTTTAAAAATTTTTTTAAATATATTTCTCTTGTTAAACTTATTTTGATGGTTTTCGTTTTTAAAATGAATGTAAAAAATTTTTTCGAAATTGTTAAATTCTATAAAATTCCTTGGCGTGATTGGAAGTACTTTTATAAGATCATCAAACTAAAAAGTATCTAGTTGTAAGACGTAAAAATAATAAATAATAATAAATTTTTGAATTTTCTCTCGTATTCCTAGTTGCCCTCTGTTATGGGGCAAGTTAAGCAGGATGACTTCATATTCATTGCGATTTAGAACACCAGAGCCAATCCAAAATATATGCCGCCGCATAAACTTCACACCCATAAGACCCTAAATTATTTCAGCGTGCTCGAAGGCACGGTTCGAATTACATACGTCCGCTTGTCTAAGACCCGCCATAATCCAATATTTATTTAAACAGACACCGGAGCACCCTCTAGCCCGTGGCTAGATCCGCTCTAGCCTTATCAGGGTCTTGTTTGTGCAGCCCTAATTCGGTTCTCCATGTAAAGTGATTACGCTCGGCTCAGGTGCCCCCTTCATTGATTATGCATCGTCTGGATCAAGCACTGTGTCAACGGAGTGGTCCTCCGGGCGCGGAGCCCCACAGTCATCTGCTTGATTGAATTGAATTAGCTGCTAGCGGTGGCGACGACGGCCCCGTCCGGTGCCCTACTCCAGGCTGGAACGTTGGCAGCGGTCTGAGTGGCATTCCTTTGAGACGTTATGAATTTTGCAAGAAATCGTTGAAAGACAGTGGCTTAAATGGGAGTGCACATACACTCAACGATGACGGCACGTAGACGCGTCTAAGGAAATTGCGACGGATGATTGAGGGCCGCCCAGACAATGGGCGAGCTCCTTCCGAAGCTACTCAAAGTGGCTAGCCGCTGCATAAAATCAAAGCTCGTTAAAAACCATTGAAGGGTTCCATAAACCGAAGGGAAAATGTGAAAATTGGAAAAGTTATCCCGCACCTGAGCTCGATGCGATCGACCTACTGATGTCAGTCAGTTCCACTTGGGCGCACCACTAAATCAAACAAAAGTGATGAGCCTCTCAAGACGCCTCCAGACGCGAAAAGATTCAAAGACACCATCTTTTTGCTATAATCGAACCATCTACGGAGTCTGCCGTCCGACTGGTCCATTGAAATACTTTCGCGCCAAGGTGAATAGTAATGAACTGTGAAAAGACGACGGTCGAAAACGGAGACGGTGGAGCAGCTTCTTAAAGTCTATCGTCTCTTCGTTTTTGGCGGCAGAGCAATTTGCAATTGAATCGATTCTTGCAAATTGTGCTGCATTTAACTGTGATTTCAAACCGCCCCCACATGCGAGCGAATTTTGTATATCCAATCACCGAGACTGGCACTTCAATTTGCTCTGCAGGTAGAATGGGGGTCATTAGGTTTAGGTAATAGCGCTCGAAACGGAACCGATTATTAGTAAATTTCGAAGTTGACAGCTTTATGAGGATCAGTAGCAAGATCAGCTTTGGATAGGGCTCTATTCAATCATTTTCATCTAGAAAATAATAGCCAGGAAAATGATTTATAGATCTGAAAGCAATAAAAATTGCATTATGTACTGAAAAACAGAAGAAGCTGCAAAGATATAAAAAACAGCAAAAGGTTATCTTCGTATTAACAGCACCAACCTTCGTGAAAATAGGTTTAAAATTAATTCATTATATTTTAACTAAGATTTTAAAACATATATCTACTACTCCAATACAAAATAGTTCGCCCATCCGTCTTTTAACGATTACTTGAAAAAAAACAAATAAAATGTTGTCTTTTCTAGAATAATGAAAAACGAAATATTGTACCCAGTTTTATGTTTATTATATGTACTTTTTAACGATAATTTATCATTTACAACAAAATTCGTTGAAAACCAAAATACAAAAGAGGCAAAATAGTTCGCCTACCTCAAAAATGAAGCAAAATAGTTCGCCTACTCTGACTATTTTATTAGTAGAACTGTTTTCATGCATCAAAATTTCTTTTATATACAACAACGATTTATCTTTAATCATTTTACAAAATGTGGCTTATTAAATTGAAGGTCTTGATTAAAGTAAGTTTAAATAAAACGGCTCATTAGAAAAATTATTGTTAATGTTCATAAAACAGAAAAATCTGCATATCATACACTTCCTGACAAAATGATGATCCACCCATAAATTTTACCTGTTTCTTGAAAAGGAGCACGTACAGTTTTATTGTCTGTTGTAAAGACAATCTTTGAAAAATGCTAATATACATAATTATTTTTTCTTTGAAATTCATTTTAAGTAATTATCTGGTGTTTTCTAAAAAAATGATGTATCAAAATGATAACCAAGGTAACAAATATTACTTTTAAAATAAAATGAGCGATTCGGGTATCATGATATAAATAGAGCACTCGTTGTAAAATGAATTATCAGTGTGTTTTTGAAAGTCAGTACTGATAATGGGCAGTGGAAAGCACTTAAACGAGACTGAAAGAGAAATAATTTTAAATTTAGACAAAGAAATAAGGAGCCAAGAAAACTCGATAGCGGGACAAAACTTTATTTTTCAACAGGATAATGCTGTAGTTCATACCACCAGAAGAGTGAAAGACTATCTTAAAGAAAATGATATAGAGCCTCTGCAATGGACACCAAGGTCTCCAGATCTTAATATTATCGAAAATGTTTGGGGTCATTTTGCAAGAACTGTTTATTAAGGAAACAGGCAATTCTTAACCATAAATGAATTGAAAAATGCTGTTGAGGCTGCTTGGAATTTAATTATCGCTGACCTAGCCGAAATTCAAATTCATTAGTGCTTACTATTTGCACCAGTTAGTTAGAAATTGTAGTTTCATTTTAACCAGGTAAAACTACTGGATAATATGTAAAATAAGTTTTTAATACTAAAGTTGTAGAGAATATCCTAAAACCTTCTTATATTAAACATTAAAAGGATGCAAGATATGAAAAAATTCTAAAAGGTATTGCAAACAAGGTGTATGCGGATAGAATAGTAACTTAAAGGTAGGTTTTTCTAACATTCTTTGTAATATAATCCCTTTGAGTTAATAGTACAAACTAAACAAATCGCGGGGTCACCAGAAATTACAATCCGCTTTCATAACAACTGAGAAACGCACTATCGGTGGTACATTTTCTACAATAGCAGGAGTGTCCCTGGTGCCCCGGATTTGGACAATCGTAATCGCGAAAAGTGCCTCTCGTTATTTGCAAGGTGTGTTGTTACCTCCAAAAGAGGCATTAGAGGAAGTTTTTGATTTTGGAGATTTTGCGTGCCTGTCCGGCAACGTAACAGAAACGATGCAGACCATTTATCACCTGTCACACAATGATTGGGTATGATTAATCAACACCGAATCACGACAGTGACGCGCTGACACCTCAATTAATTCACCCAAGTCTATCTTTTCCTCTAAAAATATGTGAAAACAATTTGCGCAAAGAGGGCAACAAAAGTGGCCAGAAACGATGCGATCGCAACTGTTTAAGGTAAAAAGAATTTCAACTATCAGCTCAGGGGGTGATGTACTCGTACTTTCCTCAGGTGAGCGCACTTCATCGCGATGCATTGATAATTTGCCCGCTAAGGCAGAGGAGAGATTTCGAATTGTGTCAAGCTGCATCGCAAGAAGCCAGCCAAATCAAAAGACCGAGCAGTCTTTGAGTCGGGCGCGCTTTTTATGGGGAGTACACCATAAAAGGTCACCTCAAACGAGTCTGGCACACGTGAAATGAGCACACTGGAACAGGTAGGCACACAGGTAATCAGCGGGCGACAAATATGGCCGGCAGGTTTCATTCAATCTTCTTGACAAATGGCAAAGTAAACAGCTCGAGAAAAGTGAAAAGGAAATTTTGTAAGCAAACAAGCAGATTGTCTGGTCGCACCACTTTTTTTTTATATTTTCTTTTGAAGATAAATTCAAAAGAAGAATATCGGAGAAGTGAAGAAGTTTCACAATTAATAGATTCTTTGGAATCAAAGGCGATTTACGCCTGAGTCAGAATTTTATAGCTGAATTATTTCAAGTTATTTCCATTTATATTTTTTGCTTACCTATTATAAAAGCAGGATCGAATTTTTATTAGAATCTTCGATATAAAGACGAATTTATACTAATTTAGAATTAAATTAAAATCCTATCACCTTCCTTCGATAACATCTATAGGATTAATTTTTTTAGAGTTGTTCAGTACAAATCTGATCGGCGATTTTCGAAATTCAAGATGACGAATGAAAGACTTGAAAAAAAAACTATCAAATATTATAAAAATATTTTTGTCTAAAATTATGTGTATGGAGGTGTCCAGGTAAGCTTTTGTTCTTGTATTGAAATAGATAGGTATCAATTCCTAATGGAAATATTCATGCATTGGTTATAAAACTCTTGAATCTCGAATGTTTGAGGCCGAGCTCGGAATTAGCAAACTCATCCACGCTATTTAAGATAAAAATATTCAACATTCGACAATCTTTACAGAATTTCCTACTTAACTTACATATGAATTAATTTCCATTTGTTTGTAGTAGAGGCGAGTTGAATTCGCTTTGGGCTTGGTTTTGAAGAAATTGTAACAGTGAAATCAAAACTAATATCATGCGGTAGGAAAGCCAAAACCAAGCCGTGATTTGCAAAGTGGAGACAAAACCAAGACCATGCGAGATTTGAAAAAGAAAATAAAGAATTTTTATACCGAACTTTTCAACACAATACAATACACGTGGGAAAAATGATAATACACAAGCATATCCAAATTTAATAAACACATTTTACATTTGAATGAAATCTTTTGTTCAGCCTTCAGCTATCGTTTGGAAAGATATTTGGGATTACAATGAAATCATATATCAGCAGGATAATACTCTCCGCCACACATCTCGGCCAACAGGAGAATGGATGAAAGAAAACAACAGTCGGATTTTAGATTACTCAGCTCAATCATAGGATATAAATCCGATAGAGCATTTGTGATCTATTTTAAAGGCTTTGAAAAGTTAGGAATCATCAAATAACAACAAAAGATAGCTTTAAGACCACTCTACTTGAAAAATTTAACAAAATTACCATAGAAGATTTGTAGAAAATCAGTTTGTATATTCCAAATAGAGTGTATGCTGTAATAAAAGCAATGAGGGGGGGCTAATATTAATAAATTTGATGTATAATACTTAATTTCATTCCTACTTTTCCTACATTCAGTAAATGGCTTAATACTTTTGGCTTAATTTACGAAAATTTAATTTTTTTAGAGAATGGTGACGTTTTATCGAATGAATTTGAGTTAAAATGAAAAAAATAACGAAATAAAATTGCTGAATAAAATCAAAACAATTAAAACACTGAATAACTATAATACATTTATTGTAGTATGCTTCAATACTTACTAACTCTGGCAGTGTCTACATTTTAGCTTTAGAAACCTAGAAAAACGGGAGATATTTGATAATCGTTGATATTCGAAATATAAGAGCGTCACAAAGACTTACCTTTTGTCATAATTATTTAAAAATTCAAGAAAAACATCTGTGATAAAAGAAAGATCTTAAAAGGATTCCAGTTTTTCATTTTGTGGTTTGTAACCCAAATTAGGTAGTTATTTTTAAATTTCTCAATGACAAAGAATACTAAAATAACGTACATTTTTTACGAAACGTTCAACTTTAATAGATCCATGACCATTAGGTAAAGATTTGTTTCTTTGGTAGATGCAATGTTCTCCTGGAGAGTTATATAAACAAATCATATTTGTTTAAGCTGCTTGTAAACAATCTATCGAAGCCATCTTCGCTTGCGTAATAGATGTTCACCTGTGTATGCCTTTTATCTCAGAATATCTAAATAACCCATCTTTTAACCGCCAAGTCTAATCAACATTCCGCGGCTGACCAAAGTAGGTGTGAAGCCTTAAAATAAATCATCGTCGTCACGACGCAGATCATACAACTCAATCTGTCCGCATGGATGGACGTCGGTCGACCCAACCTCTTGCGAAAACGTTTCGCAGGCAAAGGTGGGGAGAGCCCAGGGCACCAACGTCTTGGCTCGCCCATTTTCACCTCCTTGGTGAAGAAAACGATTTATAACTTGGCCTGTATGCGAGACACAATGTCCATCTAACTGCCCACTGTTGCGCTGAGATAGTTTCGGTAGCCCGAAAATGCAATCAAACTTACCTGAATCTATTTATCGTATAAAGAAGGTGGACACACACGGCACCTAATAAGTCAATAAAGGTGAAATCTTGAGAGCAGACTTTTTGTCGTAGTCCACCCGGTCTTTCCTAATCCGTTAAAGTGCTACCAGTGACATCAGCGGTAAATTGGCGGCCAATCAGAGGGAATGATCCCAACACGCGACTTAAGTTGACTTCGTGTCAACGATCACCTGGACATAGGGAAACGGATGGAACAAAGAAATCCGGGGGTGAGTTCGTCACCTTTTTATTTATTTTTATTATTCAGATCTAGTCAGATTTTAAGGCATTCGCACGCAAAAGTCCCAAGGACACCTCGCCAGCTACTTTGCATCAGAATCAAGTGGCTCTCGATCATAAGAAAACAGCTGCCGCTGATATGCTCGCGGTTGTATCGGAGCGATGCAAGGTCTGTCCCGAGCACGGCTCGTGGGATGGACGTGTTTCATGTTTTTCTAGACTCTTTCCATTTGGTAAAGTATGCTTGAAGTTGGTCTCGAGAGCCCCCTCTGACGGGGAGTGGGCGACCCGCAACGAAATAATTTGTCACTCGCTGTGTGTCCGACAAGTGAACGAATTTTTATTGCTGCGTGTAGAGGATCAGGCCACTTTTGCTGCAATTGATTGATTGTCCGCCGTGACGGATTTCTGGGATTTCCTCCAGATAGCAGGGTCATTGGGGATTGGGGCTAGATCACCTCAGCAACAGCTGAAAGAAGTGCACTTTCGGGGGCACCTTTTCCATTTAAAGCAGGAGTGCCTCTGGTCATTCAAAATCGATCAATCGAAATCCATAACAAATATATTTAGTCACATTGCTCTTTTACCTTGGAAAATTTGCTAAATTGATTTTACCAAAGAGACTACGTATATTTATGGATTTACATCTTAATCCAAACTTAGCCTAAAGACTTACTACACACTATAATTTTTAGTTTATTATTATGAAAGTAACAAAATGTATTTTAATAAAGAAAGTACCTTTCAGAGAGTTACCAATGATTCAAATGATTCAAAATATAGCGAGATTTTCGTTATAAAGTGGCGGTCGTTTTCTGTTTGTTTTTTAATTTGAACTCCTATAACCCCAACATTTAATATTCTCGATTCTAACAAGTCAGGTATTATTGAAAAGATAAAGGGTTTACCAATAACAACGATAGGATTTAAAATATAAATAAAATACAGTAATTTTGCCCAAACATGGTATATATTATTTTTATTAGTATATTCTACACCATTTATGATGTAAACTATTGTTCAAATGGACACTTCAACTCGTCTTGGACTAGTAGATTCATATACACAAATTTTTTATGACTTTGTGCACCATTTCGGTTGGTATGGCGCCAATGGTAGCTTAAGTTCATAAAGGGTCTTGGGTTTGTTAGCATAAACCTGTGATTTAACACGGTCCCACAGAAAATAGTCTAATGGTATTAAATCAAACGATCTTGGCGGACAGCTGTGAGGGCCATTTCTCAAAAGTAATGACTCACCGAACTTTTTGCGCCATAAATCCATTGTAACGACGATTGTGTGGTAAGTTGCGCCGTCCTGTTGAAAATAAATATCGTTCGGGTCAATATCATCAAAATCAGGGAAGAAAAAATCGATCATCGAACAGTTACGGCTCGTCCTACTTCATTATTGAAGAAATATGGTCCAATGATGCCACCACATAATAAACCGCAACAAATAGTGCGTTTCTCCGGATGTAATGGAGATGCATTAACTACTTGAGGGTTTGACTTACACCAATAACGAGAATTTTGCTTATTAACAAAGCCGTTTAGCCAAAAATGTGCCTCAACATATTTTACACGAAATGCCCTTTGAGTGGTAACAAATTTGCTCGAATTTTGATAGAATGTTTGGACAATTTCCAACAACAAGTTTACATAACTTGGTCATGGTGTAATGGCAAACCATACCTAACACAACTGACACCATATGTATATCAAAAATTCATCCATAAACATGACTGCTATAATCTGTTAAAATCATATCATCCATATTGGTAAACCCTGTACTTTATCCTTTTATGAATGAGCCTCCGTTCTATATCCTTACAAGGTTCTATAAGTGAGGGTACCTCCTAAACAATTTTAGGAGATTTGCGGGGTAAATAATAAAAGTTTACTCTTAAGAGAGGTAGTCATAGGATAGTTAGTTTTTTTGCACCATATGAGCCTGAAAACCGAGAGCACTAAGGAGGATAGGGCAACATTTATTTAATACTTACGAGTATTTTATAATAAATAAGTAAATAAATGTTTACTCAGGACTGGAATGGATTGGTATAACGTTTCATAATTAATTTAAATTTAGAAAAGTTGATGTGGAAATGTAGATATGTAAATTTGTGTTGAAATTATGCTATACTTAATATCGTTGCATGTTTCTTTTAATTTACACTTTATTACTACCTAGAAAAACTTTATGATATGATATTTATATTGCAATTATATTGCAATACCATCAAAAATAATTTTGAGATATTTGATAAATATAATTTATATTCACTAAACGTACTATTATTAATTAGTATGTAAATCGACAATATCGAAACCTTGCAGTAAACATATCAGAGGAATGAAAACAATCAGTCGAGAATACATAATCAATCAATCAATTCATTGAAGGTGCGTTATTGAGTAATATCTAACTTCCGACATTAAGACCTGTGACACCTGCCTAACCTGGATGCAAATAATTCCCGCATCATTCAAGGTATTTGAATGAAAACATGAAAATTTGCTAATTCATCAAAAATACTCGTATATAAGGTCTATTCACTTTTCCTTTTTCAGTGAGAGTTTTTTTCTTTGTTACGAATTGATTAAATACTCGAATAGTTTGAAGATGACTCGATAGGGTTATTTTGGGAGCTTTCGTTTAAATTTCTAAGATTTTATATATTTATGATTTATTTAATGGTTTTGTTATGATGACCGGATTTATCGAACTGGAAAAGAGATTAGTGAATAGAAAGATTTCAAAATTGTTTATACCAAAATGAATGAGAGGTATACAGTGACTCAAAAATATGTTTTTAATGTTTGCATTTTCTTTTGGTATGGTACGATACTGGCTTATTACTTGGTAATCCGCACGGATAAGTATTAACATTATAACACAGTAAATGTCTACTGTTAGTACGTACACATATTTCTTTAGTTTTGCTTTTTACATTTGCGTAATAGCACGAAAATTGTTCTAACCACAGTTGGTTAGTTGGTTTAATTTTTTATAATAAAAAACAGTCTTTTAGTGTAGAACAATTTTAAAAATTTATTGTTTTTGGTAAGCTATAAAAAGGTACTATTATTTTTGGTTCTGAAGTAATTCGTTTTTTTTTTTACTAAATCAAAAGAAAATGAGACTATAGACATGAAGAAAAAGGAGATCCTTTTCTGTGTAAAAAGGGGTTGACCTGTCAAGGATATTAAGAGAGTGGGTTTACATTATTCTACCGTTGCTAGAATATGCAAAAGAGGTCTCCCTGATCGCGAGAAAATGAAAGAAGGTCCAAAACCACTGCTCCCTTCAAGTGATAAGCCGGAAATTAACACGACTGATATCATTTGGTACAATGGATAATGCCGTTTAGTTGCATAAACATTTTGTTTCAACATAAAATTTCAAAAATTGCACGGAAACAGTACGATCACGAGACCTACTTAAACTTGTTGTCTTAAGTCGAGAAAATAATACCGGCCAAGTAACCACCGCCAGAATTGATGACCATACGGGCTCGATATATGGCATTTTCCATCACTCTTGCCAGAACTTCTGGCGATAGGTTCTTGCATTCTTGCCGGATATTCTCTTTGAGGACTTGAAGAGTCTGAAGCTGATTGACATAAACTCGTGACTTCTAGAGACCCCAACAAAAAGAAGTCTAGAACAATTAAATCGGGCGCTCTTGACGGCCAATGTGTAAATCACAAAAACGAGAGATTAGTCAATCCGGAAAAGTAATCCTCAGGATTTCGAAAAAATTATTCTACGTTTTTGAGGAGTATAAGCGATTCATGTATTATTGACGGGGTATTTTGTATCTGTAGAACTAACATTTGCCGCTATTTGCAAAAATTATAGCATCCTCCGATAGGGTGATGACTTTTGGGCCACCTTATATTTCCAAAAATCATCATCATTTCAACATATTTTTGAGTCACTGTACGTAGGAGTAAGGTAGGCTCATTTATGAATATGAATATCGTTTTTTTTGATTGACAAATGTTAAATTCCGAATAAATTCATAAGCCGTTGATGACGATAATACCATTATGCCATGCATTTGCAAGAAATATACTGATCAAATGTAGTGTAGCGTTAAAATTGGATCATATTTCATTAGGTTCATTAGGTTCAAATTGGTCACATATCTGATTTTAAGCTTAAAAAAAAAACCATGTTTTTAGGTGAGCAAAGCTTTCCGGCAGGTATATCATCTACTTTTCAGTTCGGTGTAAGCTAAGCTTAAGCAACGACATTGAAGCTGTCGCAGCAGCAATTCCGCGCTCTGCCCCAATCTGAGCCGGTATCTAAGATTTTATATATTTGTAAGTCCGGTGGACTTACCTGACGGTGCGGTCTGTGATGTCGTTCAGTGTTGTTTACGATCGAATGGACCACGTCGAATCAGTCGTAACGCGAAACTTGCCCGGTAAACATCTCGATAGGTTCGAAAAAACGGTTCCAGCACGTGTATTTTATATATATATATAAGCGTCTTTTACACACTCCATGGGGAATAGCACCTGAACGATTTTAGCGGACACCTGCACTGTTTACAAAATTTTGCTACGATCACTTTTAGTCACAAATGTTCGAGTTCGAATTCGAAATTTTAAACGAACTCAACGTCTAACGTCGGTACTTTGGGCACCTCTATAGGGATTCAGTGAATGCGATCAGGTGTAAAATCGATGCGGAATTTGTACGTTCTCGACAAGATAAATGCAAAAAATTTGTATTGTGTTGTTAGTTCGGTTGGTGTGGTTACAGGTGTGCTGGCAGAAAGTAACAAAAAGGAAATAAATAAAATAAATAATAATAATTAATACATTTCTGCACTAATGGAAATTTTGATTTGTTGTGACAATCCCACTATGCTAAACTGAATTATTGATCATTGCCAGGTGCTCGATCATTTGGATTTACATACACATACCGGTTGAACAGATTCATTTAGAGCTTTGCTAATTGAACGATCGCACAATCTTTACCTGTAAGTTTTTAAGCGAAAGCTTAAACGTTTTACGTACATTTTAGGTTTAAGCGAATATTTTCAGAGATTAGCAGCTGTAATGTCACCATCCATTCTTAGCATCATGACTCAGGGCGGTATTTAGCACTGCCCACCTTGGCCAGGTACTGCACGCTTCCTTTTTCGTAAATCGCGCCTTTTTATTATTCTTACCTTTCCTATCACTCGCTGGCATGTGGATATTGACCGACATTTCTCAGTGGGTGTTAGCCTCTGATTTTGTTTCATTTTACAGCTGCTGCCGGCACGTTTTATCGAATTTTCAGTTGTTTTTTTAGTTTTTTAACAAATTTTGGGATTCTGTGGCACTTTAAATGGCGGTAGAAAGTTATTCCAAGTAGAACTATGCTCTTGTAAATGGGCAAATGAAATTCAGTACACTTGGGACGGGTTTCGGAGGTGTTTGCTTTTGGTCGGTGGGATTAAATTACCCCTGCCTTTGAAATATGCCGTTCATACCTCTTTGATCTATGCCGATCTTACCATTTGAGATCAATTACTTACGAGATAATTGAAATTAAATGCAACTAACTTTTAAATTCAAATAATCACCAATTTTCACGATAGAAAATTTCAAATATAATTTTATTAATCAAAACGTTTAAAAGCTCACTCTCTAAGACGCTAGAAGCAAAGATCATGAATTACTAGATGGGACACTCGTGACGTAGTCCCTTATCTTTTTTCGACCTTGGTCCTCTTAGTCCACCGACCTTGCAGATTTTGCTAAAAGGGGATAGTAATAAAAGGCTCACGCGTGAGAGAAAGACAAAAATTTAGGGGGAGGCGGAACGAAAATTAGAATCACGTTTCACCACCCAAAGCAGCGCACACGTTCGAATATGTTTGACTCGCCTTTAAAAATGCACAATGAAAAAATGTAAGCAGCCCGCATCCGTATACATGCTCTGAGTGTGCTACTTGCCTGTTCCCCATTCTCAATTCAGGATTTCCCTATGCTGGAACATTGCCTGGGGACGGCACTAACACCATGCATGCAGAGGCACACAGCGAGCCCGACAGATTCGCCCGCCTTTAAAAATGCATGGTAAAAAAACGCTGCTGCCTACATTGTAGATGAGAATTTTTGGCTGCCAATTCTTATCTCTTTCGTTCTTATTGAAATTTAGATAAGGCATAGAAAGCAGTAATTCTTTGCTACTTTCTCTAATGGAAAAATTTACCCCAGGCAGTTTTAGAAGTTGCATATGGGTTAGAGCTTTAAGCTTGTATAGAGAGTGTCCCATCTAGTAATTCATGATCTTTGGCTAGAAGTCAAATATCCAAATAACTTTACTTGTACTTTCCAAAGTTATGTATTAAATTTTCAAAATTTTTAACTGAAAACATTCTTTTATCGTATTTCCAGAACTAATAACATAAGAATAAATATTAAATTAAAATGAGAGATACGGAGCGCGATAGTTACATATCAAAGGTTATAGTTTTTGTAGCTATCAAAATTTTTATGAAAATTGCAAATTTACTATCAAAACTTTTGAAATTCCACAAAAATGAAAAACATATCGAAATTTTTAATTGGAATTATATAGTTAGATTCATAAAAATGTGAAAAATTGAAGGGCAAATATTCATTTATAAGTTAATAACTTAGATGATTTCAAACACCCTTGGTTTTTGTGATAGACGAAAAGAATTTAAGAAAAAACTAATTATTTTTTTAGATAAAAACTAAAAACGAAATTAATGAGAATTGTATGTCAATGTTGTCGTTAAATGCCTTTCTAATGATTTCATCGAAAAATTATTTAGAAAACCGTATATAATTTGAAGTGTATATCCCGGAAATTTAAAATTATTATTGAAATTAAAATTATAAAGCACAATGAAATCTATAAATTGGTAATTTTTATATATATTAAATATAAACGGGTTGTTTCCCAAGTTATATTTTGAGCGTGAGTAAATTTTCAAGTGGAGAAAAACGTCTGAAAGTGTTCCTTTAATGAACTTTATATAACTTCGGTATTTTTATTTGGGGTTTTGCTAATATTTTTCTTAAATTACTTCAAGTATCAATTTTGTCTTTGTATAGATTTCTTGTCAAACGGTCTATCTTAAAATTTTCTAGGTTAACAACTTATCGAACATGTTAGAGTTAAGTTCAACGTAGTGATTCAAAAGATTATGAAAAAATACGACGGGCAGAGGTAAAATTTTATACATACTTTAACGTTGCTAATAAACTTAATAAGCGTGAAGAAGTTCATAAAAAATTCTTAGTAGAACTCTAGCCATTCTGGAACCTATTTTTGCTTTCACAGCCATCTAATAACAATCTTGGTACTATCGTATCACTCGCCCAGATACTTTTTTACCTCGTAATCATTTGTCGGACACATAAAAAATTTTATGTTGCAGTGTGTTCGCATTTATCAGCGAATCCTGCACCAGGTGCGAAGTACCTGGGACCGGTACAGCACCTATGATAATCAAGTGGCTGATGAATGATAGCCTCTATGCTGTAGCCTCAATGCAAAAAGTTTTATTGCATCTTTGAAATTGAACGGCAATTCACTGATTTTAATTTAAAGACACGGTAATCCGAAATATGTAGACTTACCTGCGATAATGCGCCTCGTTATTGATACCGCACTGAACGCCTCAAGTTAATAAGTTAATCGAAAATTAAAGAAATATTTATTATATTATTTTTACCATAGCTTCAGGGCAGCAGAACGCTAAACGGTGCTCATAATTGCTAATTTAATGAGGGGCATGTTGTTTTTTGTTTTTGCTAAAAATACATCCATCTTTGTGACACCACGAAGGTTAAAATCATATTGAGATGACTCTTAAGTAGTATATTCGCTGATAGACATGGTAAAATTTCAATTTATAAGTAAACATTTTTCTTACCTGCTGAATTTTGCTATACGGCAAGATAATTGGCAGCGACTTGAGGTGAATTTCAATTGTTTCGACTGTGAAAATGAATATTTGTTGAAGCTTTACTAATGGCCAATAAATGAAAAGGATGGATAGGTCATAGAAGTTATTTTATCTTTTAGTTGAATACTGGCCAAACGAGATTGGACATAAAAATTGTAGTCAAAGCAAACCGCCACTGCAATCGAAAGCAACTATGCATACTAAACAGTTTTAGACAGTTTTTTTAGACTGGTTTAGACATGCATTCGAAGATCCCTTAAGATTATCTTAGCAACTAGTAGTTTTGTATATTTCTGCAGACTTACAGACGTGAAGTAATAATTGACAGGGAGTCATGTAAGATTATATCACGTCGTATCTATGTCATAAATTCCAAAATCACTTGTATTATTGCAGTTGTAATTTCAAATTTTGCTATTTTATTTCATAAACGTGATTGACTATTTCTCTTGCTATTGATTAACATCATTTACCTAAATTAAATAAATATGCAGTAAGATAAAGTAGGGAAAACTATTGAATAGAGTTCACCAAATTAAAATGGTATAAAAAACATTAATTTGATTCTTTACATAAGTTTTGTTAGTTACGAAATATTTAGTCTTAAGCAATGAATGAGTAAAAGTATATAAGTTTCTAAATTTAGAAAAACTACAAGAAATTAAGGATTCTAAGTATTGTAATTGTATCTTAAATATCTAAATCGTAAATATTTAATGATATCAGGTGATATCGTCTAAAGAAAAGTATTTTCTAGTAATATGCGAGATATGAGATAGTTTTCATCGTATAGCCTCTCCTGTAGGTTACGCTAGTCAATTGGTGAGCATGTGCTGCTTCGTCCCAAATGAATTTGGGGGTACTATTTGATAGTAAGCTGGCTACCAACCTGCACGTGGACTATATTTGGAATAGAGTTTTCAAAATAAACGAATTCTATTGTTTTCAGGATCCTTACACTCCGTCTCATTGGTTCATTCTATTATTAAATATCTGTTTTGGTTTGTCTCTTATAGCAATGAGGCATACTACAGCTTAAACTCGAATCTATTTAAAATATAAATTTAAAACCATAAAGTTAAGAGATTATCATAAACGATGTATTTTAAAATCAGCTATTGCAATAACTGATAAAAGAGCCAGTGCTTCACAGCTAAAAAGGGTCGTATTATGAAGTTTTAAATTCTTTTTCTACTGAACACCCCATTACAGCAGGAGTCCCCCAAGGTTCAGTGTTGGGACCAATTTTATATAATATATTTCAAAAAAATTCGAACTGTTCTGCTCCAATCTTTGTAGATGATACAACAGTATTTTGTTCGCATAATAGTCCTTCAGAGATCTGTTCATTTCTCCAAAAAGATCTTGATAAGCTTTAAGATCATTTTCACAAACGGAAAATTAAACTTAACTCGAGTAAAACGCAGTACATGTTTTTCACTCGTAAGGCAAACCTATATAATCTTCCTAAAAGCTGCTTGACCTTAAATGGTTCTGTAATTGCATGGACCGATCACATTAAATTTTTAGGTATCACCCTTGATAAAACAATGTCTTTCAAGAAGCATCAACATAACATCGTGGTCAAAGGTTACTAAAATGAATTTATGAAAATTTTAGGAACTATTATATTAACAAAGTTTTATTCATAAATGGATTTTTAAGCACCTTTCGATTCGATTGGATCGTTTTCACTAATAGGGCCTTATATTTAACCCCTTTTATCGTACTTTGCAGGCAATTAGGAACTTAGAGATTAGAAAGTTTGATCAATTTGAATTGATGATGATACCTATTTAATATTTATAAAGTGATAATATTTGTGTATTTCCGAAAAGTTGTTTATCAAAAATCATCAAAAATTATTAAAGTTCTTTACAATTAAATAATTATAAAAATAAACAAAAAAAAATGAAAGGAGATCCTCCAAACCTAGTACTTTTGTAACGATTTTGCTGTTTCGAGAAAAACGTGTTTAAAATTTTGTCGACTGCCTAAATTGGTTATAAAAGCCAAAACTAATGGGAATTTCGTGATGAAATATCCACAGCATATTTTTAAAAGCATATTATAACTCAAATATTTAAACCAAAAAAAAAAAAAAATGTTGAGTCCATTCACAGCATAAAAGTTGGAGGTCTTTGAATTTATTATCTTTATTTTTTTATTTATTAGTTTGGTGGGTAGTGTTTTACTAGTATAAGTGGATTATTTTATTCGTTCAAATTAAAATATCAATCGTTCTTGGTATAAAAATTTCTAAATTTTTAATCACCAACTATATCCGTCCTACGCAACCAAGTATAGAAGATTTTCTGCATAAGCAACTTTCCATAATCATAAATAAATCTAAAAATATATCTAGCATTTTAATTTTATCTTCGGATGTGTCAAGAATATTAAATATTTACGTACCAATTAGCAAATTCAATTTCCTTTAATGGACTTGCAAATAGCGACGCATCTAACCATTTCATATCTCATTCCAGAAATATTCATTTTGGATCGCAACGTGAACATTTTCATGACAACAAACAACGATTTAACGATCATCGTCACGCGCGAATCCTGTTTGAGTGAATCAATTGTGATCATAGTGAAGAAAAAAATGAAATAAAATTAAAATTGAGTGATTTGGTGAAAAACTACTGTCCAAAATTCGATTGAGCTACATAAATATCGGCGTGAAGGATAAATTAATTAAGACCACCTCCGTTCAGGAGAAAATCACCTGCGCGGGCGGATAAAACAAGACCAACATAAAAGTTAGCGATACAAATTTTTTTTTATATTTTTATTTTTACGAAATCATTGCGTGGGTGTGCGGTAAACTTATCCCATCTCGCAAACACTTGTGCTTTTTGGTAGCTTCTTGTGCAGCGGAAAAGTGAACAACGAAAATATCGACGAGTCGAAGAAATTTTCGCCTCTGGCCAACGAAGGTAGGAAATATTTTTAAGGTGTTGTGAAGCTTAAGGTCTCGTGTATGTGGGGCTAGAGTATCGATTGGGGCTCATTAACATAATCCGATTCGGAGCTGGACTGATTGATTTATAGCGCTCTGGGGTTATGATTATCTCCGTAAATACAGACATTTGCCCATTGTGGCGCATTTGCATCTCTCAAAGAGATATAACCCTCGTCTGACTGCGGATTCCAATGCTGTCTCAGAAGATGTTTATTTCTTCTTATTCTCCGAGAACAATTGACGACTTAAGTGATTTTGTTTTTATAAGGCTGAAAGAATCTCAGCCGTGGGACGTAATTTAGTTTTATTGATTTTGACTGTCTCTACCTCATTGGTACAGTGGTGGGAAGAATTCTCTCATAAGAATACCACTTTCTGAAAGATGCTGCAATTCTCTTAGTGGAATTTAAAAAAAAAATTCTATCTCATCTTTCAACTTTAATCGTATCTCTCGCATTAAAATCGAACATATCTCGATGGTTTCACTCATCGCAACTTCCATGAATTGACTGATTTCAGAGCCATTTAGATCGCGAATCGCGTTCTATCTGTGCCGCGGACTTATTCATCATGGCAAGTAATTGAAAGTCGTCTCTAAAAGGAGAACCCTGCAATTTCGCGCGCAGCTATTTTTTAATTAACTCACAATTCTAAGCGAACCTGAACAAACATTTCCGAGATGCTCGGTAGGGCTGTAATTGGTCATCAGAGGGGCATTTACTCGGATAAAGTCTGTTCTCTGGAAAATGAATGACGAACTCAGCATCAGCTAAATAGCAATAATTTGCAAAGCAATTCAAAATGAGATGTATTTTGTTTTGGTTCTGCTGCTGCAGTTTTGTAGGAGTGGAATGCCACAGTGGCGGCTCTTTTGTTAGGAAAATCATAAATAATGCAGAAAATAGGTGCCACTTTAAATTGCGCAATCGTGCCTTAATTAGTCTAAGAGACTGTGGTTAAGCTAACAATGAAGGTGAATGCTTCTAATTAATAAAATCATCATTGATAGATCTTGTCCATGACTTCTACTGTAGTTGAGGTTGACACAAAATATTAACGTAGAGATAATAAAATTGTGTTAAGGTATTCATTTAATTGATTCTGACAAGTTTTTTACATAGAAAAATTCAAATATTATATAACGAATGTAGGTAGAGCCAAAAGCTATTTTAAATCGAACATTTGAAGCTTTAAATTTCGGTTTTATACACGCCAACCATAACCAGATCATGCCCAAAAAACAGTCTTAGAGTCGAATTAGACAAACAATTTACGTTTTAATTTATAACCATAAACAAAAAACGAAGCGATATATTTCTTTGCTTTGTTATTTACCTCTTTTGAACTATGTTTTCAATAGGTGGATTAATTTTAATGTAGTTCTATTTTTGTATGGCTTAATTGTTATGCAAAAATATACTAAGAACTTAAGTTAAAGTGAATTAAAAAGAAAACGATTTATACATTTTTGGAATTGTAAAGGTGCAAAATTCTTAAAACGATCGTCTTGTTAATTTTATTAAAATTTGAGGTAGATATCATTTTAAATTGTATGGTTAACGTTAATGTTTTTTTATGAAAGTGTCAATAATTCAATGTTTAGCATTTTGCGGTACTGCTCTTCAAAATAAATAATAATAGTGTTTTCTATTGAAAGTTCGTTCAATAGAAATGGCTTCATCGCTGAACGCAATTTTTTGGTAAAAGAGCGTATCTTCATCCAACTTTTCCAAGGCCCATTTACCGAAAACACGTCACAGATCGCCCGACGATCAGTTCTAGAAGAGCTGCATTTTATACGCCTTCAAACCAAGATCCTTCGAAAAATCTTCCACGTAGTGGAATAATACAATCCTAGTTGCTGCTGTTGCTGTTGTTCACCAATACTGGCGGCTACAGCAACAATATTTTCCTCTGTACGCAATCTACACCACCCGGGTTGGGTGGCTTGATGTTCAGGACCGTGAAATTAATGCAAAATTTGATCACTTTGGCTTGAATAGCCTGTTCAGTAGGGCGATTATGACGACCATAGAGTCGAAGTGCGCGAAAAACATTTTTCACAATACACAAATATTAATAATAAAATTTAATAATTTGTAAGCGTTGTTCGATTGTAAGTCTTTCCATGATCAAATGGCAATGCCATCATCCTTTATTTAAATATTGAGAATTAATTCGAAATTAGCGATCCTAAAATCTAATTTTTTATTATTATTCGAAAATTAAAAATCTAAAAATTTATTTGTTTCTTAAACTCAAATATTCTTGGACACATGCATTGAAGTTGTTATAATTTTGCATAATTTCCTGTTGAATTATTTTATGGAAAGTTTTTATTTATAGTTTCGCTTTTTTTAAATATAAATTAACCTATTAAAATTACCATGTTAGGTTGCTGTACGTGCATCGTAAAATTGGTGCAGTACTAAAATTTGGTTTTTCAAAAAAACTTGGATCTTTCGTTTGCTTACTATTTATAAAATTTAACAATCTGAGCTTACTTCTATTGTTAAAAAGCGGAATTTATTTTTTAGGTCAGTAGTGACTTAATCGTAATAAATTCAAATTTTATAGTGTTTGCATAGATAAATGAAACCATACCATAGATGTATATATCATAAAATTGCTCTGAGGAGTATTTAACTATTAAGAAATATGAATTATGGAATTTTT
Organism: Philonicus albiceps; assembly: GCA_963969385.1. NCBI lineage: Eukaryota > Metazoa > Arthropoda > Insecta > Diptera > Asilidae > Philonicus > Philonicus albiceps. Next base: position 9,300,379 of record OZ017774.1, on the reverse strand, counting down.
AACCGTCTACGTGGAAAAAACTTATTTAATCGTATTGTTTAAAATTTCCGTCACCTTGATTCCATAACAAAACCTTCGTGTTTTGTCTTCAATAAATTTCTTAACATAGATTTGAATAGTCATTTGCTGGTTCACTTCACCGAAGCCAGAGTGTGCAATCCAATTAAAATGGGTAAAAAAAAAAAGTGCCAAATTGAGATGTCAAGTGTTTTCGAGTCCCAAGTACACTACAAAGTAAATTTATTGATTTCCCAAAATGATTTTCCCAGGTCTCGCGTCCTTTTCGGACAGGTGAAAGTTATTTGTTTTTCTCATTTCGTTAAAATTACGTAGTATATTTGTTCCCTTCAGATGTTGGCCAAGTTAATTATGTATGCAAACTTTGTCCATTTCAACGGTGCCATCAATCATTGCCCGGGAACTGCAAAATTTGAATCGAGGAAAAACAGTCAAGTACGTGACTAACACTAAAGAATAAATAAAATATTCAAAAGTCGCCACAAGGGAAGTATTTAAATTATTTTCAAAATTCCACCAGGTGCATTTATGTGCAATTGCTGTAAAATGCTGTCGAGAATTATGGTTTTTGGGCAATCGATATCTGATCATTTATTCATGAAATTCTAAATTCTAACTTAATTGCCGGTCGCTGTACGTAGTCAATTGAGCGAACGAGATTTATTTAAATAGTTTTGTTTGGCTTACATCGGTGCTGGGGACAACCTGATTACCAAAGTGATGTAATCGGAAAAAATTCAAATTCAAGGCCAGGCCAAGTTTTACAAATGTGTTGCTTTTAGCGTCTAGATGAGATGAGATGAACAAAAATTATGACACAAAAATCATCATCAAACATTCCAAACTTACGCGGGAAAATATTAAGATTTCACCTTCTAATATGTAGGAAACTGGTTTTCTTTAAAGAAAGTGAAACTACTATGGAAGCTGTTGACCACCTTTTATCGTTTAGGGCAAATTATTGTTGCTGAAAGGTACGCTAATCAAAAGGTGCTTCAGCAACTCAAGCAACTTTAATTAATTACATAAGCTGTTTGGCGGCTGTTGACGATGACGAGTGTGTTTTTTTAGATTTTTCCTTCCTTATAATTTAATCTTAAAACTACTCGTACATAAAAAGCAAATCGTTGTAAAACTATCTAAGTTGTTTTGAGGTACCCCGAGGGGTCTAACTTAGATATATCCAAATTACAGGAAATGGGGAACCTTTAAGTGTTTCGAAAAGATACAAAAAAAAAAAAAACTAGTAAAAACAAGATCAATTGAAATCACGTCCGGACCTCATTAAAGACATGTAAAAACGTTCGCATGACTCACAATTCGTGCTAGAGTGCAACAAATCCAAGCATATATACATTAAAAATGAAAAGAAAAAAAATATACATCGGAAGTATGTATGTCGATCGTGGTATTTTGTCTGCAAATTTTAGCAAGATCATGGTAAATATTTGAAGATCGCCGCTCCTCCAACAATGCGGCTGTTAAATGTTAAAGAAGGAGATGCCCTTCAAGACGGTCGCAATCATTAATCACTTGATCCACTCCACATCTCAATCAACAGCAGTTATATTCTTCAGTTTTCTTAGTTTCGCTCTGGTTTTTGTGTGCCATCATCAACAGTTACCGGCATACGATAGTCAATCTCTTTCCGATCAATTTTTCTCGTTCTAGTTCTTGTTTTTTTTTTTTTTTTTTTTTTTTTTTGTTGTCGTCGTCTTCAGGTAGAAGTTAATTTTCAGTGTCCTTCAACACATCCGACAGTTGTATGGCAAAAAAGTGACAAATTTTGATAAACGCCACAAGCAACTGGGCATTTGGAAGACAACAGTCTAAAAAAGTTTTAAGCCTTCTTAAGTTTTTGCGACTTCTTAAGGTTTCATTAAAGCGTGTAATGGGCTTTAGGCGGGAACGAAATTTTTTCATTTATTTTTTTTTTTTTTTTTTGTATTTGAATTTTTACCTTAATTTTTGTCGCCGATTATATTGCGGCATCTAACGAAAGCGACAGTTTTGCGTAATCGGGCAATTATTTGATATTAGACTGAATTAGTGTCACTCGGAAAATACAAGCTTTTTTGCACACTTATTGTAGAGGTGCAATCAAAGTGGCGAAATTTTTAACGTTGTAAAAACAGAATTTTTGGATATAAATTGATTATTCTGGAGATCTTGCTTAATGAGTTTTATTTCAAAAATAAATAAAAATTTAAGCATACATTCAGAACAAATGATTAATGAAAATGTTTTAATTTCCGGTTATTATTTAGAAATTACTTAAGAATTTAAACTTTTGATCATATGTATATATTTTACATAATATACAAACTTATAGTTAAATAAAAGAGTTTTTAACACCATCCAGAAAAGAACGAATTTGTTTGATTACATTGGTCAGCAATTTTAATTCTTTTAAGGGTTCCGTATATTCGAATGAAAATCCCTTATAAGATCACTAGTGTGCCTGTCTGTCCGTCTATCATACCCAATTTCTTCCGAATATACTGGACCCTTTAAATTTAAGTTTGGTACACATATGAATTTCTGTAACCCAAACACGGACGTGTAACGTAAATAAAGCAATTTTGAATATGGGAAGTCTCTTTTGTGGGTTAAATTGGAACATTAACTGTACCGTGTGACATATGAAATGAAAGGGCTTGTTGTGAGAGTCTTAAATAAATTGTTTTTATAATTTTAACATAAATAGTTTCAAAGTTATTTAACAAAATAGATGAAAATTAACCATTTCCCTCCCCCTTATTTCCGACACTACTCAACCTTAAATTTTGAAAAAAATACAAAAAATAGTTCCTTACTTATAGAATACAGGAAAACCTATAAGAAGTGTATATTTATCGTACAGAACCCTCTTGGGACTTAGGCGGTTTGTTTTATTTCTGTTTCCAAGACATGACAACATGTGACACATTATTTCTATAGGTTTTCTCTGTAAATTTTGAATTCATAAATAAAAATCAGCTCCTATTTTCGAAAAGAATAGACTTAAAAATACAAAAACAATACCGTATTTTGGACCATATTTTAAAAATAATTAATTAGGCTTATTACAGAAATTTGTAGTATGGTTTAAATGAAAGGTTAAATTCTAAGCTAGAAATTTGAAACTTGAACTTAATTAATGGAAATGATTTGCCATTTTATTTTTGACCAGTATTATCAAATAAAAGTTACTTGAAGCTAGATGGATGATTTATAAAAGGATAATCTACGATTCATGAACTGAATAAAAATTCAGTACTGTGGTTATAAAAAAGCATTTTTAAAAAATATTTTAAAACAAAGGATAATTCTCATTTATTAGTGTAAAAATATAGACTGCACTACTAGTTTTAAAAAGATATTAAAGTGAGGGTGTAAGTTCTAGTCCTAATTTGAATAATTAAGGAAAATTAGATCATTTAAATGTAAACTACTTTCTCGTTTTTTAAAATATAAGGTATTAAATAACGTCTGATGGAAAAATAGTCTTTCTGTCTGTGCTATTGTATCTTATATGTTTGTTTTTCCCCCCGATGAATTTTTGTATTAAATATTTAAAATAAAGGTAATAGTAAAAGGAAAACAATTAACGAAAGCTCAAACAAGAAAATTACAAACGAAAAAATAGTTAGTGCTTGGCGTCAATTATAGCACAAATTAATTATTTATCGTTTTTTAAAGCTTTGGGGTTTTACAATACGTCAGAATTTTTAAATTTTACATTTACCTTTTTTTTATTACTAAATGTCCAGTTTAATTAATTAAGCATTTTAAATAATGGAATTTATTTTTTTATGCATATAGTTAGTGATGCAAATAATTTATGTATAACTTAGTAAAAAGTCGCAATAATTTAATTGCATGTAAAATTATTTTGGAATTTGTGTTAGAACAAATAACATATATAAAATATCATCTTTTGAACAAGCCTTCGCTTGATGCCTTACAATGTTTTTACAAGGATCTATAAGGATTTAAGTGTAGCTCCTTAAAAATGTTGATCTTGTTTTTGAGAAGGAAGGAGCGATTTTAGGGTGTTTGCTTAGAGCACCTCAAGGAATTGATTGGCATAGGGTTTTCATACGAAAAATCCGAACACCTTGTATATTATTTGATTAGTGATAGATATTCTCTATTAGTGTTGTCTTGTAAATGTTTGTCTTATATTATCTTAGTTGGAAAAGAAAGATCACAAGAAATAGTCCTTCTTGAAAGTAAGTAAATTTTTTTAGTGCCTATTATGAGATTTTCATATACCCATTAACTACTGTATTAGAAAGTTACATGATCTCTGTATCGCTGAGAGTGTCTATAATTGTTTGCTTAAGGCAATAGAGAATGGGATAGCTCTTCAGAAACGTTTAATAGCATTTATCGTTTACACTTTAAGTCGCGATTCCCTCAAGATTGTTTGATTTCACAATTTGCTGAAGTCCGTTCGTATAGTCGCCTTGGCTATCGAGTGGCACACTACTTCGAAGGTAAAATGTTAATTGAATACCTCAACGCGCTTGTTATTAGCCCCTGGGAATACATTTTATTAATTGTAGTAAATCATGTCTAATATAAGCAAAAGTAAGGTCCTGTAGCCCCCGCTGAGAGCAGATCAACAGTTCGTTTTCTTGCAATTTAAAACCGTTCACCGTCGCTCGGGAAGTTATTTTGTTTGCATCGATTATTTTAATTACTGTCAAATTGTATGCAATTGGAACTCCTTCAATTACAACTTACTTTAAGCTTATCAAATTTCATTAAAACAATATCAATCAGGGTCGGCTTGCAGATAAGCCTCAATCGGCGAATGCGGCCGGTCTGTGATTAACCTCAGTGCAGCTCACATACGCTGCAAGTTCCCCGGGGCGAGGAGGATAATGTTGAGGCTCAAAAGGCCCCAGGGTTTTGACCTGCTGCGTTCCTGGGTGATCCACTTTAGGGCCCATAAATTGCTGTGACCATCGCAAAGGGCCACCGGGTGAAGTTCACCCAGCGTTATGCTACCTTATACGAAATATCTGGTTGGAAATTGACAACCTATCGGGCAATCAAAATTCAATTTTCAGCTTTATGAAATAAATTGCAACTCCGCAGCAGCCATCGGAGTACCCCAGTGGTGAGTTTTACTTTATGTACTGTGATGCCAATAAAACCGACCCTATCGAATCTAAGTTCAGCCCAGACGAAACCACCTTTTGGGGCTCAGTTCCCAGCAGACCTTATACTTTATAAACGCACCCAATTTCGGGCTGGTCGTGCCAAAACACTGGTTATACGCGGTGATCGGATACACTCCGCCACACCCGCATACAGAAACTCCGAAAATGGTTCAATTAATACGGTTCAAAATTTATTATGCAACAAAGCTGAACTCTTCACCTTTTAACTGATTGTTGCTCAGGTTGCTGCCAGGCGCTCTGGATTTCAGGAACCAGCCCCTTCCCCTCACATGTATGCTGTCATCAAGGGGGCCCCATGGGCAGTTGGCCCCAACTGCGGCTAAATCGCGATTTATTTGTCCTCTCAATGCAGATTAGATTGTCACCGACTGTCTGCACAAATCATGGCAAATCTCCAAGGAGCACTTCTGTTTCGAGCTGTCCACAGCCGCGTAGGAATGTTCCCGACAGCGTGATATGCTAATAGCTCAATTTGTGCGATTTGTAATATGACGATGACTGGGAGTTTTGTAGGTTCAACAAACTACTGATTTTCTAAATGATTTTCATTTTTGCTTTAAAAAGAATTGCGTTTTAATAAAGTTTGTACAATATAAAGGGCGCCTTTATACTTTTTACCTACCTATTACTCACTATGTGTCTTTAATTTATTTTTTTTGCAGAAAAAGTATTCTAATAAAAGATAATGTCCTCTTAGCGAGATAAAGTCCATTTATCATAAATTTAAGAAAGTGAACGACTTTGTCACAAAAGTGAGAGTTTTTGACTAAAATTTAGACTCTGATCGATGTCTAATTATAATCATACTCATTATCCTTAATTTTAGGGTTTGAAAAAGTTAGGCAATGACTAAATTTTAGTCACAATTCATACAGGACCTTGAATTGAATATGAAAATACGACGACATCATATTTTTAACTAATACTTCCTATAATAATAGTTTAGTCTAAAATAAATTATAAAAGCATAGGGTAAACAAGTATAAGTATTCTTACATTTTTGGATTAAGTATTTTGATTCATAAAGTACACTGAAAGAAAAATGCATTTTAAAATTAAATACAAACATTTTTTGGTTTCCGAAATTTTTAATTTATATGGCTGATTAAAATGGTGACACATTAATGTAAAAATGCTTATTTCAAATCAATAATGCTAATTTTTCTATGTAAGCTAATAGTTTTTTTTAACAAAATTGGGATTTTTAAATTGATTCCAACAATCCTACCTTATACATGTTCTGCACACAAAAATTTTATATTAAAACCTAGATGTTCCTAATTCTTACCTTAAATTTTGATGTTAAAGAATGTGTGATTTGGTGAGAGGATAGCGATGATCAATTAATTGAAATTTGCGATTACTTACCCCTAACAAAACATTTTAATTTTATAAAAAAAAAATCAGGAAACAGTATTGACTTTGCATCAAAACAGCATTGAATTTGCACCAATATTTGAATACAATAACTTTTTAAGTTTATGACTTGAAATATGGATGCGCACAAATCTTTATAATTTGATAAACTTTTACAAATTCCAATATCTTAACATACGAGTATAGCTAGAATTTGAACACTTGCTTTTCAAACTGCTAAATATTTCCATGTCATGTACCATGTCATTAGTCATATCATATGCCTTGTCATGTGCCAATATTCACTTCACAAAATGCACTAATTGTGTACTTTTAACAGTGAATAGCAAAAATATTGATTATGTTTGATGCGTCCTCTATAGGACATTTTTCAAATCGTTTATTAATCCTACAACTAGAAGTACTCGAAATATATATACTAGCAAATTTTGAGCTCAATAGCCCAGTAATTTTGGAATCTATAAAATTGAGACAAACAACAATTGCTTTTTATATATATAAACCATTTTCAAGAGACATGTCACACTTTTCAATGCAACAGTATCCTTGTTCAAATAAAATGTTTTAGGCTAACTTAACTATGTAAATGCTTGTATAAAAATATACTTTTGTTATTAATTCTGATACTGTGCTTTTAATTTTGATAATTTTAAAATAAAAATGATATATAAATTATATCAAAACGAAATGTATTTGATGCCAAAACATGTTTTTTTTTTTATTATTATAATATTGTTTCGTATTAATTTTTTTTTAAGTACACATATATATAATATCAGATATATGTATAATTTATATCAAAACTCACTTTGCATTGTCATCTGGAATGTGAAAGGAAATCGGTCATTTAATATCCGATTTAAAAATTATTAATTAATACTTTTATACGAGTATATTATTCGAAGATACTTACAGTTCTATTCAGTGCAGAAATTCGGGACCAGAGTATTCGATCTGCCATTTTTAATTCTTAAATTTGAAGTATTACAATTTTTAATATATTTCGATTATCAAACTCTATAAAGGGAAAAAGGTGGGGATCAAAGTCAGTAAAATATTATTAGAGTTAATATTAAACCTATATTTTTAATCTGATTAGCAGAGAGATATAAATAAATTAATATACAGGGTGCAAAGGTCTGAACAGGGGTATGCGAATCGATTCTACATGGTATCCTAATCAACATTTGTTTGAAGAGTCCTCTCTCCTTCCCCTAAAATCGGTCCTTCACCCTATAAAGATATTTTAATATATGTATATATACCTATTTTTTAATGTCTATACATATTTTCCTGTAAACAAATTAAACAAAAGACACCTATTACTGATAGTATGCTTGAGTCATCAGCAGTTAAGTAGCTTTTAGCAATCATAAAATAGTATGTTCATAATTACTAATGTTTTTGGATCTAATACGTTCGTTATTTGTAATTATTTAACGCGCTATTAAAAGTAGCCTTCTGTAGGAGGATGAGTCAGCGAAACAAAAACAACTTGTGCAATTAAAATGTTACCTTCAAAAATAACTATGTACATTTTGTGTCCAACAAACAACAGCAGTCAAGGTAACTGCAAGCGGACTTGAGCAATTGTGAAATCAAATAAACTTCAGGGAATACGAGCGATTTAAGTGCGTTAACGATAAATACGTTTACAAATTTCCACCGTGCAAGACCCATTCGAATCCAGGTAAAAGTGCAGACACTTAGCGTAGCGCAGCATAATCACTGGGCTGACAAAAGTTGCAAACTTTTAAGCGGATCTGAATATCCGTGGGAGCGGTAGTTGGGCCAGCTTAATAGTCCACTAATGAATTTAAGACGCAGAAATAATCGAATAGCTCTTAGAAAAGCTGCTCGGTGCATACTGCACCCAGATGCACAAAGATTAGAAAGGCCTTCAGACTGCTGGACGTCTTGACGGGACTATAAAATGCCTGTCCATTCCCGCGTTCGCCAATTGACGGAGGATTTTTAGCTGTTTACGAGCAGACTCTCTAACAAAATGACCAGTCTTCCAAAAAGTGAAGTGCGTCTATAAAATTTTCATAAGAAAGTTGCGAAACATTGCGCACAACGTGTTTCGTGGCGAGCCTAACATAAGATCCATTGACGGGCGCGCTATGCTTAATTGCAAGACGCCGTGTTCGGGTTAACCCGTGGAGACACAGAAGCACGCATTATCGCTATCACCGTACAGAGGTAACCGCCAAGTCGTGACGATAATCTCCGTCTTTTGGCATGAGCGTGGCACATTTCTTAGAAGAAACAGCGACAACGGCAGCAGCCAAGATCGGCTACTTATGACCTGATAAACAAATGCTGCAACAGAGAAGCATAATTTCAGTGAGCTTATTAATAAAAACGGCCCGAACACGACCACCTGATTACTGATCAGTTTTGATCGGTGCAAGGTGATTTGTCAGACAGCCAAGATCGGGTCCAAGAATTGAATTCTGTGCCCGTCTGAGGGTGCTCCAAAGCCTCAGAGTAAGTGGCATGATTATTACTTGAGCTGTTTGTTTAATGGACCTGTGCTGGACCGTAAAATGGTATTTGTACGGAAAACAGCAGGCAATTTCGTTCTCCCATTAAGATTCATTACTTTCAGCGAATTTAAGTTGCATGAGAGGGAATTGGTCTTATTTTTAAAATGAGTGTGTGCTGAAAATTAATGAATTATGAGAGTACTACGGTTCGTGGTATGAATAAATGATTATTCCTAACATTGTTATAAGTATAACGAAAGATAGAGGAATATATAAATTTGACTTTATCTTATTAATCGTTGTTCTATAATAATGCACAGTGAATGTAAAAGAAAGAGTCCAAATGCAAACAAACGCGAACGAAAGTTGTATACTCTTCAAATTCCTCAATCTAAGTACTAAACTTGAACTGGAATCACTTCTGAATTTCAAATGAAGATGTTAAATAGAGTTTAATATCTTGGATCATAATAGATATATTAAAATACAAAAGCTTTAAAAAACATTCAACAGTTGGTACTGAAAATTGATGAAAATTATAACAAGATTATAGAAATATCTTACATTTCTTACATTTCTTGAATACGTTTCGGACTATCAAATGAATAATCCTGCATTACAAGTTTCTATTATAAATCTTTGCTTTTTTTACAAACTTTCCAAAATACGATATTTTGTTCTTTATTTAATAATATCCTTTATTTCCTTGAAAAAGAAATAATCTACGAAAAGATCATGTAGAAGTAATCTGTCGCTTATATGACAACGAAACCAAATAATAAATTTGTTCGATGTACCACATTTTGAATTATTGATTGGTATTCCTGTAATATCACTTTTACTAATATGGTAAGCAATCCTCTATAAGTAGATACTTGAGCTAAAATTGGTTAACTTTATTATGAATTAAGAGCAGACAGTTTTTTTCTACAAATGGTAATAAATAATTTCATAAATCGCTTCCGATATTCGTTAAAGGTAAATCTTCATATCTTATAAGGAAGACATCGGTCGTTTATAAATTGATTTCGTAAATTGTAGTTATTCTCAAAATTGCCTTAAATTCCGAATACGGTGCTCAATTTAAGACCCACAGATCAGTTAAATTCCACCTGTGTGCAAATTAAACGCTTAATGAAAATTGTAGAGTTCAATCACGAAAGATTGCTGATCAGTAAACAACAACAAATAGAAATGACCCTCGGTGGGCAATTGAAAGCCACTAGAGAACATTACAAAATGAATTCATCACATTCAAGTCGAAATTAGTGTACATGACCTTTTACAAAGCCCGGGAAATTAGCCAATCGCTGTAAAGTCCATAAGAAATAATCTCTTCACTGCGAGTGACTTTTCCACCGACTGGTCCATAAATCCGTGTACTCGCAGCATATCAAAATGATTCGCAGCTGAGACATGTTGCGAAGATCGAGCTCCAATCGATCGAGCCTTGAATAAAACCAAACTTGGAAGAAGTTTGACCGCGCCAGCCGCTGCTGTTCTGATCAGTGATTTTCACTGATTGGGTCATCAGAATTGGCTGGATGAAAATGAAAACTTGCTTGAAGGCAAAACGCCGTAAAAGTCGCGGCGACCTGATGGATCTGGTGGTCCAATGGAGGCTGTGCGCCAAGTCAATCGATTTGAGTCATTTCTTGGCCCGATGGTGTCGTGCCGGTACGTCGTCTTGCGTTACCACTCACCATGTCGCGTCTGATCGCGTGAGTGAGGAGAATTTTGCGGTAACAACCTTGAGAAGGTTGCTCATGATCACGATTTGATAGAAATCTTTCTGAGGAACAATTAGCGCATGTTTGGTGCGTGCATTGTGCCTTTTACTAGCTTTTTATGCTTGCTTGTCAGAAGCAGAGTTTGGTGGATTTATTTCTGACATTTTTCTATGTTAACGTCTATTGCACTATAATTACCTAAATGTCCCAACATTTTTGTCTAATTGCGCTTAATTCTGACAATATGCTGTCATGGGATACGATAAACGCTTTTAATGATCACGACTTATAAAGAAGCAGGGTATAATTATGAAAAGTTTTATGAAATGTGAAAAAATACTTTTTCCGGCATTTACGTATTTTTCATTATTCAAGTGAATGGTACTTTAGGCACTTTATTGAGCATTATTAGCTGTTAAGTAATTTTGGAATGGTTCGGATTAAATTTGATGATTTTAAGGTAGTCCTCATGGGTACCTTAAGGTACCTCATGTTAAATTTAAGACTATTATAAAACAAAAATGAAATTAGAAGAGTTTTTGATAAAAGACTGCTTTTATACAATGTCCTTATCTTTTACGAACGTTTAGTTTGGCTTGATAGTGAATTCAACAATTTTGGTCGAACGTTTAATATAAAATTCAAACTGTGCACTTATTAGTGAATTTTTTAAACCCCCACATTTTAGATATTATTAAAATTCTAAACATATATCAGTGTTTAAACTGAAAACAAATTTTACATAACAAAACTGTATATTTTATTAATAAATATTATTTATAATTTTGAAAATTGGCAAACTCTTAATTTGATTCAATTTTAAGACGATTTCGCTTATCATATTTGAGCTTTATTACTTTATTTTATTTTTTTATAAATGTTGATTTCTTCTACTTTAAAGATAGAAGTTTTGACTGTATGTAAAAAGCTTGCATTAACCAGTTTAGGAATATCCTTATAAGTACATAAATACCATATTTTAATAGTAAAGTAAATTTAATTTAATCGGTAATTTAGCAAGTTTTCTTAATCCAGAACAAGAAAACCGAGCGAAACTTGATTAAGGGATAAGCATAACACGCCGGATTCCCTAAAAACAAGAAGGAAGACACCAGAGTCAACCACGAATGCCACCTTAATCGTTGGAGTGGGTGGCGCGACGTCCAGTTCCTCGCTTTCCTTTTGGATTGACTCGCGGAATTAAATCAACTTATTTGGCTTAACTTGCCCATTCTTTTCATCGGATGTGCTGTCCTTTATGTCGGTACGTTGCGACGCTACCATCCTCAGGGAACACGATCCCATCCGCCTACGTACCACAGAGATACATTTTTTTTTTTTCTGACAAAATTTCATTAACACAGAGAACACTTCAGGAATTGCTCCGTAATCCAATTTACGGCCTAATCTAATATTCATTCGAGCGAATCTTTTTGGATTCCTTCAATTAAATTTCGGGTCAATTGGGGTTAATCGAGATAAGTAATGAGACAGGATTGTTGCGCTCTGGGGTGGGATTTTACCAATAATTTTTTGCGAAAACTTTCAATTTATTTCTAGAATTTTATGGTCAACTTTAAAGATCAAGCAGAAAGTTTAGTTAAAGTTCGTTTTATTTTTAATTAGATATAGATAATTAATTCAAATAAGGCTTTGTTAATTTAAGGAGTCTTGTGCTTCAAGTCGGTGGAATTTGTCACGTATAGGGAGTTTTTTTTGGGTACATATTATTAAAAATAAAATAATAGCCAAGTTGAATATTACTGAGTTTTTAACTTCAAACAAATAATATTTAATTAATATTTGTATAATAAATTATGTAAGAAAATTAGTTATGAAGTTTTATAAAAGCCTTCCCACCTCATGTTCAACACGATTTCTAGAATGTAAATCGATTAATTCGAACATTTAAAAAAGATTCTAAAGTAATGTTGTCATTATAGTCTGTCGAAAAATTATAACATTAACCCCTTAACTGGTCAATGTCATTCGCTGTTTGCCATTTAATTGGCTGAATGTGGTCAGATTTTTGATATCGCTGAGTTTATTTTCTGGTTTCTTAGGAACATATGACACATCTGTGGGGATGAAAATAGAGCTTGAAAGGAGTTGACATTTAGAAATGCATAGAATATGAGATTCACGTACTGAGAATTGATTTTTAGATGTTTTTAGATTAGCTGGTGATTATCGAGGTACCTTAAACCACATCAAACGTGCGAGGAAATAAAGATAGAGGTTGAAGATAATGTCTTACGCGATCAAAAATAAATTCTAGGGGGTATATGTACATTACGATGACCACATATACACTTCATATGCACAGTATGTCGCAAAAGAAATCGAACTTTTTAATAATAAATAAAATACACATTATATTATCTTTAAAACATTATTTTTATTAAAAATAGTTTCCATTAGAATCAATACAACGTCTGGCACGGTCAACCAATGCATGCATAGATTTTGTAATATCAGTTATAGGAATGTGTTTGAGCACCTCTGTCACAGGCGCCTCCAAAAATCCCTGATCATCATGTTTTCATTCAATTTTCCATTGAATTATATCTTACAAGTTTGGAACAAGTCTTTTTCTTTTAATTTTTACATTTATTTACTTAAAAAATTTTCAAATAAAAACCATTATCCCTTAATTTATTATGGTATATCATCTTTTGATACCTTTCTCTTCAAAATAATTAATTGATTATTTGGAATAATTAAATTAATTCATTTTGAAATTGATTCAGATTTAATAAGACTATATGATGTACTCCCAACTTTTAAGTCTCAATTTTTCGTAGGGGATGCGGTAAGTCGATAATAAACCATTTAAAGAAAATCATAAATTACTTTTATCGTTCATAGTTCAAAATATGTTTCCCAATTTGATTTTGATAAGTATAATCATTTGGTTCAAAAATTCTTAAGAGGGTATAAATAAACCTAAAATTCTTAAGAAGGTATAAATAAACTTAATCGTCATCGAAGATAAATGTCATATGAAGGTTGCAAAGGCTTTGTTCTTTGATCTTCGACCAACTGCACCAATTTCATCATATCATCGTTCTAAATTTCAAGTTTACTGCACGACTAGGGCAACAAAGACGGCTAAATCCTCAATAATCCCTGGTGCAACGACTGTGCCCTGCGTGCGGTGCAGCGCCATTGAGTGCCCTCCGACCCATGTTATAAAACTCAGGGTCGTCTGAGGCTGACTGCACTTCATCGTGGAAAAATGGCAAAATACAAGAAACCCGATTAAAATCAATCTGATAAGGCACCGGGGCAGCTCCAGAACGAAATCGAAGTGGGCAGTTACCGTCCATCTATATTATCGCGGTCCAGCTACTCGAACCAGGATGAAGGGGATGAGATCGGAACGGGGGAAGCGGATAAATAAAAACTCATCACGTCCGTGTCCTTGCCCAGTCTATTTACGGTCATATGAAATGCTGAGGAGATTTGTGCGCTGGCGCAATCGATTCGTACGTGACACGTAAGTCTACCTAGGCCCCATCCATCATGAGCTTATGATCGGACGGCGCATGCTCACAGCGACTTATGTCGCGATTATCATTTAATCCACGTACATCGAGTTATAATGTGGGCAAATGGAGGAATGTGAAAAATTAGTGAGCCGCAATAGTCTGGGATGATTCAGTTAGTGTCTCTCTCCGGGGATGGACATCTCAGAAAAGGCTCTGGCTGCGAAACACCTGAGCTGCAAATTAGCAATTGCCACGATATTTGCTGCTTTGGCACGTGTCTGGCCAGATGGGAGAAAGAAAATCTTCTAGCCGAGTTAGTTTTTAATCATCTCACGACTTTAACTTCTACGATCAATTTTAAGGTGATCACTTACAAATTCAGGTTTGCCCACATACTTTACCTGTATTGCGTCACTGGGAAGTCGATTATTACTCTCGATCTGGGCCATTTGCCTGAATATTACACACTATAGAAAACTTTGGCGGAAGGCGGACCGCGCATGAACACTAGGCTTAAGGCATAAGCACACATTCAGTTCCCAAGACTTCTTCGTGCGGTACGAAGAACGAGGGGAGTTAAATTAATTAGAAGTAGTTTCGTCGATTTTCAGCCAAACAAGCTCTGTCAAGTATTGCTAGACTAGCCTGACATTTTGGTCAATTGTTGGGCCTGATTAAAAAGGAAATGGGCTCCATATTTTTGCGGTTTAGCTACGGTTTGGCGCAGACTGTTGATCGTAATGATTCCCATTGGCGCCAAAAGAATTTCGTAATATTATGAGAATGGGAAAAAGAGACGATGAAAAATAAATTTAATTTATACGAACGAATTTATGTTTCCATCCCATTATGGTACATATGATACCACTAATGCAATTTAGTATGCTTTTATTAGCATTATTTATATTTGATATAATTTACAGTTTGAAGATATTTATGTACATAGATTGTACATTATATGAATATAAAAATGCATTATAGTACTAAAAATATAAACTTAATTTATCTAAAACATTTTGTGGCAGGCAATAGGCTGTGCATTTACAAAAATGATGTGAACATTTTATGTCTGTTATTACCTTAAATTAAAATCAGTGTCTTTTATTAATTAGTATTAATCTAAATATGGAATCAATTTCCAAACTGATAGAAAGTAGAACTATGAATAGAAGAAAACTTTTAATCCTTTTTATATTACAATAAAACTTCCTTCAATTTTAATATAGTCTATCGAAGGTATATGCGTCATCTAAACTCATTGAATTTCTTAATAAAAACTGAATCCTATTTAAGCTATACCTTAAATATAACTTGTCTAATTAAGAGATTAGCCAATAGTTCTACATTCGATGCAATATGTTTAGCAAAAACATTCTTGTCATGGCTGATTCTTAAAAATTAATCTCGTGACTATTTCAAATCGAATCGAATCAAGGAAACAGGGCCTAGTTTAAAGTTGTCATTTAAATTTTGAAATAGAAAAAAATACATACAAGACTATTTTTCTAAATATATGAAAACAAGCAAGATTGGCAGTTTTAAAATAAGTTTACATTAAAATTAAAGTTGTATAAATCTCACTTGCATAATATTATTACTAAAATCCTTAAACCCTTTCATATACAGCGACCCAACTTATTTATTATATAAAGGATGAATGACAAATTAAAGATAGAAGTAAAGAATTTCTAAACAAAAAAAGGTTTAGTTGAACAGTTCATTTTAAAACCTTGATTTCTTTGAAAAGAAAGACAAAAGCAATTTGATTAATTAGTTGATTCTATTTTAATAAAACAAACTTTCATTACCATTTAATATATTGTGTGGTTTTTATGACGCCCTGACTTTAGCAAGGCATTACATTTATTAAATTTAATATTATTATTTATTTCCTTAGCACGGCTCCAAAGTTCTTTCAAGGACATATTTTCTTCTAGCGTTAAAGCAATAGATTTCTTGAACTCAACACCAAAAGATTCGATTAGGTTGAGATCAAGAAAGAGATCCTTTTTTACTAACCATTCGGTCAATCGAGCTGCGTCTTTCGTGTCGTAATCTTGTTGAAAAATGACGTCAAGCACATGCATCCCCTACTATTGTTAACTGCAGAGGAAACGAGCATGCAGTTAAGCTAATATTTTATTGGTATGTCATTTTCCTCACCCCTCACCCCTCACCCCTCTCGCACATCTTCTTATTTTGATTTGTCATACAATTTGTAACAATACCGCTTCCATCAGGATGGCTTTCTTGCCAGCGATTGTTTTTAGATTTGTGAATACTGCACTTTTTGAAGACTTTGGCCACTTTAAATTTAAATTTTCACACACTAACCTATCAAGTTTAGTGAAATAATTTAAAACCAATTCGCTTTTTACTAAAAGAAAACACTTTTGTCTATCTTATTCATTAAAATCAACTAATTGATAAAGTGCTTAGAGTTGAATTTTAGTGATTAATAACGTTTTCTTTACGCATTTTCTACTAAGAGTTTTTGAGTATTATCAGAAGACGAAATATTTTCTGTACGAAATCATATTTGAAATTTGATATTCAAAGAAAGAAAAAATGTATCATGATTCTTTCAAAAATTCTCTTTATTTGATCAATAAGTTGTGTCACATGTATACTTAATCTGAGTGACAATATCAATTCGAAAAATTATAAATATACCAAATTTTCCTTAAAACTACATTACTTGTCTCAAATACATTGACATGAGATGACCAAAGATTCAAAATTGTTATTTTATGGGCTAATTAACCTAAACTACAAAATGTTTACGTTTAACGTTTGTGAAATGACTATTCCTATACAATTTTGTATAATTACTTACAATTATAGTATTTAATAGCTTTACGTATAAATAAATTAAACCTTCTATTAGCGATTTCTTTATCAAGTAAGATTTTTTTATTTTTGAATAACATAATCAATTAATCTTGTCATCACTTTAAAAAAGAATTTAAAGAATTATAAAAAGTTTTAGATGTATTTTAATACGTGAAAAGGGTGAAAAAGTAAAATTTTCATATTAATCCAGTAAAACCAGATTTTAAGATTTGATCCAAAAAATCTCCATGTGCCGCTTTTTGTGTAAATCAGTAATTTTAAAATTTTTTGTTCCATCATTTAGAATAAATAATTTTGATAACATAATCGAAATTGGTATCGTACGATGATTACATAATAGAAAAATCCCATTCCCAATAAGGTGTTTTTTTTTTAGCAGATCGTGATTCTGTTGCGATCGTTAAAAGGTGGTGGTATATGTTACGAATGTTCGATGCTATTTGGTACTTTTTGTCTATCATTATACAAATACGACTAACTAATTTTTGTTTCTTCTACTTAATTAATTTGATTTGGTAAAAATATTTGTAAATAAAAAAAAATATATATAAAAAGCTTGATATAACATACCTCAAAAACTTGGTGCATACCCACAATATAAACCTGTTTATACGAAGTTTATTTTAAGCTTAAAGTTGAAACATTTTATTCTGAGCTCAAAAGTATGCAACCTTTGCGCAGAATTGCCATAGCTTTGTATACTAAAGACATACAGAAAGAGTGAGTTTCTTTTTATTTAAATGGAATATTTTATTATTTGACTCAAGTTATCTAAAATAATCAATTAAGGTGACGTGCACTTTCCTAGTTGGCGATTTTTATCGAAAACTGCTAAAAAGAACATTTATTTAAAATTTATCAACATCTAATATATTTTTTAAATTTGTAAATAAATATTATGAACAGCATCCACCGTACATTAGTCAAATCATTTTATATAGGATGTTGGTTTTTAAGAAAGAGAGAACTTTAAAAATAAAGACAAGACAAGAAAAGACAAAGTGATCAACTTTATTCAAAAAGTTAGTTTCATTTAAAAGTTTTAATGGCCTAACATTAATGCTACAATATTATTTTGGTTATATGGCCACTTCGGCTGTTCCACACATGCTTGAAATTTATCAGTCCAATTGTTCATAATTTTTTCGAACAAATCCGGTGTTATCTCTGCAAAGATCATGAATTACTAGATGGGACACTCGTGACGTACTCCCTTATCTTTTTTCGAGCTTGATCCCTTTAGTCGACCGACCTTGCAGATTTTGCTAAAAGTGGATAGTAATAAAGGGCTCACGCGTGAGAGAAAGACAAAAATTTAGGGGGAGGCGGAACGAAAATTAAAATCACGTTTTACCACCCAAAGCAGAGCACACGTTCGAATATGTTTGACTCGCCTTTAAAAATGCACAGTGAAAAAATGTAAGCAGCCCGCATCCGTATACATGCTCTGAGTGTGCCTGTTCCCCATTCTCAATTCAGGATTTCCCTATGCTGGAACATTGCCTGGGGACGGCACTAACACTATGCATGCAGAGGCACACAGCGAGCCTTTGCAGATTGGCCCGCCTTTAAAAATGCATGGTAAAAAAACGCTGCATTTTATTGCCTACACTGTAAGTGCTGTAGATGAGAATTTTTGGCTGCCTATAAGAATAGGCATATCTCTTTCGTTCTTATTGGAATTTAGATAAGGCATAGAAAGCAGTAGTTCTTTGCTACTTTCTCTAATGGAAAAATTTACCCCAGGCAGTTTTAGAAGTTGCATATGGGTTAGAGCTTTAAGCTTGTATAGAGAGTGTCCGATCTAGTAATTCATGATGTTTGTTATCTCTGTTATAACTCGTTCAATATTGGCTCTCAGATCCCCAATTGTGGTTGGTTTGTTATCGTATACCAATGATTTAACATACCTCCACAAAAAATAATCAAGTGGTGTTAAATCATAAAACTTTGTTTTTAAAAAAAATCGATGGATTTACGAGATCCAGATGTGTTGCAACCACATTTCGTGTGGATCGATGTTTTCTATCTTATAACGTAGTTCATTGCCTGTAACATTGGCTCCAGTGGTATTTCTGAAGAAGTAAGGACCAATGATACCGCTATTATGCAAACTACACTAAATAGTTACTTTTTTTGGCTGCTATGGTGTTTTCAATACCTGTTCAGGATTAGACTCACTCCAAAACCTAGTTTAGCATTAAGAAGGATAAATGTGGTATGAAATTTATCAACTGTACGGCTCAGATAGACAATTATGTCGACCATAAAATTCACATAATTTTCAATTGGTTTCACGAATTGAACACTGGTTTTCGAAGTAAATTTTAATAATTTGTAGGCTTTGTTGAAGCATGAGTGTTTCTACGATGAAATGGCAAACTATAATGAATAAATATAGCTACCTAACTTTCACATCTGGCGGCCTACTTTGACTGTTTATCCCTATCAAAACTTTATCACCCTTTAAATACATGAAATATAAAATGCATTACCAAATGAAAGCTTTAATCATTACTTTTATAAACTATTATCTTTTATTTCCTGAAGGGTATAATATCACTTTTATTTCTTCATTGTTTTTGGTGCGATTCTGTTTTGATGGGTTATAAATTAATTAATTTCCCCATTCGCCGATACAGTTTTTATCGAAGAGTTGTTTTTTATAGTAATTTAAGTAATTAATATGACCTTGTAAAGTACTATTAAAATAGCTTCATAATTTTCGTACTTACTTACGAGATAAGAAAAAGCTGTATATCAAAATTTAAGGGAAGTTTAATCTGGTCGGAGTGCAATTGGGCTAGATATTTTATTTACCACAACCATAACTATGTAAAAACGACATTGTTATTGAAAATATGCACTTCTGGTCGATATAAAAAAAATAGAGGTCAATTGTTATTTATGCATATCCATTACCGGAACTCATTCTATTTTACGTTTCGTTCAGTTTTAATAAAGAAACATAAATAAAATAGTTAATCTCACCCTGACCTAATCCACCTCATAAAGAAAAATCTAAGGACCACCCCGAAAGAGTCACTCGCCACAAAATATTTCGATGCTTGTTGCTGGATCCCCATTTCGGTGGTAGTCTGAACCATCCCTACACTGAGGATGCCAGAAAGTGTTGTCGTCCCGACCCCTCACCCAAAAACCTTTCTGGCCCTATCTGGGCCATAGATCTCTGGACGAGTTATTCGCAACGATAGTTCCACCAGCCCCCGATGTAGACCCATTCCGCGGCCCCGGCCCTTCAAAGTTTTTTGTGCCCGCCAGCGGGTGGCTGAAATATGTTTTTAGTGTTATGGAGCCCGCATGATATTTATGCGCAATTGTCTGGCCCTATATATCGCTATTTACTCGTGTGTTTATGATTATTTTATAGTTTTACGTCCGAACAAAGTGGCCTTCTCTGGAAGTCGCCCCTTCTGCCAGCCCCACAGATTTATGGGGCTCGGTGTTTATACGCTGGGCGTTTTGGGGTTTCTGGTTAATTAGTGAACTTTAAAAGTTTCAAGTGCCCTGAGTTATGGGCTTAAGGGCCACTGGTGTCAGGCGATGGAACGTTCCACGACCGTCTCGCACAATATGTGTGTGCGAGTCGAGTGCGGGGCATACTCTTGTGTGTGCGGTCGTCCTATGGCCCTATAATTGTAGTTTCAGCTAGTTGCCAAAGTTGGACGTAATGAGTTATTTGGCCTCTGGATTGTGGTGCCACTGCCGGCTCCCAACTTCTGTAATAAGTTGCGTGATGATGGCATTAAGCGAATTGTTTCAGAATATTTTACGATCTAGCTCTTCTGAGACCTCCTAATTAGTTTGCGATCATTAAATAATCTAAATAATCCTCACTTTGTAATTGATTTGTAATCTTTAATACTCAACCACCACATTAAACCACCATGTGTCTGCCAGTTCATTTATGAAAGTACCTATAAAATTTGAAATTGTTAAGGGATATGTCTTACTGAAGTTTTTGCACAGTCAACACGAATTTCGAAGCACGTCTTTAAATACTACGAGTATTATTTATTATTAGTATTAAAAAAATAGCTTTGTTACAAGGAGTACAAAATCAAAAAGATGAAAAATTAATTTGTTTCATCTTTTCAGTTACATTTTTCGAAAATGAGGTAATAGACATTCTGAATCCAAATAAATCTCAGTACATTTAAGTCGCGATAAACAATCACAAAATGCAAATAGAAAGAACAAAAGCAAGAATAAATTGATATAAAATTAAAAATTTAATTTAACATATTCACAAAAAAAAAAAACTTTAACAACTTTAAACCTCCGTAAATTTTTTAATTTTCGATTTAACGCAGTTAACTGGTTAAATCTGAAATGACATACTTTTTGATGAGTTTGATTATTAAAATGGTATTTCCAAAAAGTATATTTATTATTTCAACGATTGCTAAAAGAAAAAATACGAATTCAAATAATACCTACTTTGGTCTACAATTAAATGCTCAATTTTCCTGGAAGTTACGCATAAGTCCAATTTTCTATCATTTAATGGGTCCTATTCTAGGTCAAATATAACTGAATAGGATTAAAAATAGCGTATAAAATGTGACATTTTCAAATTTCCATTAATATTTTAGATTCACAGAACCATAAAATAATGCATTATAATACTCAGGACTACTACACCTAATGATGTAAGAGAAATTAACAGTCCCAGTAATATTACCAATGATAATACAAAAAATTTAACTACCATTACCATGTAATGGCATTGGAACTTCCTGTACTTCACCGTTACCGTTTAGAAGCATTACTTAGAATTATACCCATTACATGGCATTACTCAACAAAAATATTCAGTAGTAACTACATAGAATTGCTCAGCAGTACTCAGCATTACCTGGCATTAATCCATTTTATGCAATGAATCATGATACGGTAGTAATTCAGCATTACTTAACAATTTTACAGTAGTAGTATTAATCGATTTAAATCAAAAATGTCCAGAAAACTATTTTTCCACATAATTACTAGTTCTTTTACTTGACCTGCTGGAAATACTAGGAAATTATTGTAATTCTGTAATTCATTTTATTTGTTAATGCTTTTGAACTACGGTAATGGGAAAGTACGGGAAGTATTAATACCATTACTTGGTAATGATAATTGAATTTTTTGAATTAGCAATATTATTGATTTGATAAAGTCTCACATCAATTAATTCTATTTAAACTTTGCTTCCTTGACTTTAATCAGCTCTTTCTCTCTTGGATAAAGTCCTATCACGATTAACGCCAATAAAAGTCCTCTTCTCTTCGACGACATCTAACTCTTTCATAGCTCATTTCGGTGTCCCTCTGGGTAGCCACTTAGGTCCGTTGACCTTCGCCGTTGGATACGTCACATATAGAATTAGACATTTCGATTTTTCTATATACGCCGACTATATGAAAACCGATCGATCTTGATAACTTTTATATCCATTTGTGACAGTAAACTTAACTTGCGTGATCATATTGATAGTGTAGTTGCCAGAGATAACTCTGTACTTGGCTTTGTGAAGCGTTGAGTCTATGTGGCAGGTATTAATTATCGCACAAACATTTTGATAAATTATACAAGTATATGGGAAACGAAATTATTAAATACGGGTATAACATTTAGCAACGATATTGCTAGGATTTCGAAAACCAATACCTAAGGATTTTTTATGAGTAATTAGACGAATCGCTTTGTTCCGTTTATTTTAAAATAATTGCGTGTAAAACTTCTTATCAGAGTCAGGGTTAGTTTGAAGTAAAAATATGCGTTTAACATGCCACTTGCACCGGTGCGTTATGAAAATATTACATAGGTTTGCAGTACTCAGTTCTCTTGCAAACAGAACGTGTGTCGTAAAATTTGAAATTAGTTAAATGAGTGAATTTTAATTTTAAAAAGACGTTAACACTATTTAGAATATTATATTGCTTACATTATATGTGGTATGTCTATTTATTCTGTGCAATTGTATTAATAAGAAATTTATTATTCAATGCAATGCCGTCTTTAACGCCGAAAACCCTGAGGATAATGTAATTAGGAAGAAAAAAAAACAGCAACTGCAGACGATAATTTGAAAGTCCTTTAAAAAATAAGGCATGATAAGAAATAATTGAAATGCACATATTTTATCGGAAATTTACTCTTTACTTTCACAAATTAAATTTTCTCATTTTAACAACAATTAGAAATCAGTTAGAACGTAAACAAGCATTTTCTTTCATTATTTCGATGTTTTGAAGTGCAAATTTTAATTTAATGTTATTGTAAAAAAATTTTACTAATTTTTCTATAGAATTCAAAAATAAAAAGAAAATATAAATCTTTTCGAAAGAAATCATCACACCTCTAGGGTCTTCCCAATAAAAAAATATTTGAATTCCAAGCTAGAGTTGCAAAAATGTGTTATCGTTACTAAGATTTTTTTTAGCAACAATTTTCTTTCGAAAATATACGTGATTAATAATTGTATTAATATCATTAATTATTCTAAGTTAAAAATTGTTTAGGCTAAAGTACAAGATACTAAGATATGAAGCCTTTTAATTGTATATAAAATTGAAAAATTGAAATTTTTCACAA
Organism: Philonicus albiceps; assembly: GCA_963969385.1. Taxonomy (NCBI): domain Eukaryota; kingdom Metazoa; phylum Arthropoda; class Insecta; order Diptera; family Asilidae; genus Philonicus; species Philonicus albiceps. The sequence continues at coordinate 9,276,644 of OZ017774.1, read as the reverse complement.
TTTGAATTTTTTTCCGGTAGTGGAAAAGCATCGCCTCCTAATAAAGGTTAAAAAGATTGTGCTTCCATTGCAGGAGAGTGCAATTGAACAATAAAAGAACAGGCGGTGCATGATAGAAATTAGCATGTGAACCAAACTTCTGAACAGGGTGCCATTTAACGACTAGATTGGGTCTATTACCGACTAATTAAGTCATAAATGGAGGGCTGTTGGTGTTAGACCTGAGTGCATTCCCATTAAAATTTTGAATAAGCACAAAAACTAATTTAAATGCACTTACCCCAACGGCACCATGCAACTGCAAGCACATTCTCTTATATAGGAAAGGGAACCTTGTGGCTGATACTGGGCAAAATGCAAATCAACTGTGTGAGTGGAGGCCCCAATTTGTTCATAAAGTCTACTAATTTCTTACCCTTTTCGTCCCGTTTCGTTTTTGCCCGGGTTTTGAATTTTTGTTTCAAAAGTTGAAAGTGGTGCCCAGTGAATTGGGCGAAAAGTCCTCCACCCCGAGGGTAGTTTAAGTTTCTCCTGCAAGAACTCCAACTCGAACTCATTCGCCACTTAATTGGCTGTGAAATTGCATTTTTATTGCGTGGTTATTGCTTCGTCCCTGACGCCTATAACACAGCATTTCTAAGGCCATGTCCTCGGGTGCCATATTTTGATACCGTAGGATGTATACTCTAAGTCTTGCATGGTTATGGCAGATTTAATGGGCTCAATTCCTCCAGCATCAAATCCTGAGAAATGGCTTTTGGTGACGAAAGCAGTAGCAAACAGAAAATAAGTTAAATCGGCATCTGTATAAGAGGGCTTATGTTCAATTTTTGAACTTTACTTCTCACGAAATTGGGAAAAGGGATTCCAGATTTATTAAGGCTTATTTAAGCAACATAGGGAATTATTTGGTCGCAGTTTAACCGACTGATTGAAGTTCGTAAATCGATCGAACGGCAGCCAGAAATTATGAGGCTTCCCTGACTGTGGCGGAGGCAATAAATTCTTATTGGATTTGGGATAATGCCAAATAAATTAGTTTACGCCCCATAAATCACTTCATATAGAACACATGGTGGCAGTTATTTCATTTTATTCGCTTAAGCTCCTTATTAATGCTGGTTTTATGATTCCTTTACAGGTTTTTGGCTATGATCATCTTGGAACACGAAACGACGTTACTAAAATGACTGAAATTCCAATAACTATTTCGAAACGTCCCTCCTCACCTGGTAGCCCTCCAATTCTTACTGTTAAGAAATATGAGGGACTTTCTCTAGAGCCTCCGACAAAGGATGTGGTAAGTTTTATTTTTTTATATTAATTATATTTAATAGTGGCAAGAACTAAGGAATTGCATTCGGTCGTTTGTTTTACTCTTCAAAAAATAAGTAGTAATCAATCGCTTGATCGTTTTCTTGCAACCTCTAAAATCAACCCTTCTTCTCCAAAATATAATAAATAAATAAATAAAATCTTTTTAAGAACCTTGTAAGACAAAAACCAAGAGATTTTTGCAAGAGAATGCACTTGAATTTTTCTATCGTTGTAAATTTATTAAAATGCGTATATGAATTTGCTAATTTGCAATACAAAATACAGTGCATCATATTAAAAGCCCATATCCGATATAAACTTCAAACCTTAACTCCTTAATGTTTTTCGCTGTGAGTGAAAATTTAAAAAAATAATGAACATTCCCACTAAACCTCATACTTGGGAGGTTATAAGCGATCCAATTTTAAAATTTAAATTAAAAGTAAAATCATATTTGATTAGAAAATATCGTTTTATTTCAGTTGGAACCCAATTGTAGACTGTCTTTTACATCTAGTTCTATAAAAATGATGTTAATTTTATTTAGTTATTGAGCACCATGTTCATACTTCAATTGGAGAGAAAATTAAATATGAATATTCAATTTTAAAAATTTTAATAGTAAAGTGTGATTAAAAATTGTTTTGCTCTAACATTTATTAATTGGTATATTTATTTAGCTACAACATGATTTAATAGCTACATATATATCAAGTTAATCCAGAACACTATTTGAAATTTTGTTTACTTAAGAAAAATGAATCGAAAATAGAAAAGTAACACTATGAGGCAATAATTATCAATTAATATCTCATTTTATTTTTATCTCGACAGCAAATTAAATTAAATTCGCCTTTTGATATTTGGTAAAATAATTGTATAAATTTAATGAATTGATTGTCAATTCGATGCAACTACACTTTCCTGTCCATGACAGAGATTTTCAGAGTAATCAATGGAATCAATATTGACCAGCGTATCAATTTATTAATTTGGTAAATCCAAAATCCATTAATATTAACCATCTGATAAATTACCGATGAGATTGCCGCAATTTTCAATTTTAATCATTCAAAGTAAAGGTTTTTCCTATCCGGGGAATTGGAATGGTTTTCATAATATGCTCGCACGTTTTTAGCCCCCACATATGTTGTTTGTGCCAAAATTAATAAATAATATCCTGTCATAATTATGCAGATGTAGATTCCGACATTTTCGGTGCTCGGTTTAATTCGTCACACCGCACCGTTTACAGCCGCATTAATAAATAAATTCAGCTGAAATGCGGGGAAAAATCTGCTCTCGTAGAGTTTCTCATCGCCGGTGAATTACGATTATTGCTCGGCACGTACAGGTGAAAAAGGCGGCATTACGAGCCCAGTTCACTTCCAGGGCAGGTGAGGTGCTTAACTTATTCAGGTGAGTCAGTTGCGAGGCTCACTTTCAGGTCTGCTGGATATGCTCGTTAGATGTTGGGGATCTGATGGAAATACTTGCGCAAAGTGAAGGTGTACGGGCCATGCAAAGTCTGCCCACAGGTATAAGAGCGGTCCCAAATTGCTGGGGGACGAATGGTCCCGGCAACATAAATTGACACCCATCGAATGAGCTTCAATATTTTATGGCGTAGGTAGCAACGCTGTATTTAAATCGGTTTTTAACCAGCTGGGTCGTAACCCCGCCGCATATTTTTTCTGAATAACTTCCCAGCAAAATATATACGCCGAAGAAAGCTCATGAATTATTCATTTTATTTTCACACTGCCTGCAACCACTGAAAAATATGATTCTAATTTTAACAAACCTCAAATCAGATTTCGCAATCTGTGCTTTTCCTCCTCAAGTTTTATGTACGCTCTTTTTTCCAAATATTTAATTTAATCATACTTTTAGTCAACAATTTTCTCTGTGCCTCTAAGTATTAAAAACATTACTTTTCACATTTTGTCCTTGAACTTATTAAAGTACTATTTTTGAGTACTAAAAAGAAAGAGTTTCATTTAAAAACTAGTTTAATGAATGTATTTTCACAATCACAAAGGTATCAACAACTAGCAACAAAGAAAATCTCAGTGGTCAGAGCGTCATAGCGCAAATTCGAAAGTTTCAGGTCCGATTTCTGCTTGTGTTCTGTTTGGTAGTTTTCAAACTGTTTACAACTTTCTTATATGAACTTAATTAGAAAAGTGAAATCTTAGTGGGAGGCAAAAAGTATCAAACAGGGATAATATTAAGTAGATATTAATATTACTTTTTAAAACTTTTAATAGATTTTTCTTAATATTTATCCAGCATATATACTTAAATTGATAATTTTTGAGAATTTGAGAAGCGTATATCAAAATAAAGTTTAAATATCGAACTTTACTTATGCAAAATTGTTCCAACATTTATCAGCCGATTCCTTACAGCGGTGTGATCAGCGTTCACGATGAGCAATTTTTTCGTAAATTCCCTTTTTCACCCCTTTTTTAACGGCTGAAATAATTTCCCGTGTGCAGAAAGGTGAACTCATACAAAACGTAATAACTTCTGTTCGAAACACAGTAGGACGACAAGTAAGGTTTTGATAAAAGTATGCATTATAAGTTTTTTAACAGTATTTCAAATGTCTCGATTCGTTGACAAATATGGCAGGTATGAACCTTAAAATTGAAATTCTTTAAAAATTTTGGTTAAAAATGTACCTTTTAATCCTCCGTCCTTAATATGGTTTAAAAAACAAAAAGATGTCTTTCAAATAAAAAAAAGATTGATGTCAATATCTTTAGTCCGTCAAAAGTTGTTAACATTTTTGTGGAGTCACTAGAATACTCAATTGGAAAAAAATGTCTGCCATTAAACTTAAACGTTGTGCTTCAAAGCTCAGACATTACCTAAAATCGTTTAAGCATAAGGAAGGGTAATTTGACCCTATAAAGTGTAAATTTTATTCAAATAAAGTCTTATTCAATAAAGTCTATCAATAATAATATGGTAGTAAATGCCAAATTTCAGAATGAGGTAAAAAACCTCTGCACGTCTTTCAAAAATGGTCAAAATATGACGTGTAGTAGTAGTAATAATATATAAAGTGTATTCGTTAAATTAGTTTTTAAATTTAAGGTATAAATATAAGTCATATTGTAATTAGTTTCAACGTTTTAAGTGTAATGTGAAGAATTTTTAGGAAGACAAAATTCATCAAATTCTATACTTAATTCCAAGTTTCAGAGCGGTTACCTGCGCCCCCTGCGTACTCCCATGATTATAGATAATATTCTAATATTGAATATTCTATTCTACTTTATAGGGTGGTGAATAAGTATACAGCGATGTAATAGTGATGTATTTTGTTATTATTAATAACGACTTTACATATGTACATACTCAAGATGAATTTGAAAAATCATAGGTATTATATTTTCTTTTCACCAAGTAAGCATAAACCATATAACACTAATTGCATTGTGTCCCACACATTAGAAATTTGCGCAAAAGAATTCCTAAAATGCATCTTTTAAGTGTCATCGTCATAGAGAAATTCCGTAATGTCGCGCAACACTTAGCAGCGATTTTCGCATACCTCAGAACGATCTTGCACTGCCAAATGACGTAATAATTGGGCATGTTAACAAATCGCCATTACGAAATCCATTTTTAGTGCTTTGCCGTGATCGCACTCTACATTCATAAGAGTCATATTGTCTTTATGGCTCTATGCCGCCGTCATGCGCAGGTAGCGGAAAACAATCGACTTGCGGCGGCGCAGATCGTCAATAAATAGCAAGACGATCACGAACTGAACCGGCATCGATGCTAATTCACTTTTAATCAACGCCACTATAAAATTTCATTAGCCACCATCGTAAAATTACGTTTTGCTGTGACATCTTTAAATTAATTGGTCGAATTAGATTTTCCATCGCTTTAGAAAAAAAAAATGATTTTTCATATTTAAAAATAAAAATAAAAACTATAAATGAAGAGGAGCATTGCAGCGCAACAAGCGTCCACAATTTGTAATTGAGGAAAATATGTAAGTGGGCTCAAAAACTAGCGAAACGTGCGGTGTACACGGCAAACAAGGCTTTAAGGTGGTAATAAGCAGGTTGCGAATTGTTTTCGCAGCTCAAACGGTGGGATTGAATTGGCGGAATTAATCAGCCCGAACAGAAAATAGCAGCTTGATTTCGATTTTCCAATTATCCGCCGAACTCGACCTCATTAGGGCACCAGCTCCCTGGGGTCCACCCATATCTGGTGGGTAAGACAAATTTATTTTGCCATTGAGGAGGTCAGGAAAGCGCCCAAGGAGTGGATCAATTGCTCATAACTCTGAGCAGAGAAACGGTCCAGATCGCCAAGCCCGTGCTCCGCGGAACAGGCACGAGATCGCGGCTCGACAGCACATAGATAGAAGTTGTTATGCTGCCGAATAGCATCATTGGTGCAGCATATTCAGCGCTTGACATGTTGCTGGGAGTGGTCCAGCGCTAATTTACAGGCGAACTGCAACAATAAGACAAGGCCTCGAATTTATTTCCACACGGGCTCAATACGGCTCGGATTGCTATCGGGTGATGACCAGGCGACTGGTCCATGCCGGAGACTGGGCGCGCGTATTTTCATCGAACGATTTCCACGGTCGAGGATTTGAATGCAGTTAGACAACAGTTATGGCAGTGTCTATTGATTGCCGTTTTCAGCAACTCTGATTTTCCCATGATAAAAGCTGCTGTGGGTGAGCGAGCCGGTGCCATTGCTTTATTTTATGGAATAGGCTTAGATGTCCGAAGCCAAACGGCCGCGAGGATAGCTATTTTGAGTAATTAAAGTTTGCTTCATATTTAAGTCACTTGAATGGGTGCAGTTTCAATTTAACGTTCTGCGTTGACCTATTGACCCACAGAGATGAAAAGCACTTAATTTAGTTCATTAATAACTAAAAATGGAAGTACAGAGTGCGAAAATATGTCGAAATCGCACTTCTAAGGAGTTATTACCCACTCTAAGAATAAAAACATTTGTTTAATAATAACAACTTAAAGTCTTAGGCATTAGAGGCATTAGAGGCATAAAATGAACCGATTTTTCTCGGATTGAACAAACAGTTTATTAGCAAATACAAAAAATACTTGATTTTTTCAAAATCAAAATCAAATTTTAGTGGACTAAGGCCTTAAAACTAACCAACCAAAAGTTTTTGGGTATAGCAACGTAATCGTCTTTGTGTTTGTTTCCCTAGCTAAGAAAACTGTCAACAAAAATCAAAAGACAATTGGAAATAGTCCAATTAATAATTCAGTCAGCCGATAGACACAATGGATTTCATTTCTTTGTACTGCGCATATTGAAAAGAAGTTTCGTTATGTTCAAAAACTTCAATTTTTTTTTGTATTACTAGTTTAAAATTATTACGAAAAATACCCTTGTTTAATTTAAATTATTATACATTTTTTGTTTCCACAAGAAATAACTAGACATAGTTTTATTATTATTATTATCATATCATTCATTCACCATGAAAAAATGTTAACTATTCATTAATAACTAATTAGTTATCTTTTCGAGTAACAAATTTCTGGAAAGTGCTTGTGTGAAGAACAGCAATTCATCATTACTTTGCGTTTCAATTTATCTTGTATTTTCTATTAACTCACAATTTTAATTTGTTATATGTGACATGTGAAGTTTATTTTACCTTGCTTCGAATTGATCAAGATTTTGGTAAACAGAATTTTATTTATTAGACATAACCGTTAAGTCTTTATTTCATATAATTGTGGTGTTAATTAAATCCAAATTAATCTCCATTTAGATTGAAAATTTGTTTAGAGTCCCTGTTCAAGGTTAAAGTGTTGCATACTTTCTGAATTCTTTTTTTTATTTCTTATTATTCTATATACTTTTAAAAATACTAGGACAATTTTCTTGGAAACTATGTCTTTCGATGCAATTTCAGTTTTTATTTTTTCCAATTTTAAAAATTTGGCTTAATAGACTATAATAAAAATATTATTTTACAAGATTTATTTTTCTTTTTTAGTAATTCGAATTTATTGTTACACATATATTTTAGGTATCATGTAGACATGTAGACGTCAATGTTGTTGCAGCAAAAAACTTTATTTCTGATTGTCGCTGATGTGAATTCTCGTCAATTCAAAAGTTTAGAAGACTCGATTTTCTATACTTTATTAAATTTTCTGCAAAATGTTTATTTAAATAACTTTTTAGAAAGTAATTGTTATTTGTCTGAATTGTATAGACTCCGGAATTACTGGTTTATTGAGCCTAAATTTTGCCAGTATGTCTTTCGAGTACGACATGGTTTAGGGTTAATAAAAGGTTTCAACAATTTCCGATAAAGGACGCGTTAAACATAATCAATATGTCTGCTATTTACTGACATGACACATACGTTAAAATTCTAAGTATTGAAATTCAAATTTTGAAAAAAAAACACATTTTGTTTCGGTGCAGCAGAGTGTACTGGACATTGTGTAGTTTTTCAATAAAATGGGCATTTAACGATTTTTTTAAAATTTAGAATATTTCGTTTCTGCTCTTTATTATTGTTCCCTAACGAGTTTTCGGTATTAGAAACGTGAAAAATCTACCAGTCGCTAATATGTTAATAATATATGACCTGGTTTTTCTTTTAGTTTTAACAATATACCTACAAACAAATTCCAAAACGCATGTAGATAAATTCATATCGACTCAGTAGTTTGAAATTCCAAAAAGGTGGTCAAACTATGAAAGCAAGTTCAATTTCCACAAAAATTTATGTATGAGATTTTTGAGGTCGGTGATAATGGTTATGAAGTCAAAATTGAAAAATTCACAATGAGGGATGCAATATGGCAGACGATATTTCTTCAAAGTTGTCCAATCAAGCTGAAAATGACGTCGAACGGCGTTTTATAAACGATTTTCTCTTTTGCATGTGTAATTAAGGGACATGTTTCATCGGAATTCAAGTATCTAATCTAATAAGTAATATTCCCGAAATCGAATTGGGACGTTTACAAAACTATCTTTTACTTCTAGTTTATGAACGGTTTATACAAAAGATTGAACAAATTCGTGATTATTGAAAGTTGATAAGTTTTGCAGAATTAGAACATACATATGTAACATACTTCTGCTAATAAGGAAATATTTTATAATGGATTTTAAAAAGCATTTATTTAGCTTATATGTATATTTCCTTGAATAAAACTGCAGCTATACTATGTATTTCGTCTTAAGTTCTTGTGCTATCAAGCTTAAAATCTACCTTAAAACCGGTTAAGTTTTGTAAAATTACTCGTACGTTATTAATTTATTTATTTATTTACCCAAAATGTAAGTAGGAGCAATCGTCACAGCGGTTAGTCAGCAAATTTCCAAGGTAACTCACTCACTTGTGTTAACGAACGGTAGACTTTTGAAGTTCTCGATTGAAATTTATCTTTATAATTTGTTCCCAAAAACGCCGAGACTTTACCTTAAATCGCATGCAAATCGGTAACTGTTGTTGTCAATTTACCTGGACAATAACAAGAGAAATCAACGGCGACACTACAAATCCTTTCCCACCGCAAATTGAGCACGAAAGGTACTTCTTGAAGACCGAGGCAACCAAAGAGAGCAATCGTGTGCAAAATTCATTTATGAGTCCACTAACAAACACCCCCTCCGGACAGGTGAACGACGACAAATGAATACTGGCGATAATCACCTCCGGGGAGTGAGATAAATCACCTTTACCGAATATCGGTCACTGTAACTCTGAAGAGCACTGGGGCATTGGTCCGAGTCTGAGTCGATGTAAAATTTATCAAGCCGCCACCGGCAGGAGAGCAAATTTGCGACGGCTAAGACTGTCGAAAGCAAACACACCCACGAACCCAGTAATCTTTAACTTACCTAGGCAAATTGTGCAAATTTCAACATATGCTCCTGGCACTTTGGGATAAACTCGACTCTTACCTGGGCGTCCGTTTGATGAAGAAATGGTCAAACAGACGTCGGTTGTAATGGTCCTGCATTTGGGGATAGAATGAGCTGGAGCTCACCTGGAGACGAATGCTGGGTAACGTGTCCCTCGCCCCTCAGGTGTACAAAACGGGAGTGGTAGACTTCCGCAAACATACAACTCTTTTTAATATTTCATAGGATGAAGGAGGCAATTTGCACGTAAATCAGTCTCACATTTCCTTACAAGTGCTCAAAACCGTGAGTGTGGATGCCTGCAATTGTGCAAAGGTACTCGGAAGCTGGAAATTACGAACTGGCCCTGTTTTAGTACAATTCGGGGATTTAAACTATTAAAATAAATTGCATAAATTATTTACATACAGAAAATATTTATTTATTTATTTATTCAGTGCCAATAGGTACTAGACCTTAGCGATTAGTAAATAGAATAAAAGTTATAACTAATTCCTTATACAGGGTGAGTAAATTTGAGGTTTGGAAGTAAATAAGCTGACAAATGATGAAATGAGAGGAATTGAGCTGAAATAAACCTGTATTTTCGCAAAAAATTTCAAGAAATATTAGAGTTACGAGAAAAATGATTATTAGCAATTTTGTACAGAATTTAATTTTCTACAAATGAAGAAGATTCTTTATGTACCACGTATAATGCACAACAACTTGGAAAAACTCAAAAATTTTGAATCGAACGAAGTTGTTTTTATACTTCCACACGAAATTGATAAATTATTTTCGAGTTATAATTATATTTCAATATTTTTTGGATTACAATATTATAATCTGGAAATAATTGATAAACCATTAGCCTGACATAATAAATTGTCTTCACCTATTTTACAAAGAATTAAATTCCGAATCATAAAATGAATACGTTACAATGTTCTAAATGTATATTTATCAAATTGAAAAAAAAAGAAAACATATAAATGTCCCCACGGATTTTGAAGAAACCTTGTACGAATGCTCATTTTGGGTTAAAAATGATGAATATGCAACAAAATAAATTTGTCGGTCGTTTTGATATTTCGAAAAGTTTCAGGTGGAAACATTTTTAATTAAAGGTTTTTCCACAATGTTCACCATGGCATTGTAGGCAGAACTGTAAAAAAATCATTACCATTGCAGTACAATTACAAGTACTACAAAAAAATAAGTACCAGTACCATTACTTGATATGGTAATTCAAAAAAACAAAAAAAAAACATTATCATTTCTAGTAATGGTACTGTTACTTCACCATTACCTAAAACCATCTAAACATTACTCACCATTACTGAGTATTATACGGCCATTACTTATCATTACTCACCATTACTGAGTATTATACGGCCATTACTTAAAATTACTAATGGTAATATCGCACGGAATGCATTACAAAGTAATGCAGTATTTTACAACTCTATTATATAAAACGCAATGAAATAAGTTTAATGAAAATCTATTTAGGTACAATAGAGTTCTGAGATTTTTAATTTTTTGTATTGTATTTAAATATTTGTTTCATATAATTTTTCAAACGGCTCGGGTTCACTCACTTTGGTTTTTTATTAAAGAGATTAATTCTTATTTTAAACTAAGATTTGTAATAATAATGCAGGCAATTCAATCGAAAATATTAGTTAGATGAATTTAAAATCGACATATATCTGTAAGAGATTAATATGACCAGAATTGAAATTTTAGAGGGAAAGAAGACATGTTTTATTTTCTTAGATTTCACGATAGAATCGTAAATAATACGCTTCAATGTGAGACTTGTGATTCCGGAAAGATTAAATAGTCTACTTAATTTTTAGTCCGTTTTTATTAATTTATGTATAATCTTTTTGGAAGATGAATTAAAAAATATTCCAATTGTTAGGTTTTAAAAATGTTTTTACTTTTGAAATTAATTTAAATCATTTAATGCAGTAAGACATTTTTCGGGGATAACGCATGTATTAGTTAGATCGTTTAGTTTTTGGCTGATGGTGCACTTCTGTAAGGTAATTTTTAGGGTTCTGTACGTCCGAATGAAAAAAACGGAACCCTTATAGGATAACTCGTCTGTCTGTTTGTCACAACCAATTTGCTCCGAATCTACTGAACTGATTAAGTTGAAATTTGGTGCACATATGAATTTCTGTGACCCAAATATCCCTTGCTTCAAATTTTAAATCAATTAGAAGCATATATCAATGATGAATTTTTATTCTTAAATTTCAAAGGAAGATTGAACTCACATATTTGCATACATATCTATGATCTCTAAAGTTTTCATAGTTCGTGCTGTACATTTCTTTTTGGTTAATTATACAAGAATTGCTTATATAAGAAAATTTAAATTTCGGAAGTTCCATAAAATCAAAAATAATGGCTTAACCGTTCACACTGAAAAGGATTTGAGAAGAAGTAAAGTGCCCCATAAATGGGTGGCATAAAATTCCTTGAAAACTAAAGGGAATTTAAAAAAAAAAACTGTTGTATATGAAGTTACAAACCTTTGTATATCGGAGCATTTATTTCTTTAACACATCCTGAGATGCCCGGGGATCAGAGATGCGGCGGTGCTGGACCCGAATTACAGAGGAGAAGGTTGGTTCGATACGACGCGACGGAGCCGGAGCACCCAAAATGGGAAGCCCGCAGCCAGCGAACATGCTGTAGAGCCGGGGAGCCCCAACATTGTTCTCGTTTTAATTAACATTTAACGAGATTATGCAAGATGTGATGAAAATTATCTCTTGTTGCTGCGGATGTAGACGGGCTTGTTCCGTGAAAACACCGGCCAGACCATTTCAAGTGGTCCGCTTTGATCTGTCTGTTCTCGGCTCAGATTGCCCTTCTCGCACAATCTTAATCTGGAGCGGAATTAAAAGGCGTCCAGGGCCGCACCAGTGGCCCTAGTAAAACCCTTGGCAACCTGTGCTGGAACTTTGTTGCATATAAACTTTTATGACGTAGTTAATGGATTTCATTTACGATGGTTGCAATTAGAGGTCCGTCGAGGAGCTGCGAAACTCCGTGTTAAGTTCTCGGCGGCTAATGGGATAATTGCAGGGAAAAATCTACAAAACGACACCCAATTAACTGGGACTGGGATTTGGTGCCGTTCAAGTTATAGGCTTACAATCGGCTCACTTTTTCTGGAGTGCCCAAATGGACCAGATCTGTCTTTCAAAATCTCCTTTGACGAAATCTGTTGCAATACAGCAGGTATACCGCTTTTTTTCCAGTTCTTGCATCGCGACGGCCGCGTCTCGCCAATCAGACTGGATGCGACAGCCGGCGAAAGTGATAGTTCGCGGATATGGTTCACTGCGTTTATAAAAGACGTGGTGGTCATGAGAAAATTTTGAAACGCAGCCTGATTCTGGGGGCAAGTCTATTAAAATGTCTGGCGGCTGTGGCCTTATGTGGCCACTTTTTGTGGCAGCAGCAGCAAGGTTCTGCGAGATTTTGAAATGCCCCTGTTATGGCGATTTACACAAGCATAAATCATATTTTGATATTTCATAATATTGCGGATAGCACTAGCACCTTTAGTCTGAGGAGATATTTGTTAATTCTTATACAGGCTGGGAATTCCTTTGAAATTATGCGAATTTAAAAATTGCGCAATGGGTCATTGTGCGGAATTCATTTATTTTCATAGTTTACATTATACAGATTATTTCTGGTTATTCTTAAATATTTAAATTAATTCTATTCGATAAAACTTGTTCTTCAAAACTTGAAAATAACTTTTTATTTTTATCAATACGACAATTCAATATATCCGAATATTTTGTTCTACTTAAAATTCACTGCTTTCAAAATATTTTAAAGTTGTCTCTAATTTTAGCTTAGTTTTCTGGAATAATATCATAAAACTTTAATAAGTAACTTACCAAGTGTGTAGAACGTTATCAGTTTTAATGATTTCGTTATTTTAAAAACATTAGCTGCATTTTTTTCATTTTCTTAGTTGAATAGTGAAATATTTATTGAATAGAATTTTATAAACTCTCACGTATATCGGGGTTTCAATATTTGTGAAAAGTGGATCAAATTGCCATACCACCCAATCAAACTTTACCGGATCGGATAATTTTTTTAGATTAAGGTTTTCATGCAAAGTGTGTGTAAAATCCAGGCAGTTTGAATTAATATTTGCGAAATACAAATTGTTTGGTATGGGTAACTATTAAATTTTAATTTAGCCCAAATTTCCTTTTTAATTAGTTTGGATCCAGGACTGAACTGAAGGAGGTTTTCTTCCAAGTTATGCATGCAATAATTTTTATCAACAGCACAGTAACAAACATTTGAACTACAAACTATTGAATGAGAAAAATGGTTTTTGCCATTTAAAGAGATTGAAAAAATAAGAGTCATAAAATACCATCTTTAGTTGAGTAAAAAATTAAAGTAAAGATATAACCTTTACTATTTGACTTAAAGATATATGTAAGTTAAAAATAACCGGTATTTTAATGATTTATTATAAAAATTGTCTTACCTATAATGATGGGATTTTAGTCGTATAATTATCGATTGCTTGTAACTTCTTTTTTAAGGGTTGATGATTTTGAGAAAATAAAAAATACCGTCTCTGCTTCGAAGCTTGTTTCTGCCGCTAATAAAAATTTATAATAAAACTCTGCATCATTATAATACAGAATAAACTCAAAAATTATGATTGGTTTGTATGGACAAATGTGAATATTACGAAATATTTGGGTATTAGTTTAAAGTTTATATTTTGATATAATATTTAAATACTAAAGTTTTATATAATTATAATAATATCGAAATATAGTATTTTGTAGGTTTTCCAATTTTATCTCTATTTCTATTTCATTTACGAAATCTACGGCAAAATTGAATGTATAATAGAAAGAAAACAAATTATCTAAAGAGGCATAAAATAAATCTAAAGAAAAGCTAAATAAAAAGAATAAGTAGAAATAAAAAAAAAAAATACCACAAAGCAATTTATTACTCAAAATCGTTGAGATAAGTTAATTAATGACCATATGAAATCTAATCTTTTCCGGCTATCAAAGAGTGCAAAAAGTAGGCATGTTAATGAGCCCATTTAGTCGATTTCCCATTTTGAAAAATGCGAAACAAATCCGGCACAACAGAGACCAGAATGATGGGAAACTGTGCCACCTTTCCTATCACAACTCAATATCTTCTTTAGCCCATAAATCTAGCAGGAAATAAATCAGAATTAGCCACTAATGCATTGAAAGATTAAGCGAATTTCTTTTCTACTCGCCGCAGAGAGATCAACTCCTCCCCCGGTTTGGCCCCACATGTGCTCATTTGGCCCCACAATGAATAGCATACATGCACCTAAGGCGGGGGCCACATTAACCTTGCCAAAACATAAATTAAGCGCTATCCATCCGACTATCATCCATCCCAATTGACTGCTGCTGTTAATAACAACACCGGAGTAGGTGTGAATTAGTGGGGCTAATTACACACTTCTCACGTAATCGCTGAAGCCATCTTCGCCCCACACTAAAGTAACCCAGTTCAGTCGTCATTAAGTCAAAACGCTTTCCCATCCCGGCCCCTCGGGACATTCTGAGCCACCCTTGAGAGTGTCACTTGTGAACTGTGACACACCCACTTCCTCCTTAGCAGAGATGGGAATCAGTGGGGCATAACGGACACTCGAAGGCCCAAGACGTTGGGTTTCTTCTCAGCTTCTTAGGTACTTTTGAAGCGACATAGGCGCCTCCAATCTCCGAAGGGTACCTGTCCGACTAGTGCACCGTGCACGCCGCACCGCACTATAGAAACCGAAAGTGGAATTGGAAGAGGTTTCCCGGCTTCCTTAGACCTTCCACAGGTCTAAGACGGCTGGAAATCTTTGACGGCTTCAGGTGCCGTTTACTTTCCTTTCAATTCTCCCCGGGGGGAATTCCTCCCACTCCGGTCGACAGGTAAAGCACGCCCGTGTGAACATTAACGGAGTGTGTGCACAATGGTAACTGTAACGCTGCAAAAGAAAATCATAAGATTTTCCGTAGACATTTTCTACGGCCACCTCTCTTCAAGTACCCCGCGGAATTATGTTAGGGTGACCATATTTTTATGGTTTTTTTCAAATAATAATTGAATTCATTTGGAATAAAGAATATATCAGTTAAGTCTTTTATATCTCCTAAAACCTCTCAATATGTTTATACAAACCATAAGCTAAATCAAAGAAAGCAAATATAATGCATATTATGCATAAAAACTTAGCATAAGCTTAATATCAATTTTTATATTGAAAAAATCGAGTTCGATCTCAATTTGAAACTCTATTTTCTATATGTACAAAAGACGAGTCCGATCTCATGCTTAATTTGTATTCATAAGACCCAATATTTAAGCCCCAGTTGATATCAAATTGTAAAATTATCTAGCTATGTATATCCTTGGTATAAAGAGCTGTTATTGATTTTCGAACACAATGATTTTTGAACAGAGCCACTTCAAAAATATCATTTATAAATATAATAATACTATCTAATGAAAACATAGATTTCTGCTGTTACTATGTTACTATTACAAATCTAACAATGAATCTTAAAAGTAATACTCCGCCCTTATTTTTGAGTTGGGTATTACCTTATTCGACGTGCATACACGTCAATCCCAATCTCTATTGCGATGTGGTTCACATTTTATATATATATATATTATGGAAAAAAAAATTACCATTCAATAACAATTGCAATATTATCGTATAAATAAGTTGAGCGAATTATGAAGGCCTTGTATTGCCTTCAACGTGTATACTCGTCAACGCTTGATTTTAATTACAGACCCTGTGAGGGATATTTAAAATTAAATTCCATAGTAAACATAGTTAAATCGACCCGACAAGTTTTTACAGTTTTTAAATATTTTCTAACACGTACAGAAATTTGATGAGTAGTTTTTAAGTTATCTAACTATCTAGGTTAGGTTAGGTTGCTGTGGCTGCCTAGAAAGGCACACTTAGGCCAATTTTGGCCCATTGTGTTACCACGTAACGCAGGAGACTATGGTTATTCGTGGGATTCGAACCCACTGCCTCTGGGATGGTAGGACAGCGCGCTAACAACTGAACTATCAGAGGCCCCTGTCTAACTATCTAACTAAATATTAAAAATAAAACATTTAAAATAAAAGTTGCAAATATTTTGTCCAGCTGAAATTGTGAGTCGAATAGAATTTTATTTGTTTTTTATTTTTGTAGTAATTGAAAATCTCCATTTGTTGTTAATTTTGTTCTTAGCACATAAGGTGTAACAGTCCTGTATAAGACTTATTAAATTTAAATCAAAATAAAGGAAGTATTTCATAAAACACTTTGTTGTGTGACTTCAGTTGCAAATGTTTTGTCCAACACTCTGTAGTTATAAAAAGGCAAAACAATATTTTGAAAATTTCAAGGTAGTGTAAGTCCCTTAGGTTAGGTTAGGTTAGGCTAGGTTGCTGTGGCTGCCTAGAAAGGCACACTTAGGCTAATTTTGGCCCATTGTGTTACCACGTAGCGCAGGAGACCATGGTTATTCGTGGGATTCGAACCCACCCCGTCTCTGGGACGGTAGGACAGTGCGCTAACAACTGAACTATCAGAGGCCCCAAAGTCCCTTAAGATTGGTATAATTGAGTTACCTTTATTAGTTAGTAGTAAAAATTAAAAAGTAGAATTCGATAGTGTGCTATTAGTGACAAAATCATTACGAATGGTCACCCTAGACGAAGTATTCGTGCAGTTAGACAAATCACTCCACCACTACACCTGACATTTTCCAGTGCACATCAAAATCGGGCTCAATTTGCCCGAGTTCTCTTCTCGTTCGAAAGCTCGGTCGCGATTCCGCGAAGAACGTCGAACGTTAGATGGCTGGCTGGCTGGCTTGGCTTGACTTAGCTTGGCTTGCTTGGCTTTGTATCTTTGTATCTTGAATCTTTCTCAGCTCCGGACTCCAAGACGAAATTGCAGCCAAAGCTAACCGCACAAAAGCAGCCTGTGAGAATAACGAGCACCTTAGCCCGGCCCAGCAGGCGCGTGAACCGCGAATTTTCCGTTTGTTTAGCTTACCGCTGCTCATTACCGCGTCAGGGGCCGTAAGGGAGGGGGGGGTGTCTGGTGTACGGTGTACTCGCGGAGTTTTTCGCTGATTCTTAAAAAAAAAAAAAAAAAGCATTTTTCCCGCACCTGACGGGAAGAGCCAATCTCCGCAGTTTAGTTCAGGTGTTTCAGCCCTGATGAATGAACACGACTTTTTGGCTACGGTGGCCGTCGATTCACGTCGCTGAACTTGCGGAGAATAATCCGTGGAAATTGCAACGTTTTCGTGGAAAATCGCGAAAATGTGGGCTAATTGACTACCGTTTTTAAGTGTACACAAAAAAAGTACGGCACGCGGCTTGCCATGTGAAATGCTGGAACAGTGATAAGGTGCAAGTCGGTTCTGTCGTTACGTCACGAATTTTTATCATCGTTAGTCTGGGCGATTTTCTTTTGCGGTTACCTGTGCAGTACCTGGGCCTGTACGGCACGGACACCGCGGACTCACGACATAGAAAATTTTGTGAAAGGTCCGCTGAATTCGTCTATGCTCCGGTGATTTTCTTTCTGGCAAAGCGCAGCCCAAGACTGACCGAAGCATTCCTTAACTTTCCTTAGGTGCCTTGCTTGCCGGAGTGAACATCAGGAAAAGTTTAAGCAACTTGCTCACTTAAGTTGCGAGCTTGACTCCTTGTCGCCGCATCGTCATATTTCCTGGCTCAACCTGTCCGCCGAACGGACAACCTTTTTCGAGTGCAACTCCACCTGTGAGAGCTGGAGCAGTGATGTGAGTGATTTTTGTAACGAATTCACCGATGTGCTTGAATTAAGCCGCATGGTGGTCGGTGGAAAGTGGAAAATTTATTCAACGATCGGCCGATAAGGGATTTATGGATTTCTGAGTTGGCATAATTCGTGCAGGAGGCATGCCGAGAATTTCATATTTTTTTTGTTTGTGAGTTTCAACTATCTTTTGAAAACCGTTAGGTGGAATATCATTAATTTTGGAGCCGACTTTTAATTATGTACTGCTTCTTTTATACAATTCCGGTGGATGTGATGAGTTATGGCACTAATAATTTTCTTTAAAACGACATTAAATTCAATAAGCGTAAAATACAACTGTGATTGCCTGCCCGTGTAAAAAAGTTATTTAAATAAGTGCGAATATATTTTTTATATTTTACTTCGGATATATGATTTTATTTGGGAGTTTTCCTAAATTGTAAATTCTGAAAGGATAATATCCTATTATATCACGTTTTCAATAAAAATAGGGCCAAAAATGAAATACAGACGAATTTCTGTATAATTTGGAATAAGATTCCAATCCTAAACTATTATAAGAAATTTCTCATTCAGTCTTTTCATAAGCTAACAATATTTGATGGGACTTGAATCTAAAATACAAATCTACTTTAAACAAAAATTTATCATCAATTTGCATTTAGAAGCAAAATTGAAAAGATATTCGAATTGAATGAATTTAAGTTGAATCATAATAACTTCGTAAGACTGTCTTAATATCTACCTCAATAATTTAAATATGTTTGTTCAGTTAAAATAGTACAAATACAGTTCAATTACACTTTCTTTCAAATCATTCTAATAGGCCTGAGAGTGAGATTGCTCAAAAATAAGACAGTTTCGTTTTTTATATTCGTTTATATTTTTGAACTTTTAATTTCCATAAAATAAAAAATGGTGAAGGAGGGCAATATAACAAAATTTGGAATAAATTACCAAAAAGGGTATCGCTCGAATTTTGATAAAAGTTTACAAGAATCTTCAAATTGTCCTAAAACATAATAGAATTTTTGTGGCGATCGGCTATACTTATGGAAATATTCAATTTTTAATTTTAATTAACTGTAATTGCAATTTTCACTTTACAATTCAATATAAATAACAAAACTTTATTATGCACATTTCTTACATAATTCCCATTATAAATACGACTTAGAAACTTGAAAAGAGAATGTTAATTGAAAAATAAATATTCTCCTAATTAATTTTCATACACAGACAAGCACGCATTTACGTTATACGAGTATATCCTAATCGTACGTAAAACCTACTCATATGACATGGACATTTTGCTATTATTGTTAAATTTTGTATGTCGAAACTCGAAAGTTCATAACTTTTGGTCTTTTGATTAGAAATGGAATAAGCTCTGTTGTATAAAGGACATATTTCTTTTAACAAGCTAACTAGTAAAAAAAATAACTATCCCACCGATATGTGTGCAGTTTACGCAGTTCACATCCTAACCGAATTACTCATTAATTTTTTTTACGGTAGAATAACTAAAAAAAATACCCGTGGTATGAAAACATAAGTTTAAGACTCTAGCATGGGTTATGTTGGCTTTTAGCGCTGCTCTGGTTTTTGGCTTATTCGCATAGACCTGTGACTTAAGAAAACTCCACAAGAAAAAGTCTAACGGGGTCAAATCGCACGATCTCGGTGGCGAGTTCAAATCACCTCCACGTGAGATGACCATGTCCTTAAATCGCTCGTGCAGAATGTTCAATATGGCATGAGTTGTAGCGGCACGTAGCGCTGTCCTGTTGAAACCACATGTTGTTGGTGTCCATATCATCCAATTCAAGCTAAAAGACTTTAGATCTCGAGAGCTCTTTCATGTTCTATATGACAGAATGAATTATCTTGCCTTTAGTGAGCCCATCACCCATTATATAAGACAGAATATCTCTGTTTGTAGATTCGTTAACCTATAAGTTAAATTATATAAAACTTCTAAATAAATTTGAAAAAAATACAGTCAAGTCAGGGGTAATCTCAAAAGCTACTAAACCGATTTCAAAAGATTTTTCATTGTTCGATAGTTGATACTTTCTTTTAGGATGTAGATTATTCATTATTATTAAATTCATTAATTTTTTTAGGGCTAGACCTAGCCATAATCTTACATATATGAATTTATTAAGAATCTGCATGGATGTGGTCTTTTGAAATTTTTCTGAATGATCGCTTAAATTAGCTAGGAATATTTTTGTGATGATAATTATTAATATATCATATGAAAGTAAAAAAGGCATACGTTTTTATTATATACACTTAAGTTTTAGAGCTTTTACGATAGAATCAAATGTTATAGACATGCCTTCGTTCATTCGGTTATTTTTATGATAAACAAATATTCCTCGACTAAGAATTATTTTCTCTAAATTGCTTTAAGTCTTTGGTTCGCTTATAAAACGATCTTAAAATACTCTCGAAAGGGACTGGTCCGCAATTGAGGCGATATAAATTGCTCCCTGGTTAATCAAAAGATTTTATCGTAACCCGTCTTGTCCTGGGTGCTCCGGGGAAATAAATTTGTTTTCTTCGATTGCTCAATTGAATTTTGTGTGAGCACGAACTGGGTTACCGCAATTAGTCGAAAAGTGTTTTTGGTATTAAACCGAGGGCACAATCTCAAGAATCGCACTCGCCATAAAAAGGTCATGTGGCCCGAAAGGAATTCGTGACACAGCGACTACTGGCCAAAAAGAGATCGAAGGCCCAAAAGACGGGCATTTTCGAATTTTGAAAAATATTTAGTAAAGAGGAAAAGTGTGCTCTTCTTGCTTTTTTTTTTTTTTGTGTCGGTCGCGAAATTTTGAAATATTCACGCATTGATTTACAAGTGCGCCGCATTACGAAACGCACGGTCGCTTGTATCCCCCAATTAGCGTTGCAGCGGAAGCGCCGTAACGCATTGTGTGGCCTGAGTGGGATTACGTAACCGTCGTTTCATCATCTTGAGTAGCCGCTGGGCTCCTTCGATGATTCCTTAATGACCGATAATGGCCATTTTCCCGCGGGCCAATGTAATCGCTTCAAAGAGCGCGGTAACTGGATACCGGCGGCGGGTGACCATGGAGGAATTTCACAGTTAGCAGCTTCCTAGACGTGTCCGACTTCTGTTGACTGATACCCTCGGGGTCTAGCTAATCCGATTCTCACATGTCACAGGTGGTGGATTATAGATCCAAGATCCGGCGGGAGACCGTGAAGAGTCCGGGGGTCCGCCGCGGAATCTGAGAAAACGTGATCGCAAGTGGATCAGTTTCACTTTTTGTCGTGCTTGGCGGCCGGGTGCACGCTGAAGGCACCCATCAGGGTACCCTTTTGCGCGCGAACCGCGCAACGATGCTGCCTGCCTGCACGATGCGTTTGTCACTTTCGATCTGGGTCAGCCTCGGGTTGCGACACTTTTGCATTATTTACAAACATAACGACATAACGCGAGCATTATGTGATTTTCTCGGCCAACACAGATGGGTTATTGTTAATTATGAACATTTTCTATCTTCGGCCCCCCCTCTTATTTTCCCCTTCCTCGACTGCGACGTGACGACTTTGCACTTGCAATCGATTTAAGCTTACGGCACGCAACACCGCTAGACAAAAGCCAGGTGAAAATACTCGCGAACCGCCAGAAACGGCGATGATGAGTTATCTAACACTGTTGGTGCGATGATGCCTAGAACGGCTAGCGAACACTTGCGCTGTTCGATTGGCTCCATTCGTAAAATGGAATTATTCGCTAATTGCAGTAATGACGCGCTGTTGCAATCGCGTGTGAACTGCAAAAATTCCCAAGCTCCTGGAACGCCAGTTTCAGTTTTGTCGGAACCTCTTTTGAGAAGAATGTGCGCGATTTGCAACTTATTTCTGAGATCGATCAAAAGTAAATTGAAATTAACAAGTGATGAGAGGTCCTCCATTGTTTACGTCTTTGGTACATACAAATCGCATTAGTTCAATTTACAAAACTCTTTCTTATTCAATCGTTTAGATACCATTTGTAAATTCAATTGCTTTTAAGACACAAACTCTTGAATTACGTTATCAAACGCGTTTAGGGGTAATATTTGTTGGAACCATAAAATTGGAAGGGTTTTTCTTGTTACTCTACTAATAACACGATCAACATAAGATTTTGAGGGGTTATTATACAAACTGTAAAAGTAATTTTACTATTATTGTACAATTAAGAGAAAAATCGGTTAAAAGCGAGTTGGGTTTGCGTAATCAGAACTCCGCACCTAAACTTTATCAAGGAACAGTCGTCCGACCATTATTTAATTTTATAAAGTTGTTCTTTTTTATTTGAGAACTTTAAAGAAAATGTTTGATAAATTTCTTTCTAAACACAATTTTTTAATTCCATGAATATTACTTTAGAAGTAGGACTGTCCGCTCTTGAAGGGGTTCCTTTGATCAAGTAATTATAGATATGAAAGGATGTGGCTCCGGCCAGTACCAAAATCATTGAAAAACATAAATTAGAAAAAGGAATTGGCACTTGTTGGAAAAGAAAATTGATTTTTTTGTATTCTAGTAGAAGCTTATTGGTAGTATTTGCCTGAAATTGATTCTCTAATAGATTTTTTTAAGTCTAAAGAGAGAATATTAATTCTTGAAAAAATAAGGCATATTGGACACAAAATACATATTGGTTTTTTTAATTTTAAAGAATATAAATTGAAATTTTATTTTTCCCTTTAAATTTCTCAAATATAGCGCTAAGGTGAGGACTCCAAAGCGCTTTCCACAATGTTGTTTTCATATAGTGGTCAAGGTGCACAACGAGAGCCTACTGTATGGTCACATTTCAATAAAAGTTAAATAGATAGGCGAAAGAGTGACCTTACAAAAGTTTATCTCATCAGTACGAGTCGTCTTATAAGTTTTATAAATTTGAAAAAAGAAATCTTTTAAAAAGTGGTACAGGTGCAGTTTTACCTTAATTTTCAACTTAATAACACTAAAATTTTCGAAATTTTACCTTGAGAAATCTAGAAGATAAAGGGAGGATAGAAGTTGTTCCACATAATGGGCAATATTTTTATAAATTAACAAACATTTCAGAAAATGCTTTCGGAATCATTAAATGTAGACCTTTCTAATGACAGCCCATATGCTACATACAACTTCTTTTCGGGGGTTCCAACTCACCCCTATTTTTATTTGGAAAAAATATTTCATAATTTTTGATTGTCAAAATGTATGCCAGTCACAAATACTTAACACTCTGCCAAATTACAAATTCCTGCGTTTCGTTATTTTAAAAAGAAAGGCATGTTAACCGACGGATAGGTGTGCGACCGATCCTATAAGGGTTCCGCTGACGCTGGTACTAAACTCTAAAAAACTAGTTGAAATGAACCAATGTTTGAGACATTTTATGACTAACTAACTGCATAATAGTTAAAATAATATTAAAAGTTAGTTAATTTTTACTAATTCTTTATTTTTTTAAAATAAGGCTAAAAAGTGTTTCTTGTTTAATTTTTTAATTTGAGCAGAAAACCCACTCTAGCAAACAAATTATTGACGTCTATGGGAGCTCCTATCCCGTGAAATGTTCCCTTAAATAAAAAAGTTACTTAAGAACCTTTTTAAAAACTTGTTCAACAATACCCCATAAGGTAGGGTGTGCGAAATAAAACGCTTCATCTCTCAGTTCTATGTATAAAGAGGTAAACCTAAACACATACCTATATACCTATATTTCATTAGATAGAAAAATGGAGTTGTAAATCTATAAAATACGGACAGATGGATTTTGGCTATTTGGCTACAGAACTCTAAAAAAGGTATATAAAGTTATTACAATGAACTAATGAAACTAAATTAGTTTTTACCAGCGATTATACAAATCGAAAAAATAAAAGGTTGGGCATCATCTTAACAGTCTATAGTTATATGTAGATGTTACTTAGTAGCATCTTTCAACTAATTTAAAATTTTAAATAATGTTGACTCCAATCGATTTGTTTTAATAGCGGAAGTGATGTTCAGGCAATCATTTAAATCGGGAAATTGATGAAAAGGTCCTACCAATTTTATGTACAATATTGCTTAATACCAAATATTTGGTTTCAGTTTAAAACGTCCAATTATTCTCATAATAACCAGAAAATGTTTTAAATTTTAAAAATTAGTATCTTCCTTGAATTGTGGTGTTAATAATTTAAAATATATTTTAAAACAAGGAGCAATTTTCCTAATGAAGAATTTTATTTCTGAAAAGATTAGTTTTGATCTAATAATAATTCAAAGAAGAACAATAAAAAAACTAAATAATTCTACCTCTTAAGACAAAATTAAAGACAGTAAGGTTCTACGGTGCGGCATTTATAATACTTAAACTAAGCAATGTACAGCACGGTACATGGTCGTAATTCTTACAACCGTTGTGTAATTGTTGGATTAAACAATGCATTCTTTTTACCATTAGGAAAGATAATGAGCCACATAAACTACGTTACTCGGGACTTTATTGTACCTATTAAAGAATGCTGGAATTCATTCAATCCATTCACTTTTACATACATTAAAATCAATCACAGAATAACACAAGAATGCTAAGTAAAAATATTTAAATCCCTTCGTTTTACCTTTTAAGAACTAATTTTAATAAAAATGTATTAAATAAATTCAAGCATAGGTAACATTAATCTCGTGAATTCCCTAGGACACTTAATAAATTTGTTTTTCTCAGTACCTCAGTAGTGAAGTAAATTGAGGAAAAAACTTCAACTTCTCTAGACGATAAATATAAATACATTAGACTTTAATCCAAATAAAGGTGAAGAAAAAATATAGTTCCTCTTAATTAGTACTTTTAATTAATGAATAGGTAAGAGCTGTAAGATTTAAATACATTTTCAAGGACAATAATGTTATTACATTCAAACAATTATACTCGTTAGTGTTATAAGATTAGTTGATTCTTAACATCATCTAACAGCAGCTGTTAAACATTTAATGCATTCTCGAAAGTTGCAATTAATGGTAATAGCAGAAATTATTTTTATTTGTAAATTAGAGTTATTGAAAAAGCTTAGTTGATGGTTTTATGTATTGTCGAGCTAATAATTTTAACTTTATCATAGTCTATTGGTTCGCAAAATAAAAGTAAAATTATATTTATAGAAAAATTTAGAATAAAATTATTTTCGTTAGGGGTTACTTATGTCTATTTTAAAAACGTTTACTTTTAATATGTTGCCGTCAAATACTCCAAAATACTTAGGCTAGGTTAAGTTGGTGTGGCTGCCCGAAGAGGCACACTTATGCCATTTTTGGAGTATTGGGTTACCACGTAGTGCAGGAGAGCATTGCTATGCTTGGGATTTAAACATACAGTCTCTGGGATGGTAGTCTAGCGCGCTAACAACTAAACTATCAGAGGCCCCTACAAAATTTACTTACATTTGGAAAAATAACGAACATATGTTAGTAATAAAGTTTTTAAAGTAATGATCAATTGGAAAAATTTAAAATACGAAGCAATTAACTTAAACATATATTTTCAAGCACAAAGTAATTTTTTTGCATATTCTACGAAAGCTAATTACATTTTGTTTTTTAAATTTTATTTTACAATTTAGAATTCAATTCTCAATTTGCTTTCCTATTTTCGTGCACTCAAATTGTTGTGTTATTTTTACTTTTTAACCAAAGTTTTCATATGTGAATCGAACCCATAACCTGGAAGCTAATTACAGTTTACAAATACTTTAAATGGCGCATAATTGGTTCAAATATTTTCCTTGTCTAATAAAATGTCTCCTCCTACATCTTATGTACGTTTCTCTGTTAATTAACAGAGAAAACGTGAAACCACCCTACTGTAACACATTGTAGACTCTTTACTTTATGCTTCAGATATTCAAAGCATACTTAATTAAATTAAAAAAAAAAATATCATACTCGTCATGCATTAATAAAGACTCCTGGAACATTTCTTGTATATTTTCCCTTTTACCATTCCTAATCCTTGGCTACCATAGAGAGATATTATACCCCACTTACGCATTTTTGCATCGGTAGACTTAAATATTTCTAAGTAAACTTGTATCTTTGTAATGAAAAGGTCGTTTTAAAACGAACTATATATGTATGTATGTATATTTAACTCATGCATAATAACAAACTTCAAGGTAAGCATAATTTCATTTCAGACCCCATAGACTCTCCAGATGCCGTATAAACCCCCCCCTTTAGAGTCATGCAAAAGCATTCCCATTAAATCTAGTTCATAAATGCGGTGATTATCTACCATTCATAGAGTCTACCGCAATTAATGCTAATTCCCTTGGAGCAGTGTCACTTAATATGCAATTATCCTTCAGATGCTCTCACAAAATCAACTCTGACGCTTCCCAAGTGGTTGGTTTAAATCTCAGCATAATAATGTCAACAATGTGAACGCATAAATTCCGACAACATGACAAATTAATTGCTTAAAAGCTATGCCATCATATCTGTCATAAAATTTATCATACCTATATACCGTATAACACCATCAGCCAATGTGTCAAGAATGCTTTGGACTTGAATTTATATATCCAGGCAAAAGTCACGACTGTCCAATACACAAAATAATAACTCAATCATCATCGAATCCTAATAAAAGTTGTCCGTATAACGTCCTCAAAATATTTATTGATTACTAATTATGAAGCCCGCTCAACAATTAATCGTGAGATAAAGCAAGTCGGATATAATGAGACAAATGAATTAAACATTAAAAGAGTAGCAAAATAATTATATAAAGTGTGACAATTATCCGTCATGCTCGTCAGTAGGCAGACAATAGTTGAAATTGTCAGGTATAGACAGACTGTCGGTAAAAGTTGATTAAGCGGTATAAAAATTTGTTGCCCGTATATGCAAAAGTTTAAAAGAGACGCATTTTAACGTTAAAAATCAATCAAGTGAATGACGTTATTTTGCAAAATCGTCTTTGTCCACTGAAAACAGTACAGGGGCAGGCATTGAACCTTACGGAATACCATTTTAGAATTGTGTACATACAATTCTATCGAGTGCATTGGTCATGTAACCAAAATTTTTGGCGCCATTTCTCTCATCACGTTCCTTTAGTTGTAATTGGCTCCAAAATGAATTAATTTATTTCAGGTTTAAGTGATTATTTGACTCAAAAGCGGTGGTAGTTCTTAGTGGAATTAAAAGTCACGAAGAACGTGATGTAATAGTGTTATATATTTTTTTGTTTTGAGTAATATTACTTCTGAAAATTTAAGCATCTGGCTGAATACGTACTTTTTTTGTATTGTAACAAGATCAAAAATTCTTCTCAAATGATCGAATGGTGGTGATTTTGTTATTGGCGCCATCAACCACAAATGGCTGTGATGCATCCGATTCGAGTACAACGTCAACGTCTTCAACGGCAACTACCGCCATACCGGCTGCTATATACCGTACAAAAACTTCATCTGCACCTAGTCCGATCAGACGATCTTATCCAACGTCTGAACCGCCACCTCGCAAAACTCCTCACAATGTCACGTTCAACTTCGATAGACTATCGCACGTTACGAATGCAATTCCTAAGCCACCGAGACAGAAAAATTTTGTACGTCACGTGACACGAGTTAATTTCTATGATTCACAGGTGGAGGTCGGGGACGATGGAGACACGGAAGCAGTTACCAAAGAAGGTGAGTACTAAACTTACTTTTTATTTGGCTCTTTATACTTAAAATACACGTCAAGCTCCATTGGATACAGCCTTTCCGGTTTGATACCCCTGGCCCGGCAGCTTTGCCCATCAAATCGATTTCTAAGTGCGTTTTCGTCTTTTCCGGTCACCTTTTGTTTAATCATTGACGTAATCAACCAGGTGGTCAATTAAATAAAGAACTGTTCTGGCACCTACATCTAAAAACAAAAATAATAAATAAAAACTACGTGAATTCAACAAAAACTCTACCGTCACACATTTCTCACCTTTTGTTTATTTTTCTTACACAATAAGTCTGTTTATATTTCAACTTTTATTTTAGCAACCCTGACTGAAAGTTTTTCTTAATCTTCATTCATTCTTACTTTTTCCTCATTTATGTAAAACAAAAAAAAAAACAAAAAAGAAAACTAACGATTTTATAACAAAAGAAGGTGTCGTGACAAATGACCCATCTACGAAATTTTTAGACTTTATAATTTGAAGAGTTTGCTCATTTGGACTTGTCTTAATTCACACATTTTTCATCTTGTTGAATTTTTAATTGGTTAATCTTGAACTAAGCTCCGCTATAATGTGACAGAGATTTTGACAAATTTAATGGTCAAATTATATATAGAAGACTTTAACGTTTTTAGTTAATTTGCCAGATAACAAAAGAATTATTTGCTCTGGTTTCTCAAGATTAAAATTTTGTAACGCCCTAATTAATTAATTATAAATACAGAGTTCTATGCTAAGGTCTGAATGGGGGTTATGCTAAACAATTCTACATACTCTCCTGATCAATGTTTGTTCGAAGACAGCCCACCCTCTGTAAAATCGGTCCTTGTATCCTAAAATCATAACTAAATATTTGTCTATGAGACGACGAGGTGAACTTACTACAAAATATTATAAATAAATATAAATCCTTTGAAATATATTGTAGGGTTTTGGTTAATAGATCGATAGATAACTGATCCTTCAACCTTTTTCAAAAATACCTCTTACGATCCAATTCCTCAAAAAATAAGCGGCCAAAATTCCACAATGGTAATTTCAATAACCAAAATTTGATCTTTGACTCTTCATCCTACCGAATTTCGAATTCTACGTCGCGTTCTGAAGTACCGTGGTGGGCCCCAGTATTCTAAAATTTCTCATTCTTTGTTGCGAAAGTGTATATTTGGTTTAGCTTATCTTATATGATTTGAGGATTTTTAGATTTTTCTAACTTTTCTATTGGACTTTGATTTCGGCCCTTAGAAAAAGTGTCAAAGGTTAAATTTCTGCCATTGTTGGAAATTTAAAGCGACATTTCTAGTTAATTTTTTAACGGATTAAATTACAGGAGGTATGTTTGGAAAGCTTGAAGGGTCAACTATATATCTACAATATCTATCAATTTACGATATCTTTCAAGCTATTAATTTAGGATATCTTTCAAAAAACTTTTTAGTTCACCCCAAGAGACAAAATATTCTCGATTGCGATTTTAGGGTGGAAGGGGTGACGTTAGACGAAGGGTGGTCTCAGAAGAAACGTTGATCAGGAGACCAAATAGATTCGATTGTCATATACCTGTTCAAAAACACTCATTATCTTTTTGAAATTTCACTTATCTCTCGAAAAATAAAAGACATACTCGTAACAGAATAAATAAAAGTAAATAAATTGTTACATTAGTCCATCGTTTTTTCTACCTCTTTGCCTATTTTCTTCGTACTTTTGAATAAACAAACAAAATTTTTGTTATGTGTTTACGCACGCAATATTTTTCTTACAATTTGACCCTTTGCAGAGTTATATGAAGAAACGTGGTGCACACGCAATGCTGTCGATTTATAAAAAAAATAAAGAGAAATATGCAAGCTATTTACTCTGCAAAAGCAAATAGCGCTCATCATACAAAAATTACGCAACTATTTGTTCTGTAGTACTTTGTGTAATATCAATGCACGCGATACACACATTGTATCTGAAATTGTTTGATTTTAATTCTAGTTATACAAGGTTTATTTAGATACTATTTTCTTACAAATTGCTTGCATCAAAACTGATTATTCCGATATGTAGTCAAATTTTAGGATGTTATAAAGCAGTCGTGTCAAACTCATTTAAGCAAACTGGCCATTTATTGCAACTTGTAAGATTAACGCGGGGTACATCAGGTTTAGGAGTCTATTTAAAATTATGTTTTAATTGGGAAATTAAAGCATATTCGTATTATGTTTCGTTATTCGGTGAATTCACATAAATATAATAAAAGAAGCTTAAACATCTGTAATGTTTTGCTTTAAGAATTTTTGGCTTATTTGACCAAGGATAATTACCTGACCCTGGAATATTATGGGTGTTAAAAATGCTTTTATTGATCGGGCAGTGTGGCAGAGTGTGCCATCCTGAATAATGGTATTAGAAAATTCACAAGATTTTAAGTAATTAAAAAGCGATATTATATTGTCCTCGATGACCTCTTTCCGTCTGCCTCATCGACAAAAAATAGAGGTCCAGGTCCGCCGGGGAAGATACAAGGCCATAAGTTTGTGGATGGTGGATGTTTGACGATCCTTACCATGCATTCTTTATTACACGACTCTCTTAGCCTTTTTCGAACGATTTGACCGCAGAGCCGCCTTCAGGCAACTTCAAGCTTGCACCGGTCCATTATGTGAAACAATTCGAGAAAAAATCGTTTTATGAGTATCTCTGAGTGATTATTAAACAGGTAAATGCGGTTTAAACATAACAAATACCTTTTTAAAATCTGCTACAATAGGTGATAAGCTCTTGCCCACTGCAACCCAGCTCGCAATATGTTTAATTTTTTCACTGGTCGTCTTGCCTTAAGATTAGCTTCGTATAAACGTTTCCTTAGCATCATTGGAGATATTTCGATTCCTTTGCCTTGTAACTCTTCATGCAAATTATTAAGGGATGCGAAACGATTTCCGATAGCCTTAAGAACAATTCTTCGGTCAGTTCTTTTTTGGACCGCGACAATGTTGACGCTTATTGCTCGATTGTCCTTGAATTTTATTCAATTCTCATTATACTTTGATGAGATATGTACTTTCTTCTTGCGATTTAGCGAAAAAAGTGGTTTTGTTTTTAACAGGATAATTATGTCTTTTTTTTCAATTATTAATGTCCTTACATCTTCCCATTTTAGTTTTGTTCAACAAATTTTACTGCAAAATTCGCTGCAGTTTTTAAATTACTACTATTTTCGGTTATTACCACAATTATTTACTGAAATAGGTAAAAAACAATCTTTTAACTAAGAGAGAATTACTTGCGAAACAAATCCCTAATAACGATGAATTTTGGGTTTTTTTCAGGCGATTTATATAGTCATAGAAATTTCACTATACATGCCCATAAAGAAGGATAGGTTAAAAACCACCTGAAAAAGGATACGGGTACGGCTAAAAATTTCTGAAGAATGATAAAAGTTATGAATGATCCTGATTCGATGAACATGGGATGTGGATTCATAGACTGAGAACAAGCAATCTCCATTTATGGCAAATAGTACCATTTTCTGTATAAAAATAAGAGTTTAAATTTCAATTTTAAAAACTCAACTAACTATTATAACAAAAAGCGTATAAAAATGGATAGGAAAGCAATAATTTTCAATTTTTTACGTATTTCAATGGAGTATTTACAAAATTGCCCGTATTAAAAATTCTTTTGTTGCCAATTTTCACATCGAGTACATTTACTTCGACCTCCTGAGCACTATCTAAATTGATACGAGTAAACTTAAACTCGAGTTACATATTGAATGGAAAGTTTACGTAATAAATTTCACTCATACAAGAAAAAATAATGGTTTATCTGAACTTGAGTGAAGAGGTAGAGTAACATTAGTTCGAGTCGAGTCGAGTAAGATATCTAGGGTACTGAAAAGAATTAAATTTACACGGGTCGACTTGAGTTTTATTAATTAATTAACTTTAAATAAAAGTTGTTAAAATTAGCAAGTCCAATTAAATGAGTCCATTTTTCATGGAGATAAAGCGTTTTGAAAATCACTAAAATTTTCAGTTGTTTTGATACGAGAGTCATACTCTCACTAGACCTCTAGTGGATTATATAAATGGATAGAAATTTTCAGCCAATTTATAACCTAAAACCAAAAATGAGCTCAGATAACTCCATCCCCTACTGCGGCTAGTTCTAAATTGCGGAAATTTGCAACGACCTAACCAAAGTCCTGAAATTTCAGCAATTTTAATAGGAGTTATAAACAACGAAGCCTATTCCCGCTGAAAGCAATCCTTCGCATTTTCAAGATAATTTGAAACCACTCAGGCACGCTAATGCTCGTTTGAAACGCTGCCGGCGATTTTATGAATTGCTAATCAGGCCGTCGGGTTAATCCGATCAGCTCGTCATTAGGGGGAGCGATCCGGGGGCTTATTTGTAAACACACGTCGAAGCCCCCAGCCGGAGATAATCCTGAAAACCTTTCAATAAAATCCAATTCCCCAGTCCCGGCCACGGAAGTTTGCGGCGGCGTTCCCGTCATTTGCCCCATAAACCAGCAGACTTTCATCCGGGTCGGGGGCGTTCCCTGGCATTTGCCGGACCTCCTGGCTCTTCTCGGGCTCCGTATTTATTATAAGGGGCCATCTCGTCCGCCACAAATCGCCGTTTGATGGTAGAGGGACTGGACCGGGCAGAGCAGGGGTTCCGTTGTGGGTGGGTTAAGTTCAGCAAGTAAAAGGCCAAACCAAATGTCAAGCACGATTCCGCCGCCGCTAAGATACGGACGGGGCCTGTGCCGGCCAGGTAAATCGATACCTTCCGAAGCCCTAACACAGGTGCAATTAAAAGTTTCAAATGAAATTGGCTACCGAATCGCTCCAACGCTGCCTGGTCCTCCTGTGCAGTCCGGCAGAGCGACTGCACCGCGGACTTATGCAACGAGTGCACTCGAGTCGACATGCAAGTTCAGGTGGTGTGTTAAAGGTCACCCCCGCCCCGGCCGCATTAGGTTAATTGAAACGGGGCAGCCGATGGTATCGTATGACGAGCGCGCGTGAGCTCCTGATACGAGTGACAGATTTGAAATTGAATCGAATGCGTTCGGCGCTACAAAAGCGGACCACTTTTGGAGGGTGCTCCGCTACGTTTTAAGTGCGCGGCATGTTTTGCATACCTCCACTGCCCGTGGGCTTTGCACGGCCGTGCTGTGCAATTCTCACGATTTGAGCGATTGAGCGACTCCTGACGTTCATTTTACACAGGTGGTTCAGAAACTGTGGCACACCCTTAGCCCGATTACAGAACTTTGAACGCATAAAGCTGATCGTCACGAATTTATTTAATCGAAGAAAACTCTTCGTGGGCGTTATGAGGGCCACTACAAATCACTACACTGCAAACGAACATGGGTAACAAGATATATTCATAAGATATATTCATATTTCTTACAAATATACTGAGAATTGCAAAATTGCTTAATATTGTAATATATAAAACTCCATACAGAATACTTTATTTTATAAAACATACGTCTTCAGAACCATAGTTCCTAATTATTTTGCAGTTCCCCCAATATGCATTGCGTAAATTTATAACTTTCTCTTCGTTATAATTCACATTTGGTATTTCAATAATATCTTTACAAAGGATTACCTTACAACCTCACATTGTGAGTGTCTACGACAAAAAAATCATGCAGATGAGAATAGTTGCCAAATTGTACATTTCTATACAATTTCTTAAACCCGTTTACTTTGAAAAACGAGCACCACAAATTCCATTTTGAGGTCAAAATATTAATTCTACAAAAAAAAGGAAGGGAAATATAAAACTGTTAAAATGCCCGTATTCCGTCTCCAGAGTTTTAGGTATATAAAACACTAAAAAAGAATTTTGGAAAAAAATAGTGCAATTTACATACATTGCTGAATAATCTGTATTTAATTATATCTATATATGTATAATATGTAACTTACCATATATATAAAATCGAAAGTTCGTTTGTTTGTTGCTCAATAACGCCTAAACGCTTGGTCCAATCATTTTCATTTTTTGAGTAAAGGCACTAAATATTCCGGCATATTATATAGGCTACTTTTTATTCTCGAATTTCAAAATATCGGACATAAGATGGCAGCCAAAAATTGTAAATATTAAAGAATTACCATGAAAATTGGCATTTAGGGGTTTTTGGAAGTCCTCATTTGAAATATATATTCAGAATTTAAGAAATCCAACAAATTTAAATGAAAATTAGTACTATAAATATTTTGAGACCAAATTGTTTAGAATTTAACAATTTTAAGCGAAATTTATTTAAGGGGCGATTGATTTCGAATCTATGTATATACATTATATGCATTATATAAAAACAAAAGTGCGTTTGTTTGTTTGCTTTTGTTTTTATTTGTTTGTTACTCAATTATGCCTAAACTCTTGCTTCGATAGACTCCATTTTTTGGTATAAGGAATTACCTAATCCAACTTAGCATATAGGCTCTTAATTTAAATAAAGTTTATGGTTCAAAGATGGCTGCTGCAAATGTTCAACTTCACGGGATTACCGTGAAAATTTACACTAGGAAGTTTTTAAGAATGCTGATTTCGAATTTTCCCTCAAAATTTCCACTACTGCTTTCGAATCCGTTGCCAAAATTTCCTAATTTAAAATTACACATTTAATGTGGCAACCGAATTGAATGAAAAATTATATCAAGATTCGATTTTGGAACTATGGAATTCAAATCTATAACAATTCATAATGGCTATGGAAAATTTTAAATTTTAACATCACACTCGGTCTAAAATTTCTTTCATTGTGCATAGAAAAGCTATGTAAAGGATATTTTTAAATTTTATGCGCATAGATAAGGGGAGGGGATATCCTAGGAATCACGATCTGTTCTTCAAAAATTAAATAATAATAAATAATGTGAGAAAATATAAAGTTAAGTTATTAACACGTTCGCAGACGGTCTATATTCCCATGGACTGTATAATATGATCACTCTCCAGAAGGTTTATTTCAACATTTGTTGGATCAAATTTTGATGCATTTTACATGGAAACATAAAAAATATATTTATATAAAAACAAATCCTGCATTAGCAGTACTGCTTCATATTTTTAAACTTTCCTTTTCAAAGAACAAACTACTTCTACTGTTTTTTCATCGTTTTGATTATTCGAATTACACAAAGAAAATTACTACACAGTGGCGACCCACTAGAGCAAAACGAAAATATTCCATATGCAGTACCCATCCGCGAATATGTTAAGACGTTAAAATTATCTAGTTTTAGTTTTACTCATAAATTAGTTGAAGCATTTAAAAACAATTAGTAGAACTGTTCATTAGTAGTAGTAAAATTAACCGAAGTAAAAAATAGTTTTAAATGTTCTTGCCAAATTTTAAATTTAAATTTATTAATATGTATTGTAAATAATATCTTAAAATAATATAAATCTAAGGTGTATTTTATGAAAAAATTATTATTACCATTAACATTTAGTAATGTTAAGTTTCAGGTTTAGCCAAAACCAATTGAATTACTTTGAAGTAAAATAGACTTTCAAAAATTATAAGACCTAGAATCATTGATAAATTTGTTTATTTATGTAAAGTATGAGTACAATTTTAGCTTTAATAGTTTTTGACAAAACTTACAATTATTGAAGTCATTTATATTGCTTATAAAATAGAAGGCGTACTATACAAATTTTGTTGAAATGAATTTCAGAAAGGAAAATAGATTTGAAATTTCATTCATGTAACCGAAATCTTTTGATTGAAGAGTCATTTATATTTTAGGGTGTTTTTAATTAGACTTTAGTATTTAGGTGATTAGGTTGCTGTGGCTGCCTAGAAATGCACACTTAGGCCAATTTTGGCCCATTGTGTTACCACGTAGCGCAGGAGATCATGGTTATTCGTGGGATTCGAACCCACAGCCTCTGGGACGGTAGGACAGCGCGCTAACAACTGAACTATCAGCGGCCCCACTTTAGTAATACTTATTAATTTAATTATTCTGGCTAAACGATTAGTGTTAGTGTATAAATTTAACTACTAGTTAAATATGTAGTTAACCGGAACTTTATTTGCCAACATACAATAGACAGTGGTGATTTTTGATAAATGAAAGGGCTGCTCGTTTAATGTAAAGAAATCAAGTATTACAGATTTAGAAATAAAGTGTCTCAAATTTAGTAAATGGTTTTAAAAGTCATGACCCATATACGCGTATAAAAAGATAACGAAGAAATGCAAAATTTTGCTTGCTTCTAGAGTGGATTAAAGAGAAGAGAAAATTTCACAATTTCTGCCATTGGCCTTACCTTAAATGATTGTGATTCATACGCGTGCTGAAAACTTCGCAAAAATGCCCGCTAATTTTATGCAGCTTCCGGACTCGGCCATTTCCAGTACATTAAATACAGTTTAAGTTGAATAATGAGAAAAATATTCAAGACAACGTCGGCCGCAACACAGTCGTGACCTAGAAACCACGGCGGCGATTCTATGCCAAGGCCAGGCGGTTCAATTAAAGAAATTTCCACAAGAACTCATCACGGCCGTCAACCCTAATTAGTGCGATGCTGAAGCAGGCACTTGATCTTGTCTAATTGCCGCAAATTGCCAAGATGCTGTCCTTGCACCGACCACCCCGATCTAGTACAGGAGCGGCCAGGTGCAGCGGCTAAATGACACGAGCCGGCCCCATAAATGAGCTAGTGATTGACTTACCTGCACCCGTTCCCCGACTAATTAAAATGGATTCGCATCAAATTAAATTCATCTGGACGACGATGTCGGTTTATGTATCTCGTGCCACTTAGATGAGGCGCCGTGCATCTTTCCACCCACACGCTATAAGCGCCTTTTTAAGCGAATCTTTTCGCAGCACTGAAGCGACTTATTAAGTAAAATGCAAATCACTCGCATTCGCTTCCGCTAAGATTTTCCGATGACTGCGCACTGTTTGTGCACTCAGGTGTGGTTGGATAATAAGCGCCAGCAGTAATTTTTCCTCAAGCTTTCTTGACCAGACACCCCCGCACCGCTTCGAGTGACAAACGCGGTCAGCTAGATACAGTTAGCCGGTCATAGAACACCGCGAAATGACCTTGCCGACAATCTCGAGTCATTCTCAAGGATGTTCGGATCATCTTGCTCTATCGCATTCTAAGAAAGTAGGTTTCAACGGCTTTTGTTTCTGGACGGACGTGATTTTCTATTTTTAACACAACAACAGGGGCCGGTTAAAGCTGTTGTAAATTTGAACTTCATTCTATTTAGTTAATAGCTTTGTAATTTTATGCAATTACATTTAAACTGGGTTTTTAAAATATATTTTTTTTTAGCCATAATGGTAAATGAGCGGACATATTTTGACAATAGAGTTACCAAACTTTTTGTCCCCTTCATTCCTAAGAAGTAGAAATTGATTGCTGCGACCTCAATAGTCTATGAATATGAATTATAAAAAATTCAGCCTCTCTATTAAAATTTCACAAACCTAAAAACATTTTGGTTGTCCCTACATTCCTTGCTTGTATTACCTTATTAATTTGAACTTTTATTTCATTGTTATTCAGTTCCCATAATTACGTTCATCTAATTTTATTTTACTGTACACAATGCGTGTATACTTTGCGATTTCGCTAATTTGCCCAAATTAAAAGTGGTCATATATGTATATTGGAAAATACGGCAATTTTAGGTTATATAAATTAATAATTCTTATAAAATACCGACTTTCGGATTCCTATCTATCTAGTCTATTTAACGTAAAAATTGTGAAATTCAAATACTTGAAAAGATGGCTAGTCCCATTTTGAAAAAATATGTAAAACTTTTATTTTTCTTGATTTAAAAAATTCATAGCCTTTTAGAGGTCCTAAAAATTGAAGGATTGTATGTGCGAAGAATAAAGTTTTTTGTTTGTAGGGAAAAAAGGCAAGGTGATTTAGGATTATAAGTTTTTGGAAAAATTCAATTTTTCTATTTATTGGCATATGCTAAAAATTAATTCGTCTTTTCTCTTTTAACCCTTTAACCCATACATTTCTGTAATGTATCATTTTGTACTAAAATTCGTATATGAGGGTTTTTTTGGTCGCTGAATACGAATCTGAAATCAGATTTTCAAAATTCAAAATGGCGGCCAAGATGGCGGACCAAAATCCAAAAAAATGAACTGTTTTCTATGAAACTTGGTATATAAGGGTTTTTTGACTCGCAAATCACGAATTTGACATTCGATTTTCAAAATTCAAGATGGCGGATTAAAATAAAAAAAAACTGTTTTTTTGCCATTTTAAATTTTGAAAATATGATGTCAGATTTGTATTCAGCGATTCAAAAAACCCCCTTATATGACTTTTTGCCATAAAGTTATGAAAATAAAATCATTTCGAAAAAAGTCTAACTTTTGATCCGCCGTATTGCATCCGCCATTTTTTCTTTTGGAAATCTGACTTCATATTCGTGTTCAGCGACCCCAAAAACCCTAGAGTATCAACTTTTATCGAAAATATTTCATTTTTCAATGAAAAAAACGAGTTTGAGTAAGGTGGGACGTTTTACGTCTCACCATGGGTCAAAGGGTTAAGGGTTTTGTTGTTTTTGTTTTAATATAATAATTTTAAAGCAGAACCAACGTTACAGTTTTCCTGTAAATGGATTACTGTAGCGGTGGCTAAATTTTATAAATATCTTAACCTTTTTACGGGCAACGATGTGAAATCACATCGGATAAATGTTGTACTGTGGGACAGGACAGCACTTCACGTTGAAATTGTGGAACTTTTGAAGAGCTAAGATGGCATTTACGTCGCAATTTTAATGTTTAAGTATTTAAGGTCAAAATTTCTTTTGCATTATCATGTCCTTGTTCGATAGAATACTTCCTATATCGTCATGATGTAATATATTATCATAGAGCAAGTTGATCTCTCAGAAACCGACATATAAAATAATTGACTGCGAAAGGGTTAAAGTAATATTTTATTTTATTAGTTTCATAAAAAGGAAAGCAGAAGTAAAAATGTAGCAAACAATTATAAATTCTGAATCACAAAAGAAATAACGAAATTTATTAAATGATTGATGATAATTTTTCTTGCTGATAATTCTAATAACACAAAATCATAAATTTGCAATTTTGGCAACATTTCGGTGACGCTGTGGTCCGTTTTTAGCTTTTACACTATAGAAAAACCTATAAACATGAACCTTAAGTCCAACAAGTCCAATTTCAAACCCCAAAATAATAAACTAAAATCTCTAGACCCCAAAATTTTTAGGTCTTTGCAATTTGATTATTTTAAAAACATTAACCTAAAAGCTAAAAAATAATCCCATTTAATTATATTTATTTTTGTATCTTTATATTTAAAAAATTATAAACTAATGAGAAACAATTTTGTGTGTTATTGTCTTAATGCTTTTTTAAGCTTTTTTTTGCATAAATAAGTTCATGCTCAATCCAGACTTAAACTTATATTTTTGCATAGTTTTCTGCGCATTTTGATTTTAAGCCCGAGATTATTTAAGCTTGGCTTAAAAGTTTAACATGAACGAAAAGCTCAAATCATGCAGTGGCTTGCAATTTTATGAATCCAGATTATTATTTCTTATTACAAATAGGAGCATAAGCATATTTTTAGAAAATCTAGCTTTGTATTACTTGTATTATATTTAAAACATTTATCTCAAAATAATGTTAACATAAAACCAATATTTCTTTCCTAATTTTTCATTAATTCTTCTATTACAGAGGAATGGATTACAAAACGTAAAACAGAGTTGACAACAACACGCCAAATAGAAACTAGAGTTAAGAGACAAGTGGTGCTTGAAGATGGAAAAGTTATCGAAGATTCAGGACCTATTGTATCAACGAATACAACTGAAGACACAGAAAAACAAGAAACGGAGTCAACTGAGGTAAGTGAGCTACATTCAGTATCAAATAGTATTAAAATAATAAAAATTAAATATGATTTGGCGTTAAAAACATTTTACTTTTTATATATTATTAACTAATTTTTGATTGATTTGATATAAGATTTCTCTGGTCAAAATGAAGACTTCTAAATCAATATTATGCAATTCTATCTGATCTGGATTGGAAATTTTTCATCAACATGAGTTTTTTAAACTTTACTTATAGCAAAGGTTTAAAATTTCAATGGCTCTTCCCCATCCAAACTCTAAACTAAATTTTTAAAACACAGTTGTAGTATCTAATCAATTTGGTATAAACACGATTAAAAACGATCGTTATTAAGTTAAAATAACCATTTTCACATTAATTTATTCCAATCTTTAAGTAAAACTGAACATGTTTATCAGTCATATAAATTAAAAATTTTGTTATCCAAAATATATTTTTCTCTAAGTGTATGGTCTTAAAGTATGATTCTTTTTTAAAATTTTTTTTTTCAATATCGAACTCTCTTTTATATCTATAGCGCCGTAATTTGGGAGAACCAGATGTTGTCGATGGTCCTGAACCTATCGAATATGGAACATCTGGGAATGTTGGACTTGGAAAAGAGATCATAACCACCAACGAAGCTGGCAAAATGGTGCATACAGTAGTTGCCCGCCCAGATGGTCTTGTTAGGGAAATTAATGAGAAACGAGTAGTCTCACGCGAAGAAGTCGATGAACGGCTAGAGACCGAGGATATTCGACATTTAGGAGACTTTTCTGATGAGGTAAGTCTTTTTAAAAAAATTATTATCCTTAGTGGACATTTTAAAATTAAATTTAACATAAAAAGACCCACACTGTTTTAGTATAAATTTCTAAGAAATGTCTGAATAGTTTTGTGTGGAACTGATATTCTGGAGATAAAGCTACTTCCAGACATGTTATAAAAAATCTTTCATCATCGGTCAAGCAAATGACCATGTTGAACCTTGTGGCGCATACGCCCCCCAAAATATATTTTAAAGAAGACATTAAATCTTTTGGGGGGCGAACCATCAAAAATCCTCTTAAAAATCACTGCTTCTTAAGATTTCCTCG
This sequence comes from Philonicus albiceps, assembly GCA_963969385.1. Lineage (NCBI taxonomy): Eukaryota > Metazoa > Arthropoda > Insecta > Diptera > Asilidae > Philonicus > Philonicus albiceps. The sequence continues at coordinate 9,235,796 of OZ017774.1, read as the reverse complement.
AACTTCTAGGCGTTCTCACATAATTAACCATACACCGTCTATCGGTTCTTCAGTCAGTCAGTTTTCAAGTTCATCTCAAGTACATTTCCTCAGGGACTTAGTTTAAATCGTCTTGGGCATAGTGTGGTATAAAACAGATCCATTTGATGCGTGCCGCTGAGGCGCAGGCATTTACCTGAACCGGTAAATACCGTCGGCGCGGCAAAACCTATCAATCAAAGAGAACCCAATTTTCTGTTCAGGTGATCACGCACACCTCTCTCGATGGAGTGAAAATGTTCTTAGAGAACGGCGATTTGCTCCAGTTATGGGTGAATAATTTAATCGGAGGTAGCAGGAATGCACTAAATTGCACGTACCCATTTCGCGTTATTAACGGAACTCAAACGTTAATAAGATTGTTTAGGTATAGTGCGCCGATGGGTAGATTACTGTCTATAGGTTACATAACTCTTTGACGACAATGCCGTCAAATTATCTAAAAAATTAAATCTAATCCGTATCGCGTGCGCAATTTTAATTCTTGAGAGAGACAACATACAAATTTTTGGTAATTTGTAAGCTGCAGATTAATTTTAAACAAAACCTAAATATGCTGGCTGTAATTGAACGAATTTTCATTACACGGTCTTATTTCAGATTAGCGTAATTTCCGCGGTTATTATTTTTTAGAGGTTACAGAAAGGTAAGCCAGATGCATATTAAAAGGAAATTAACCTGGACAGCATACCTACGAATACTAGCTTTTGATTGACTAGGTCAAATCCTTCATAAATAGGCCACTTAATGTTGAACACCAAGGTTTTATATATAATTTTTTTCTTTTTCGTAAAACCATAAATCTTATGGGACTTTGATTAACTTTGGATGCATAGTTAGTCAGCAAGTGTCGATTATTATTTAGAGCTGTACTAAGATATGTATGTAACATTTTTTTCGGATTTAAAATAAATGTACGATTTATTATAGTTTTTGTTATAAAACAAGTAGCTGTTGATATTAATTTTTGGTAAGAAATTAATTTTAAATTTTGGATAAGGTAGTGTAGAGTTTTATATATTTGTATTATGTTAAAAATAAGTTTCTAGGACATTTTTAACACTACATATATTTAATCTACCAACATTTAATTTTATTGTAATTTTACTAGGTGTCTGTAACTATTAAGAGGTTACATGGGCTTTAAAACTTCGAAAAATCGGTTCTAGTAATAATTTTTTTATATAATACATGGTACACCATGAGTGGAATATTTCCTGAAAGTTTCAAGAGCAAATCTGCAAATATTATTTTTCAAAATCTTTCGTTCAATCACGAGCTAGTAAAGGGTGATTTTTTTGCTGTTTTGGATTTTTCAGTCATTCGAGGCATGTGCAAAAATCAAAATTATTTAGATTGCATTGCCATTTCATCATGGAAAGACTTACACCCGAACAACGCTTACAAATTTTATGGTCGTGATAATGAGCAGGCTATTCAAGCCATAGTAACCAAATTTCAAACCGAATTTCACATTATTGGACATTAAGCCACCCCACCCATATGTGTGGAGTACGTACAGAAGAAAATATTGCTGTTGTAGCCGCCAGTGTTGGTGAAGATCGTGATGTGTCCATTCGTCGCCGTTTGTACTTGGATTGTGTTATTTATAAATTAAGATTTTATGCAAAGATCCTAATTTGAATATATAAATATGATTTAAGTGTATTAAGTACAACAACAATGTTACGGTCAATGGTGCTCGCTATCGTGCAATGATTTCTAACTTTTTATTGCCCCAAAATACATGAACTACATCTGGTTGACATATGGATTAAACAAGACGGTGCCACATGCCACACAACATGCGAAATTTGGTCAGCATTTCATCTCTCGTTTTAGACCACTAAATTGGCCTCCTAGATCGTGTGATTTGACACCTTTAAACTACTTTTTGTGGGGATATGTCAAATCTCTTTTTTATATCGATAAACCAGAAATTTTTAGTCCTAAATTCTCTAGAGTCTGTCAAGCAATTTATATAAAAAATCATGCTGACCATATTTCTTATAAAACTATTAAGCAAACATTTTTTGTTTATAGTTAAAAGAGTTTTTAGTAATGTAAAATGCAATATTTGTTTTATTTTAAACAATATACAAAAAATATAAGATTATAAATCAATAAATTTAAAAGCTTTTTAAACATAAAATAAAAACCGCAAAATATAAACAATTCAAATGAGGCATTTCCCGCGAAATGTCGTCACCTTTTGCTAATTTTATGATTCATAAATCAGTGAACCAACGGAACCGAGCTTTAATTTAAAACCGAAGAAATTTCGGTTTCTTCATTTCTTAGTTTGACCCCGTACAAACGGAGCGGCGCGAAGGCAGCATTTAATCGTTGTCACCGTTGCGTAACGCAACTGAACAAAGCCGAAAATTAAAAGGTCGAATATCTTTAATTTGGGCGCGTTTCGAGCAAAAATAATTTGTCAGCTTTTCAGCGTGTTGTCGATCACGCGCTAGGCGCTATCGATTCATGTTTACGATAGAAAAGAAGAGAAACCTTCCGTGGGGTCGTAGTTATTTATTTCATTTGGTGGAGTCAAAAGATCGAACGAAACGGCGGCGCTTTCCCATTAATTGGGGCCGCCCGTTGCCCAAAGAGGAACCCTTGCATCTTCTGAGCACAAAACCGGCTAAAAGGTATGTCCGGTGATTACCTTTCAATGTTTCAATAGTTTCATAAGAAATAATCGCCCCAAGACTAATTATACACTACCGGCGAACGGCATAGATGGATTATCCGCAGACTACCTTGCCCTGCAGTGCGGCATTGTTTTTGTCTTTTCGATTTTAATTTCCTCAATCTGATGCCGTGATAAGTGAGCTGCTGTGGTTATGCAATGTCTTAACTCTTGAGACTTGAGTCTGAGACGTCGCATCAATACGGCGAAAAATATCGAAAAGACCTCTGCCGAATTTTTGAGACAAACCCAAATACCACGATGGGTCGTTCGACCCGGCGCGCCATCACAGACGGCATTTTCTTAAAACGCCAAGTGGGGTCTGAGGTGTAAGACCTGCGAAACGTGACGGCACCAATGATGAATGCATGAGCAACCTAATTGCGGCGACTTCCTTTTGGACTTAATAAAGACCTGCAAAAACTTGTACTTCGACCTCAAACAGGTCTACCTTGCAGGAAGAATGCCATTTGTGGCTACTTTCACTCGATTCTCTCTCTCTTGTACATTTTTCAACCCCTTTACTGTTTCATCAATCAGATCGAACGCACCTTCATATGTTATAGATGTAAAAAACCGTAGAACGACAATTATTTATACAAAGAAGAAAAAAATTACCTTAATCGCAAGAAGGATTGAATTCCTTAAGATCTAGGTCAAATTTCTATTCGCACCTGAAGAATTATTCTGATACTCATGTTACACAGTTTACAACCGACAGTCTACGGCTTCTTTTCATAATTTGATTAATGATAAAGCAAGCTCACCTGAATTAGCTAATGCTAATTTATTTCGGCTTTTCACCAACCAGGAGACATTTCGCGATTTTATCTTTGTTTTCTTTCACGACAAGAAATTTTATTAGTATACATATATATTTTTTTTTAAAGTTAATTAACGAGGAATATTCGCGACAATCTATGAATAAAGTTTAGATAAAAGAAGAAATCTTTTTGAGTTTTACAAATATTTTTAAACCTTTGATATTTTAATGATTTTCTTTGAAGCCAAAAATTATCTTTAGGATGTTTTCATTTTAAGTATTCGAGAAAAGTAGCTAAGATCATTTAATCATCGTGGTATTGTTGCTAAAAAATATAACAGAAATTCTTGAGAAAAGGTATAAAAAGGTTTTATTGCTTGATTAGCACAGTGACAAAGCGGTGACTAATGGGAATGAATGCCTAATTTCTTCTGAATGAATGTAAAAATCAACGTGACAAGAAATTCTAATTTGATTTGTTACTATAAGAACTATCACATCTATTAAAATGACGGATAAGTATTATTTCTATTAATTTAGGATTTTAAGCCCAACAATTTTGTATTTTGTGCTATTTGTAAAGCTAAATTTAACGCAAACCATGTATTTTAGCTCTAATTTGCTGAAATGAATTAATCTGCATTTTACAATAAATTACAATAAAAACAAAAACACTTTCTTACAATTAAATTTAACTCAATATACTTTTTAAAATTAAATTCTGCATTTTGTAGTTTTAATCAGTAAACGAATAAAAAACCAATTTTCGAGCAATTTTCATAAAAACTTGTTGCGTTTTATTATTATTTATTACCATAGTTTTTCGACATTTCAACTAACCGCTATCCTTTTTCCAACATGCCTAAAAGAATCTATTATTATACCAATATATGTATAAAGGAAGATAAAAAGACAATCCATCGTACTACAGATCAATTCCAATAGTGAGTACGATCAGCAAAATATTTAAGCGCATAATTATTACAACAACCGGGAGATTTGATCGGAATCAGTTTGAATACCAGAAAAAAGTTAGTACTGAATTAGCGGTAATAGTTGTGGTTAAGACCATCAATGATAATCTCGAGGATATTATTCCCTAGAAATTTTCATAGAATGCCTTTTATTCTGGGATCTGTATACCATCATAGACTATTAGAGCTTTTGGAACACATACGGATCAGAGGAATATACAACAATCTAATTACCTGTAATCGCGAACAGCAAAAACTAAACTTAATCAGTATCACAGCAAGGAGGAAATACAAAAATGTGGTGTTCCACAAAGGTCAATCTTGGGGCCGTTACTTTATCTGTTGTATAAAAATAATATTTAGAATATTCAATTAAAAGGTAAATACAAGATATATGCTGATGACACTGCATTAGTATACAGGGAAAGAACTGAAGAGGAACTAAAAGAAAACGTAAATGGAGATTTAGTAGAAATCAGTAGGTGGTCGCAAGGAAATAAGCTCACACTAAACATTGAAAAATAAACAGGATATACTCGTAAATCCATCTATTGAGGTAGAAGTAAAGAGTTTTTGACATACAATATTTAGGGCTTAGGTTGGATGAAAACTTAAATTGAAACACACATATATCGACGTTGATAAAGAAAATTACACCAATAGGAAAGTCTGCAAAGTTAAATGGTTTTGTTTCCAGACTAGTACATATATAATGCTTAAGCTTATTGTATAAAATGTAATACTACTGATTTTCAGGATCCTTTCATTTTAAAAGTATTATTCGTTTCATTGGTTCGTTGTATTATTGATTATGCGTATATAAATACAGTTCATTCTAATATTGAATACACTTTCTGTTATAAAATTTGTTGGACTTATTCCCTTTGTTTATTATTTACGTGCCAGGTATGTCTCTTAAATCAAGGAGTTTATTATCAATTACCTAAATGAGAACTTTTTATAGTTCTAACGAATTCAATTCTGTCTATAACTTTATTATCGATTTATAAATGAATTGTGTCCAATATAAGGATGTCTTTTTTTTAATTTTGAATAATTTTGCATATAGTAAGGAATAAATTTATAAATAACAAATCAAACTAACTCAAAATTTTATCAATATTTTAAGTATTTTTTTTAAATTAGACAGAGACATATAAAATAATACATTTAATATTAAAAATTCGATTCTGTCTTTTTCTGATAGGGTTAAGTTGAGTTGGCAGGCTTCCTTTAAAGCCAATATATGTTTTATTAACTACTCTAAATTTGAAAACCAAAAAAAAAATGCTCCATATACTCGTAATTGCGGATTGATTTCAGTTGTAGCCGCTCCCACATAAATCAGCAAGTCTCGATCATGGCTGCGGCCAATTTAGGAGCTCATTAACGAGATCGGTGAAAGTGGGTATCGAAGTATGATCAAATAATTCGCGAAACGGAGGGCGGACAACCCATAAAAGGCTTAGTTGAGCGATTTTTGTGCAAAAAAAAAAAAAAAAAAGAAAAAATATCTTCATCGTAGGCTGTATCGAATTCTCAATCTCAGTGGGTCAGTAAAATTGGATTTACTGATTCAGCCGTTTTGAGGCGAGCGCACTGAAAGTGAAATAAGTCATCATCGCCATGGGCATCTACCTTCATATTTTTATGTGCGTACCCTAGGGAGGTGCCAGACACCTGAAAAACGCGAATATAACCGCGAATAACAGAAAAATAAAAACGAAAAAAAAAAATAAAAAAATAAAATTAATCTGATACCTTTGAAACACTTCCAGTGGCGAGCACGAAAGGGAAATTACATCCACTCATGAGGTGGCGAAATCGTGTCGTGTAACGCATGCCTGTTACGCCTTGTAGCGGGCGATTGCATAAATCGCCAACTTTTGCAGATGCCCAAGAAACCGAGACAGACACTTTGACGCGATAATAAGACAGCAGACATCGGCTGAGGAGTCTGAAACAATCTTAAGAATCGGTAGAAATCACTTAAGATTACTGCGCACTACCTGCAATTATATTCTAGTCGGCTGTGCGGGTGCGCAAAACTCAATGGACAAAAGTAAGACACGAGTTGAGGCTATGGATTTTGCATCACCTTTGAATTTTAGCGGAATTCGATAAGATCACAGCTTTGGGGACCTTGAGAAGTTTTTAAAGAAATAAAAATAACGTTAAGAAGGTCAACTGATGTACTCAACCATGTAACTGCCATTGTCTCGAACGATACTATCAAAGTATGAGGATGTGCTGATCTAATTTGCAATTGCTTCTACGGAATCGGACAGGATGTCCGAATTTTTCTTAATTAATTTCAGCAATGATTAAATTGTTTAGAATTACTTGTTTAAGTAATATTTAAAATTACCTACTTAGGTCTATAAAATTATGGCAGGTCATTTTAGTTAGTTATTTTTCACTGTTTTTTTTGTGTCTCAATTGAATATTTCAAAAGTTTCTGGTTCTGAAAGATTACTGAAATTTTACTCTTGTAATTTAAAAGAAAGTTTAATTTGTAAATAAGCCCAGTAAAAATATGTCTTTTCTATTTACATAAGAACTACATGCCGTAAAGGCTTAAAATAGTAATTTATATATGCATAACAAACTCAGTTTCCAAATAGAGAGTTTATCTAATCAGTTTCCAAATCGAGAGTTTATTTAAAAATAAATTCTACTGATGGATATGTTTTTTTCAAGTAAAGAATATTGACTGCCTTTTACTCAAAAGAATTGTTATCTTCTTCATTATAGATGTAGATGTGGAACGTTTAAGAAGTCCATACAATGTGGTGTATAAAACTGGACCTAAGATGGAACCTTAAGGAACTCTAGATTAACATATTTTTCAAATTTCGGCTAAAAGACTCTTCATAAATACGAAGGCAGGGTGATAAAATAATGAGTTTTGGAGCACTGCTCTCGTCAACTGCCATCCATTAATAAACTACTGCCATATTTTGAGCAAGCTGCATAATTTAGATTGTGTTTGACAGCCATTGAAAGCAGACAACCTCGTGAATTTTAAGGAAACTGGAAAAAAAAAAGTGAATTTCGTGTGCTGCTTAAGCATTATATGTAATCACCATAGCAAAAATCCATAAATTGGGTTACGAACTGCTACTCCATCCAGCATATTCTCCAGATTTAGCCTTCTGCGACTATTTCCTGTTTCCAAACCTGAAGAAATAACTAGGTGATAAGAGACTTTAGTTAAATGAAGAGATCATTACTGAAACAAATGCCTATTTTGGCGGCGTCGAGAAAATCTATTACTTGGAAGGAATAAAAAATTGGAAAAACTCTGGACTAAATGTATAGAGCTAAAAGGAGACTGTGTTGAGGAATAAAACGCTTATTTGCCGAAAAAAATATCTTTTATTCAAAAAGTCACTGACTTATCAAACTGCCTTCGTATAAAGGCTTCAAATGAATTTCAAAACATTGATAGTGAACCGTATGCTTCCAACAATTTAATAAGCATCGATTAATGTCTAAATTTTAATCAGAATTCGTACAAGTTCTAAGATGGACTGTTTTGCAAATATTTTTATTATACTGTATGATCATATCGTCATCTTAAAATAGTTTTTAAATTGGAAGCATTCCAAAAGAACTGATTTTTGCGTCTTGCTTTTTAGGTTTCATACCAGTTTTAGATATGTAAGCCAAATTGATATTGAAATGATCAATACCAAAAATCTTTATATTTGCAACTCAAACTTGCAAACTGTAAACCGTTAAAAAATCGCTTTTGATTTTAAATTGTTTACATTAATTGGCGACAATCGTGCTGAATGGAGGATCAATTCCCATCCATAAACCGAATGTGTCTACCAGACACAATTTTTTGCTTGTTAACATTTTTGTCTCAAATTTGGCAATTTCTTCTTTCTGTCTGCGAAATTAAAGTAAACTCCTGAGGAGATTCACAAGAAATCTTCAAAGCGGAGAATCGGATAGCATCGATGGGACCATAAATTTACCCCATTAGAGGCCAAACTTGTTAGAGATTGAAATCGATTTTAAAGTACACGGCTGGGTTGCCAGATGAGGAGGCCAGAGAACAGAAGTCAATTTCAAGTTTTTGATTTACAGCCAAAACATCTCCGTCGTCTCTAGATGCTGTTCTGCAGCTGGAACTAATTCACCACAAGAATTTAATCAATAAAATCCCAGTCGACTCTATGCTCCTTCAAACTTCGCTTTTGTGCTCCACGGTTCCACTAATCTCTGAGGAATGTTAGCAAAAAGGCAGTCATTAAAATCATAACACTTTGTGGGGTAATTCCTCTTAATTCACCGTCGACTTAAAAGCTAACAGCGAGAAATAATCAATTCATCTCGACGTGCTGGTCCATGGGTGGATTCTGGTCTGGAGTTTTTCTTCCCGTAAGACATCTTGTCCTTTGAGTAATCCAGTGCAACTTACTGGATTTTTTGAGACTTTTTACTAAGCGCAATCATCTTCGGGACGCCTTGCAAAGTGCTTTTTCATTACTTTTGTCCACACTCACCTGTGGAGCTGTTTATTGGCCGCATTGGTACTCAATTGAAAGCCGCCGTCGCCGCCGCCGACGGTACATGGGGCCCTGCTTCGGGAACCGCCAGCCGAAACAAACAATTTTTCTCGGTCTGCTCCCATGATGGACTCTTTTATTGCCTTCAATCAAAAATTTCAGATAATTGCTATTGAGGCAAATGCTTCTTTTGCTAGAAGTTGAGCCGATGAAGTAAGGTTTGCGATTCCCGCTGATTGCAAAGATATTCTCTGTCGAAATGAAAGAAAAATCTTAGTGGCTTTTATATTTCATTTTTAAACATTAGAAATTACATATTAACACTGAATGAATTATACCTATAAATTCATTGAATAATTCGTCGCCCTTGAATATCAAAAGATAGTCAATTAATATTTCTTCTAATGTTCCACGTTATAAATGTTGAAAATTAAATTGAAAATTTCATTTAAAACAGAAATTTAAGAATTCTTAATATCCATGGAAAAAACTGATCACTTCATGAATAATGATTTTTTGGTTCTTTAATTTTTCTTAGCAATATGAACAAATTCCAATCTTAATCATTCTGTAGATTTACTAAGGTATGGTTGAGTATTATTATTATTTTAAATGATATAACTTCTTTATGAAAGTATGAAATGTACAGGATTTATATAAGAGGAAATATACAATAAGGAAATTCACGATTTATTCTAAGATGGAACAGTGGCTTCGATGTAAAATTTATAATTTATGTTCCCCCAAAACAATGAATTTTAATTACTATATCTAAAACAACTGTTTTTTCCAAAAATACAAATTTATTTTTATTTTTATCATATTTTTATTCCTTTAGAACCAACGAATTAGACCAACTATATTTAGAAAGGCTTAGGAAACTAGGACTAGAACTAGCGTAAAATAAATACAGAAAATTACATGTAAGATGATTTAGTTTGAAAAATGTAATACGATAAGAATTATTTAATATTTTATTGTTTTTCAAAGTAGCTTTATTTTGAAATTAAAGTTATTAATATAAAACATTTTGAATATAATTTGTATTGAACCAATTAACATTTGGTTGATGCACAGTGCACAGTGTATTTTACCACCTTTGCGGTATGCTTCGGATCATTGTTGTGTTGAAAAATCCATCTTAACGGCAGTTGATCTTCAGGAAATGGTAGCATTGTATTTTGTAGTATGTCCTACTTTACAGTTTTGCGACATTATTGCGGACTCAATCATCGACCATCTGGGCATCACACATAGTACATACGTATCAATAATATTAAACTTGAATTCGTCGCTAAACAAGACTTCAATTTAAATGACGATTTGTGAATTCAGATCTGACTGTCCCATGTTATTTGTGAGAATTGGTTTCTTGGCCAGTTTACGACTATAATATCCCCTTTCGACTAATCATCTTTGGATAGTACGGTAGCTAAGGGTACCTCATAATTTAGCTGCAATTTGAACAGAATTCGTCCAAGGGTCCTTCTTAATTTCACGAACAATAATGCTATTATCTCTTGACGTTATTATTCGTGGTCGACAACTAGTGGTAATGTTGTTACAGAACCTCTAGTTTTATATCGTTTTATAATACACGATACCGATTTTAACATGCATTGTTTTAAATTAAATTTTAATATCATAAGCATAGAGTTTTACTTGATAGTAAAAATTAAGACGCAACATATGGTAGATTAATATTAGAATTTTGTCGATCCAAACTATCGATGGGATGCCCCCTGAATAAATGGTTTGTGGTAATTTTTAGCATATAAAGTTATACAATACAAGCTATTTATTCGGGGATATTCTGTACTCACATAGTACGTATTACAAAACTGTGGTATTATTAGCCTTTGTATATATGTACGTATTTCTGATACGTACTAGAATCTATTGTTTAAAGGAAATGACTCTTTGTAATTTTAATTTTTGCGATATAATATTATTTATATTTATTTTGTATAGATTTCTATTTAAAAATACAATTAATGTAGCATTTTATTTTAAAACTGCTCGTACAGAATCCGAAGAATGTTCGATAAATTAACGAAAAGCGAATTAAAAGTATAAATGAAGATACTCCTCCGTTCCTTTGTTATAGTCGATATTGATTCGAAAATGATTTTGAGGTGGATGGTTTGCTTCGATTCGATATCAAATCGTGACGATTTGATGGGGTTTACCTTTTTTGATTTTTTACAAACTCTGACCCTATAAAGAAAGACACAATAGAAAAACAAACACACATATAACAAAGGATAGTGTCAGTATACCTTAGAAAACGATTCTTTAAAATAGTTTCTATTAGGCAAATTTTCCAAAGAAACGTGTTCGACATTTGTGATATCTGAAAGGTACTCACGACAAATATCACTGACTCTATCAGGATCCTAAATTGGCATGAAACACCAAAGTGTTTTCCTAGAATACAATTTCCTTTCGGCATAATGACTTAATTTATAAGAAAGTAGCAATTAGTTTCGAATTCGAGACTGATTCTAGCTACATCTCATCATCAATCTGAAGTGTTTTCTATTATTTCTAACGGAACACTGATGACTGAGCCACTCAAGCAATTGAAGGCCCATTACTCTGGGCCTATTATCAATCAGGTGCCACCAAGAAATCTCAGTATCTAAACGTCTTAGCATCTTAGGTATACTGAGCGTGGCCTTGAGTCAGCCGCACACAAACTTGTGCAAATGGAAGAGACACCTCCGTGGAAAATGTTCCGTGGTGGATCGCACTATTACCTCTTCGCTGTGCGCAATCTTGCTAAAGTCACGCTTGCCTCCTTAATCGTTGAGGTCTTAAGCACGTGTTCCCACCAGGGATATTTGTTTTTTTTTTTTTTTTTTGTTTTAATGATTTACCACTGAACGTCTTCCGCTTCCACAAATATTTTCGATCGGGACGTCTTTCTTTTAACCTACATACTTCCGTGAGTATCTGATTTATCTGAGGTATTCGAATAATTCACTTCTCACCTAGGAAATAATATCCCAAATCAATGAATGCGGCTGTAAAGTGGTTTTGAAAATTTTTACGCAAATATTATTTTAAAACCACATCAAGTGAGATATACCAGCTCACGGATTTTACGCGATCATCTTCAATCGCGGCATATGTGCAATTGGCGGGAAGCGTGATAATCATCCCTAGATCGCGGCTTTACGCTTGATGGAGCTGGTTTAACGCGATAAAAAGGCTTCTAGCCACTTTGGCCAGAATACTTGCGACCATCACAAAGTAACTTAATGCGCTGCAGGTGATGGTCGATGGAAGCCAAGATCATGGTAATTCTGACAAAATTGTTATAAGCAATCATCACACTAATCACCTCACCGATGCTTCTGCGCGGTGATTATGCCAGCTAAGAGGCTGTTGGTCCAGAGATCAGTGTTGATTTTTCTTATGATTCCCCCTTCATGGATCTTAAGAGGTCTTTTCAATTAAAAAAAAATGCCTGAAGCATCTCTAAAACACACACAATCCCATTTTACTGGATTCTACACACTTAGGGCGAAGAATGTTTAAGATTTTATCAAGTTTTGTGGTCGGCTGCCACAAAATTACGGCGCTTTAAAAATGAAGTTGGACCTTTTACAATTATATAAAATTAAATGCCCTATCTCTTCTTCTTGAACTAGTGTGTGCCTTACTTTCGCAATTAAGCAACAATTGAAGCGCTACGATCAACAAAATCAGTGCAGATCTTTTTCGAGATATATCCGTAAAATGACTGCATGCATAGAAGGTAAAAATCTCTTGATTTTGCTATTTAATGCATACCCCACCAGGGAAAAATAAACAAGAAATCTTAAAATAAAGGGCAGTAATGCAAAAGATCATATCACTTGCATATGCGGTGTACGAGAGTGCGCTGATCAGCAGACGCTATAATTTAGCGTTTCACTGGAAATAGCCGGGAGGCGTTTACGATACCTTTTTGCTAGCATAAATGTTCGCATATTCTTCTTAATAAAAAAAAATTGTTTTTCTCCCAACAATGGCGAACGAAAAATAATGGAAAAATAGAAAAATGACTATCGAACAAGAAGGCGACGAACAAAAAGTGAATTAAATAAAGATCCACCGAGAGGCGATCCGATATGGGTAGTGATCGCATTGGGTGGTAGATAAAGTGATCAAATATTTGCCCGTGGGACGTGCTATATCACTCTTACGTGCCCAGCGATGTTTATGAGGTTAAAAATAGGCTTAGCCAGGGATTCCGTGGCGGTGGTCATCGATTATGGCCAGAATATGTCGAAAGCCCACACTTCGATTGTTCCCTCTTTACACCAACTCCGATCGGAACGCACTTAGGGCTCCTTCTGATAAAATACAATTTTTGTGCCAATTAAGGGCAATACCTGTCGCTTTTGGGTAGCACTAAATTTTCTTGGTTTGCACTTCGAACGATTTTTAATAACTCCCTTCGAAAAGGAGATTGCATTTGTGATTTGTTGCTCAACAGCACTAGAGATTCAGGTCTAGATCTTAATTTAAGGTATGGATTAATTCCTTTTAAAGTTTCATTCCTTCACAAGGTCATTGTGATAATTTCTTTATTTTTATACAATCAGAGAGCACAGCAAAATTAAAATTTTCTAAATGTTGTTTTATTATCTACGAGTATAACTCAAACATTTCGCTTTGTGTACATTTTATATACTATATATACTATCATGTAGTTAAATTTCAATTTCTCAAATGTGAAAGTACAAATTTTGAATGGTAAAATTCACTACTCTTTTAAATAATATCAAAAAACCTACAAAATCAAAATAACCATTTAGACTAATAGAGTTTATTATTTCTGGCAGTATTGTAAACTTTACTCATATCTTAAAACAACTTATTAAAATATTTGAATTTACTTATTTAATACGAAATCTTATTATCCACAAAATATGCAGGTAATGTTTTCAATATACGTTATATAAAAATGTTAGTCAAAGCTTGGTGGGTCCTCGAGAAAAAAAAAATAAAATTAAATGATGCAGTGTTGTTATTGACTGTAACATTTGGCGAAAATTTAGAGAAACATTCTTTTCGACTTAAAATGAATGAATATGCAATTGCAGTTCAATGATCACCTCCATATTTGTATAAGAAAAATGTTCAGTAAATGAATAATTTGTATAAGTAAAATTTCCACTAAATTAACAATTTGTATATAAGGAAAATTTACAGTCAATAGAAAATTTTTATAAGGAAAATTTTAACTTATCATGGTGATCATTGAATTTCAATTGCATGATCATAATTTCTGAACGTTACCGAAAATATTAGAGGGGAAACTTGATATGTAAAGTGTGCTCAAGTATAAATCCAGGCAATTTGATTTTATTTTTGTGAAATAACAATTGTTTAAAATATGTAACTACTTATAAATTTCAATTGGGTGCAATGTTTCCTGTTTAACCAGGATCGAGAACCGAAGTAAAAAAAACGCATCTATTATGTAAAAAAAAATAAAAGTTAATAAAATTCGTCTCCCAGTCAGTGGAGTGGAAGAATTTTCTTCAATTCTAATGAAATAGTTGAACTTTAAATTTTAAAAACTAGAATGTTTTATTTTTTGAAATATATTTTCAGTACTATTAGTATTTGAATATTACGGAACAAATATCCCTAACATTTCTATTTATTGCAGGTAATAATAAGCTTTAGGAAGATTTAAATCTTTAAACTTTTTTAAAACAGTTTATGTTATTAAAATATGTATAGAGTTTTAAACTATTAGAAGATTTGAAACTCAAGGCTTAAAACTTTTTAGTTTAAATTTTAAATTTATGGGATTTGGCAATTTTAAACATGTAAGGGCCACGGAAAAACCAGGGAAATCCCGCTTGGTCTTAAATAAGTAAATTAAAGATTGTAGCATATCTTCTCAGCAGCACGGGTGTTTGTAAGGACGAGCAGCAGTATGATAATTTGGAAATAGCGTCGTCTGTCTGTGGTAATAAATAACTCAGACGGATCGGCACAAACAGTATTTTCGTAATTAAGTGCTAAAAGGGAAAAACAATAACTGAACCCCTTTTTGACAAGTACGATTCACATTTTGTGCAATTCTAAGAAGGGAAGCATAGGTTCCCTGTGCATGACCATAAAGTCCTTCGCACATGTGCAATGAACAAAATAGGAAGCAGGCACCTTCTTAATTGAACATGTCCTAGCATGCGCATAATTTAGGCGCCAAAGGATTTAGTTATGACCAGGTTAGAGGTATAAAAGATTAGGCAAGATTCGGGAATGGGACATTATTATCGCGATACTCGTTACTTGGACACCATCGGGCGTGCTGCTGAGTTGTGTCCTGCTGCAGTTCGAATTCAAGAGCATTAGTCTTTACAAACATTTGAAAATCTTGCTTGGAAATAATATTCCGTGTGGAATTATACAGGGTATTCGGATTCTACGTAGGAAACGTAGGAATGCCAATCCGACTCCTTAGAGTGTCCTGAGAAAACTTTTGTTTTTGCTTCTCTCAATATCTACAAGATTTTTAAGAGATGCGTTAAGATGAGTTAAGGGCAAATTAGTAATGCGTCCTGCTAATATAATACATAGTAATAAACTTTAATTATATTATTTATATGTGATAAATTTGTTAACATTTTACTTTTTCCTTCACATTTTCTTATTATATCTATAGTCGAAGCAGTATCTTATTTTTGTGATATTTCTTTACACACCATCTCTTCTCGCACCAAGCAGCTAGTTAAATCGATCATTAGGAGCAACAATATTACGTGACATGTAAAAACTTTTTCAATTGCACTGATGAAATTTGCCCCGAGAAATACTTTTCAGAGTATAATTGAAGAATGCTATCAGTGGCGGTAAAATACCAATCGAAAGTATCTCCCACAATTCAGTTGAAATGGCTTTCCAAACATTCGTTTCATAATCCGCAGGCATTCAATGGAGTGGTCCGTGCAAAAAACGGAAATTACGGCTTACCCGTTTATCCACAGATAAAAAAAAAAATGCATAAAAGTAGACTACAAAAAAAAAAAAAATAAAATACACTAAAGGAGGAAAAACAATCTCTTCTCAGCCATTAAAATCCCCAATTAAAGTACCCGCCCATTTTACGGCGCAAATTAAAACGAAATCACAATAAATCTACAGAGAAAGAGTCCATGAAAACGCAGAGGGCGCCCGGGACAAAACGTTCGTTTTGCCTGCATCCAGGTGATTTTGTTAAAAATATATATATACATATATCAAAAATAAAAAATAAAACTACATGCAAAATTGTTTGAAAAGCCCATCACCGGCATAAACAAAAAATAGCAGAGCGTGGACAAAGCTCGAAAAAACAAAACAAACCATTTTTACAATTTTCGAACACACGACAAGAAAAATGGCGAAAAAACCAAAACTCGAACGAGTCAACTTGGCTCGTAGGGTGCAAAAAGTTTTCCCCCCGGTAAATCGCGATGAGCACATTTTTACAGAATATGCAGCGAGTAGTTGATAACGCCGGCGGACGCAAAAAGCGGTTTACCTAATAATTCAGTCTGTTGGCTCACATAAATTCGGATAATTACAGCCCGGCGCCCGGTGGGCTCAGGTGGGTTAATGGATTCCAATTGCATCTGATGTCTATCAATTTCGCGGTGTACAATTTTAAATAAATGCTCTGAGAGTGTAAATGTCGTTAGCAATGATCTGCTTATTGGCTTTTTAATTTTATACCTTTATTTGATTAACAGGCTTTTAACAGAATTTATAAATTTGGATTATGCTACATACCTATATAATGGTCATATTTACACAATTATCAAATTAACAAATTAATTATTTGGGCAAAATTATTGATTTTCGGGGAAAGCAATGGATTTGGATGATGAGAACGATGAATAAGTAATAAACGCCCCCGATATTAATAAACCTATCGCTTTAAAACTAGCAAAAATAACCAAAAATCAAGTTTACATTTACCAAATATTTGGCAAGTACATACTTTGTGAATTTGAACTAAATTTGTATTTCTTTTAATTGCGTTGTTTTAAGTTCACAATATCTCACAACAAATAGTCAGCAATTATACAATTATACTTTAGATTAATTAATTAATTTAATTTATAATATTCTGCGTATTCAATTTTAAACATCATATCTTCTTTGAATTTCTGAAATCTTTAAATAGTATCTCTATATAAATAGGAATAGACAAAACAGTTCAGTACCTTTTTCCCCTCTGGTTGTCAAACAATTTTCTATTCCTAAAATTTTCATAAATTTAGTTTAGTTACCTTTGACTTTAATTAATTTTTTCAAAATAATTCAATTGGATTTTTCAAATCTATTTAAACGCAAGAAATATAATAAGTGCGGTGAGGTATTATTGTGCTTGGAATCAACGTTTTGTAAGTTTATTGATTTGCATTACCATTTTGGAACTCTCAATTGAATTCAAAGTGAGTGTTTGTACTCCTAATTCATTTGATAATAGTAGGGTACCATGAACAATTTTATTTTTATTTTCTTTTTGTTCAGGAACAGAACATTATTTGGGTTCGAATTTCGACAACTGAACGAACACTATTTCTATCTGTATGTTCGCTTAGAACTTCTAAATTACTTAATGGATTTTGATAACCGCATCATCATCAGTTAGAGAATTTTTTAGTGAAGATTTAAGTGTATAAGATATTCATATTTAATGTAAGGATAGTAAAAAACTGTCGACATTTTTTAATAAAGCCGTAAAAAATCGATGAAACTGACTAAACTATAAGAGATACATCGAATAAATGTATTGCAGATATGTGGTTCTCAAACGATTTATAGGAAATTCCGCGGTAGAATATGTTTATCTATCAAGGATGACCTATCGGTAACCAAATTTAATTTTATCAAAAATAATGGCCTACTTGCAAAGCTGTTTTGATAGTATTAAACCTAATGCAATTTTATATGTTGGTTATCTTAAAAATTTATTTACTATCAAACTAGTCCTTTACACCAATTTATAAAAAGAATATCTGAGAAAATGTTACAACCTCAACAAGATTTCTCAACTCTTTCTAGAATACAAACTCATCAGAGTTGTTATTTGAACTGAGTATTTGTTATAGTTTTCTTTTCTTACCAGATTTTTAAAAGCAACTATAATATAACTATTTAAAAAGTTTTGCCTTAGTAAATTTAAATGGAACCCTAATTAATAACTTAGATCTAAGTCTAAGATTTAATTTTTCATTTTCTCTTTTTATTCGAAAACAGAACTATCCAATACTAAGTTAAAAATTTAGAACAACAATTTAATTATTGATTGTTAATGTATAGCTATCGCTACTGCACAATATTACAAAAATTTTCCTTTCTCTTGTGGAGGTATCGAAAAACTAAATAATCCTGAATTAAAATATGACCGAAAAAAATATTGAATACAGCATCTTTTGAGAACACTAATTTCGACCCTTTTAAAACTCTTAGGGTAAAGAATGTGCAAATTCCTTTAAAATATGACTACTAGGTATGCATTTTAAAATATATTTCGAATATAATTTTAGATAATAACAAATTAAAAGATCTGGCTTGAACATAATTCGTTAACTTCATATCTAAGCACACACTTTGGCATAAATTAATAATAGTTGTGATTTAATAATTCTCAACTTAGCATAAAATTGCTTTGAAAATGAATAAATTAATGAATTTTACTACAAGATAATTTCAAAAAATTTATACAGTGCCGGCATTCAAGTATGGTAAATCGGTCGCCCAGGGCACATATTGCTCGTACACAATATCGACTATAATTCAGAGAAAAATTTAAAAAAAATATGTAACTTTCAACAAATTAAAAACGTCCAACGTAAATTGATTGTTGATTCAAAACTTCCGATGTACATATATGAAAATTTATCTGAGTGTATTATTTTAAAACGCTTAATGTGTTTAATTTTTTCGTCACCCATTTGATTAACATTGTCTCGATTTTAAAACGCTTTAAAGTGTAACAAAAAGAAAACACTTTAAGCGTTTTGAAATAATACACTCACATTTGCAGTGATATAACTAATTAACTTATATCAAAAGGTTACTCTGAGAAGGTCTAAGAAGATCTCTTTTAATATTTTAATATCAGGATGCTGTACCTTTACCACCTTTTCACATTAATTTTTTGCTTGATGTTTTAAGTTTCATTAATAACATTTTTAGCATTTACACATCGGGGCATAAATTTTGGAAATAATAACACTGGCGAACAGAAAATTTTCCTCTAAGGAATTGGGTTTCTATACAATTTTCTCTGTAGATTACGAATTCGTAAAAGAAAATGCTCCATCACATCATATTTTCAAATTCAAAAAGTTGTGTTTCGACTATTTTTAAAAAGCATTAAAAAATAACGAATTGATCTAGGGAGCTTATAATGTTGCTCAAATAATAGCTAAGTCATTATAGAAAAGTACCATAAAATTTAAAATATTTCGAAATAATCCGTGAGTTTAACTTTTTTCCATAAATTGATTATACAATAGATGGCGAATAAAACGCATGGCAAGCGCACACCCATGAAAAACTTGTTCGTTAAGATGTATAAAAAGATCTGTAAATATGAGTTGTATACGAGATATTCCTAGATTATGACTCAAGCTTTCATTTAAGTGCCATTATAAACTTCTATGATAAACTTATATTTTTTAATTATCTTTTCAAAAATGCCCAAAATATGGGGACCTGTACTATTATAAAATTTTGTATTGTGAAAAATCCTGATGTGATAGAAAAAAACCGAATTGAGATTCATAAATAGGAGTTCCCAAAATATAATAAAAGCCTAGAAAAGAAACGTTTTTGCATGTAATTTTAGTTTTAGGACTAAAGTTTATACATGACTATTTGTTTAATATTTTAAATATATTGAAGAAAAATGTACTAAATATGAAAAGTTCCATTTTTTCACAGTTTTCGCAATCAAGACCATAAAATTTAGCTAAGTTGTTATTTGGAAATTGTCTCAGTTATATATATAACAATCTTAAAATAATTATTATAGTATGTATTAAAATATTATAGATAAAAGCAAATCAATATTAAATAAAATATTCCTTTTACTTTTGAATTCAAAGAAAAATTTTATACGTTTAGAACTGTCTAACAAGTTTGTAGCCCCTTTATTTAGAGATACATTGTTTGTGGCATTCTTAACTTTTTCGATTGTTGACTAACAATAATATTTAATGTTAAATTTTAATATCATCACCTGAAAGGTGAAAGATGAACACCTTAAACCGGTGGCAACTGGACATTCCAGTCGCATCTTCGAAAGAATTACGGCTAACCTATGTAGAGGATCGGTTAGAAGAGGAACTGCATATAACTTTTGCTAATTTACACTGGAAAGTTGTTTTCCACTAACGGTCTCTACAAAGAAATATGCAACTTCTTAAAACTCTCTTAAATGTTCCTTAAGTAATTCAAAGATACTCTGCGAGTAAAATGCTTCCTCTCTTGACGATAAAAATTTTAGTGGCAGAGAAAGCAAAGCCGGTTAGAGGGCTCCAATGAACAACGGATTGCGGTGGCTACAAACTGCCTCCATCTGCAAACAAGTCTTCCAGATCCATAAAACTGTTAAAGATTTTGCAGCTTAAGAAAGAAGTCTTAAAGGAAAAATAACATGCGCTAGCAGCTCTGTCGAGAGCTCATTTCCACTTTAGTTGGCTCAAAGCGTGCCACCTGACAAGATCATAACGCGCCTTTGTAAGAAAATTAAAACCGTACCCGTACGATCGTCCAGAGCATAGACTGTGACCTTTTTCAAGTAACTTCTAAGTTTTAGCTCAGTCTAAAAGATTTTATGCAGTTCTTGGTGGGTGCTCAATATTTTGAAAGGTCATCGTGATCCGGTCAGATATTCTTAGCTCAAAACTGGTGATCTTTCGCATATTAAAATTTTTTGTTTCTTTTACTCCTCCTTAGTGCGGCGAACGTTGTGATTTTTTTGCCATTCACCGGATACTTAGCATATCTCAAGTGCCCTGAGTGATCTTGTGGTGAATAACGTCTTTTGTTTACGATTTCCTTTCTATGTGCTCACTACCGGGCCTAGACACAGCTTCTGCTTTTTGATGGATTTTAAGAAGTTCGTCGCGTCCTTCAGTGAATTTAATCGAAAACAAAAAAATATATATATATATATTTTTCTTTTAATTTTCATATTTTTTTATTCAACCTTGCAAGCTAGATTTGATTAAGTCATCACATTTACACCTGCAGAGCTCGCTAAGTCGGGCATAGCGCAGTAGTGCGATCGCGAATTGATAACACTTCTGAGACCGATCACTTTTAGCTCGTAAATTGATCGGTTTCCACACCTTAGTCGATTCCCCTTCAAAAATGTGAATTTTGTGAATATCTGAATATCTTACGTGATCAGTTATCGTACTGTTGTAAGTTTCAAATTATAATTCTTAGTTCGGAGTAAACAAAAGAACTTCTAAGGAACTTTACCACTCCAGGAATTGTGCTACTGTGCTAGTTGTAAAGAAATTGAGGAAGGTGACAAATAGCGAAGAAACTGTGATCATTCTCGACTGTATCCACTAAGACCTTGACAAGATCACCCAAGAGAAAGGGGAATTTTTCTTTTGAGTTGTCTTGCTGTTTTGTCGATATCGCTGTCGCTTGGAAACGAGTTTTGTGGACAGATTAATTTATTGGATTAAAAATTAATTGATATTTCTGTAAGTATATACCACGATTATGCTATGATCTGTATTCTTATATTTTTCTCTAAGACTCACTGACGGTCTAACGGTGAGATCATCTGGTTAAATTTTTGTATCATACAGAAATCTCCACTTAGAGCAATTCTCTGTGGCATTGAACTTTTGGCAAGTTTTTAAAACTTAAATTTTATTTTTGCATAATCGCAAACGACACGATCGTATCGCGAAATTCTTTTAACATTTTATTAGTCTCACTGGTTTTTCTTAACTCGATATAACGGATCCATTCAAGCGGTTTTACAGTATACTAAATATGCATATATATCTATATCTTCAATATATTACATAAAAATAAGAAGATTAGAATAAGCAATTTTTAAATTTAGAATTCAGTTTGTATATGTAGTTCAGATTAAATTTGCAACTATGTTATAATATAATAGATTTTCTTTTAAACTATAAATCTATAGGTCAACTTTCGTTTTTCTCTTCTTTTTATTACTCATAGCCGTTCTATCACAGAACGATGATATCAAAGATTGCTTATTAATGACTGTTTTCAGAAATTAATATGAAAATGAATAAATCTTTTAATTAGTACCAACTCTTTCTTTTGTAGAAAGAACAGAACTATTTTTAGTCAATTTTTTAACTTTTACAGGAGTAGTTCTAATAGTAATAAAATCACACTTGTCAAAAGTTGAAATAACGTTATATTTTTTTAAAACCAAATAAAACGATAAATACTTTTTTAGTATTAGAAAGAAAGGGGGAGGCCAGTCTCGAGCGCTCAGACCACAGTCCATTGCACTCGTCCCCTACCATATCCGAACTTTTTAGTCATCTTGACGAACCTAAGAACATCAGATAGAGATTGAGAATTGAAGTCTTCCATTCTCATTACATCAGCGCCAAACGTCGTAATGCGCGTGTGGGTGAAGGCCGGGCAGTTACATAGGAAGTGGTCCGTACTGTCCTCGTCCTCCTCACACGAAGGATAACGCCGAGTCACTGATGATCCCTAGGGTGTTCAGATGCTAGCCGCATGTGTTATGTCCTGTGACCGTCCTTACAAGATTTTTGCAATCTTTCCTGCCTAAGCCAAGTAGAAGATAAATACTTACCGGAAATGTAATTTTACCACAACGTTTTAACAAAGAGCGGATGTTTACTAGTAAGCAAATTTCGATATACGTCTGACTTTACTATTAAAAAGTTGTCTTCCCGTAAAAGCGAAACGGAAACGGAAGAATAGCTGCGTATATCAGAATGAGTTCAAAGTAAAAAAAAGTATGAATGGAGATATCTTTAAATTATTAGTAAAACCTTAAAAAAATTTCTTTTATGCAAATTAATTAAAATACGGTAAAATCTCAATGTTAGGACCATTGTAAAAATGTTATTATTAATTTTTCAAACAAAAAATTATTCATTATATGATCACTTTGTTGTTTTTCTGACTATCCGTCCAGATCTGTTTTCTCAGGGACGGTTAAAGGTAAAAACAATTGAAATGATTATAAATAGGTCCTAGTCCTGTAAAAACTTCAAGTTTTGAAATCAATGAAGGGACATTTCATTCAAAGGGTATTTCGATGCTGATCGACTAATTCAATGATCAACAAAATCATTAATTTATAATTTAAAAATAGAAGAACAAATCGAATATATTAAGTAAAGAACCTTTATTTAAAATTATAAAGTAAGGTTCAAAATACGCTCATAAAACGATTTTTTTAAAGTATATTTTAAAAATGCAAAGAATTCAAAAATCCAAAAAAAACTTGGGAAATAATTTACAAAAGGAATTCCTTTAAATTTCGATAACATTTTGCAGGAACCTGTTATTTACCTTAAAACAGAAATATTTGAAGAACATTGATGCAAATTTTACCTCTAAAATCCTTAATACTTCCATCATTTTATTAAAATTTACGATAGTATAACATTTTATTTTGCACTTTTATCACATTAGTCACATTATAAGATCTGAAACGATGATAAATGAAAAGTACAAATTCTCTCTCTCGTACCTGTCTGTGATTCTTTGTATTTTCGACAAGCACGCATTTGTTTAATATATCCGAATAGTCGAAAGTCAAAAGATATTGACATGATCGTTTTAGGGCAAATAGAATATACCTGCAAAATTTCATGAAAATCTGAGCAAATTTGCTATTGTAAATTTTAAGCCAAAACTTGTAACATTAAAATCATATATAAAATTTAATGTACTTTAGTGTCAGTAATTTGTGCAGTATTTTATCATACTTATAATTATGATTGTAGTAGGATCTTTCGTATACTGCACTGTCTTGGGCAAAACTAATAATTTACAATGCAAGCGTTTTCGGGGGCAAAGATTTCGATGAAATTTGGTACACCTACATTCTTCAATTCTTTCCGATTTGTTGATTCGATAGTTTAGAAATAAGAGCTGTATACGTTCTGATAACAACTAGAAATATCATTTCTTTTGGTTTTTTGTTGTTGAGGTTTATTAGTTTACCAATAAGAAGATTTACAGATAGACAGACAAATGAATAGGCCGGAACCCTAACCTTTTTGAAGTATAAAAATATATAAAAATAATCAACTTTTTGAAAATTGTTGAAGGGAGGATCCCTTTAAAGTATAAAATAAGATCTAGTTCTTCTATTTAAATATTCTGGGAATAAACCGATTGTATATGAAATTTTGTTAACCGACCAAAGTATCAAAAAGGCAGTAATTTTATAAAAACAAAGAGAGATAATTACCTTTGTCTAAAAATTGTTTTAAGTCCATGTCTTCTCCGTACATACGGTGAATAAGTAAATTCCTCCTTCTAGCTCTAAGAAAGTCCGTCAGAAAGTAAAAAAGCGAGACTTTTAAAAACAATAAGTAACGCCTCTTCCGCAGCAACTACACCTCCCAATGTCAAACTTCTTTGCACTTGAGTTGAGACCCGAGAAAATTTTCTTAATCTTCTGAATATTTTGAAACAGGGAACGCCAGCCCATTTGAATGAAATTCACTCTTCGTTTTCAAAGATCGCTTGCTTTTAAATTGCACCAAGATTTCACTTTCACCTATGAGTAGCCCGCAAAAATTCTTTTGTCGGCTAGCACAGCTTCCTTGTTGCTGGCGGCCTGTTTCTTAAGCCCCAAGGCTGGTCCCAGCGGTTTCTTTGACACTCAATTAATTATGTTGAGTAATTCCTCCAAATCTGGCGGTTCTCACAGCAGCCAAAAATGTTGGAACAAAACTACGCCAGAGGATGAATTTTCCTCAACCGAGCAGGGATCGTGAAGCGTTTTGTCTTCGTGGTCAGCACTTCTTAAGAAGTCAGCTAATGCCGGTAATTATGTAATTTGATTTATGGTCGAACGGAATAAGGAGCTTTTCAATTTTCTTGGTGGGGATCTGAGCAAGACGAGTTACTTTTGAGGTGCTTTAATTTTAAAAACTTTACAATGTTCGCTTTTCTTGATAAAACTCGTAAATTTTTAGACCATCTTCCCAAGAGCTGATGCGGCAATTATCCTTGAATTAACGTATTGAGGAAGCCGTGAATTTTGTACCTTAAATCTTGAGAAAGAAAAAAATACTCTTAATCTTAGCTTCTAAGACAGTCGACCCGTACACTTGAAATAATCAACATTTTGCCCGAATAGTGACCACTTTGAAGTTCATGATGCCCCCGAACGCCGGTGGGTAATTACTCCGCGAAATTCAATGTCAGTTCATTTACCTCTGAACTAATTGGGCCTGCGGATTGGCATTAATCATCTCGGCGCTGCGGTTTTGTTCCCAGTCGCTAATAATGACATCAATTGTGTGTTTAACTCCAAAATTTATGACGTTAACAAATTGGGCCAAATGCTTAATTAGTCCTGGGGCCTAGTCTGAGCTATGGCGTGTAATTTCCATTCACGCAATAAAATGGAACACTCAAAATCTAGTCCATGTGATTCTAATTCTAACACTGTCTGTCTCCGACAATTACAAATTTTGCCGAGGTAACCGGTTGCATAACTGAAATTCGCGCTAGTGTAATAAATTAAATTAAGCCTTCAATTTTTGACGGTGCCTCAATTTAATTTTGTTATTTTGTCTCAAGAAAATTGCTTTTTTTGTTTTTAAAAACTACTGCTGATACACCGTGGACGACCTAATTCAATGAATTGCATTTTCTAGTAAAATAAGGCTAAGTAAAGCCCTTCAAAATTTAATTATCATACAGTTGAATTATTTTCTCACACTTCTTTTTAAGCCTTGGACTAAAAAGATAACTATAAATCTACTATAGTAACGAATTATATCTGTTAACACGGTATTCTTACACTGAGAGAAAATTCGTTGTTAATTTGGCAAAATATGTGAATTTTCGAATACAAAGTGAAGTCATAGAGAACTTTTGTAATTCAACAGCGATAGTAGATAAAAATAAAATAAAATCTTCCATAAATTATATTAATAAAACAAATAAATAAATAAATATAAATAAAATAAATAATAAAGGGAAATGTAGAAACAACAACAGGTTTAAATAATTTTATTATAAAAGCTGTTTAATTTTATATGATAATAATTAAAATTACAAAGAGCCTTGTACTCTTAAATATTTTTAATAATAGATTCGAGCAGGAATAGAAATACCTGCATATATATATAAAAATATACTATGTATGTATCAGGCTATCTGCATTGTATGATTTTATATGCCACAAATTGCCAAAAACCATTCATTCAAGGGGCATCCCATCGATAGTATGGATCACAAAATTGTAATATTAATCTATCATATGCTGTGTCTTAATTTTTATTTTCTAGTAAAACTCTATGTTTTTGGTATTAGAATTTAATTTAAAACAATTCATGTTAAAATGTAAATCACTGATTAGTTTAAATTGATTTTTAAACCATCGAAATTTGTCAATTGACATCAGTTTTCAAGGTCCCTACTAGAGACCTTCGTTTTAACTCAATGTAAATTTGTGCGTTCCACTCTATGATTTTACATTTGATATTGTCAAAGTGCATAAAAAATTGGAATATCATAGATCTAAATAGAGAAATAATATATCCATGTTAAATATACAATAAATTAAATAAATTAAAATAAAATTTTCAATTAAAGGTGTCGTAATGTTAATTTGAAAAGTAAATATGATAAATTAACATTTTACACAATAAGAAAACGAATTTTTTAATTTACATTGATTTCATATGATTTAATAATGCCATCTTTCTCGGAGTGTACATTCGAATAATTAAAGTGATGCTATCATTAACAAAAAAGATTAAATGCAATATTTATGTTTTAAATAAATCATTAATACAAGTTAAAGGGAAGATAAAGAAACAAACCAAACTAAGTTGGTTCACCCTTTAAATTATAAGTTAAGTATTTTACTAGTCGTAGTTAGTATTAAGTACAGCAGTACTGCGGTATCCTCAGAGATTTGGTTTCATCATCTTTCGCGGATATCAGAACCGTAAAGTTAGAAAAATTCAAGGGACTTCATTAATTATTATTATTTATTTATTAAATTATTAAATTATGCCACAAAAAAGTGCTGCCTTTTCCGATGGTTTAAGTTCGAGTTGAAATTAAACAAAGTCATTTGTATAAATAAAATAAAATCGAACATAATTCAACCCGTGGAGACTGAATCGCTTAACCGCACCTCAGAATTTATCAGAAAGTTTTGGATATTCTTAATCGTAAAATTACAATCAAAATTTCGAATTATTAGAAGACGTTCGCATTATTTATTTTGATGATTTCGTAGGCATGTCAATCGGATAAAGCATCTATCGATGTGTCGAATTTTCAAAAAATTGGTTTGATCAAAATAATATTCGTTGATTGGACTAGTCAATCTGTAGCCATATAAATAGAAAACGTATAGAACCTACAAAGTGTATTAAAATTTGATAGAGTAACATTGAAGAGGAGACCATTTAAAATTTAATGAAAGTTATATTAAAGTGAATATTTGAAAATATATAAAATCATGGAGGTCATACGGAATATCAATGGTATTGACTTTTGAAAATATCTTATGAAATACTTTCTTAATATGTATCTGATCTTAAATACTTAACTCAGTTTTATTAAGATAAATTCCAGGTTTAATTTCATCCTTGAAAGCCTTTTTGTGTTTAAAAGAGCATTTACCATTTTGTAAATTTATTTAAAAGCATGTAAAAATTCAGTTCTGAATGTTTTCTGGTTTTTAACAATGGTCTTAATTTTTTTATAGTACTGTAGTTCTTCTTAACTCACCAACTATTTTCTGCATTTCTAGTTTAGTTCAGCTGTTTTCAAGGGTATATAACTAGAAAAACAAGAATCGTTTTCCTGCTTTCCCAGTAAAACTCTTCAGAAATCTAGAGAAATTTACGGCAGTACATATCTAGTGTTAAATTCTGTGAATTTCCCCAGAAAAACCTTACAGCGTACAACTAATATTGCAATTACTTTTAAGCGCATGCTGAGAATTCAGACTTAATTATCTAACTTAATGTGCCCATGTAAACGGTGCTGTATTTAAAACACAACTTGCGCACTTAGATAAATCTAACTAAAATGTTGGTCAATTTATGAGTTATATGTTATTTTTAAAACTTAAAATAAAAAATATTATGTTTTGTCTAATTTGATATAAAAATGGGATTGAACTGTATATAAGCAAAAATATGATAAAATCCTAAAAATGCTGTTCATTGTTAGTTTTACTAAAGAAGATTTTCTTTTCTTCTTGTTTCTTTCCGAAGAAAGTACTAAGTCTGATTTAAGATTGTGCATTAACTGTCCTCTTTGAACTTCTAGAAAACGATCCCAGGCCCTATTGTTTACATTTAAATTAGAATTGTGGAACAGCGCTTACTTTCCACCAGGAAGGCGCCGACACCGCATATAGTCAAATTAAAATTACCTGGCAGATGATTGATTGGCGATAGAAATGCGCAAGCAAAAGGAAAAAAAGAGCAGCTTAAAGACGCACCCTACATGAGGCAGATAAAATTGCAGATATTCAGAGCAGATGACTCATAGAAAAAATTGTCAAGAAGATTTTTCCATTCAATTTCATGCGCGTCCTCGATTTTTCGCGACGTTTGCGCAGGTAAAACTAGACCAAGCCAAGTTGTAATCGCAAGCCTCCCCCCACACATCTAGCGTCCCGCGTCATAGTCTAGCGTGCGCGGATTATTCCAATTAATCACGCAAATTGTCAAAGAGTGGCACTAGACCACGCAGCGTCAGCGTTCGGTCGATTCCCCATTGACTGCATCCGCGAGTTGCATAGGTAAATTGGCTTCAGGTGAAGACTCCATCGGAAAATGAATGTCATCGGATCAGGTCGTTGCGCGGTAGATTTCAGGTGACATGGGTGCGACTGTTACCCGCGCAGGTAACTCTTAGAAATGTCTTTTCACTTTTCGCGATCGTTGGCCGCCGTCGTCTTACCCCCGTTCTTAAGACATCGCATCAGCTTCCCGGGCTCAGTTGAAGCCGAGTGGGCCGGAATCTTGTCGTAATGGAAATTGAATTGATAAAGGCGCACGCTGACGGCGACTGTAAATCGAAAGGGGCAAGTGGGCTTCAGCGACTGCATCGTTTAATTGTTCGCTTTTAAAACGGACGTGTTTAGCCAATGGGCCGCTTTATTTGCTTATTTGCCCGTTTGCCTGGGTAGCTCAAGTAGGACATGCGCTTCGGGATTTGTCCACCTCCGCAACCCAAAGTTATTTCCTATTGTTTCGATTTGCGTTGGTAAATGACCTAGCCAACGCTTTTCGCGAACGACTTATTAAAATTGCTAACAGCTGAGGTGATCGATGAAACTGCAATTGGGAAATGCACTCATGGATACACTGTAAAGCGGTATAAACTTATAACTTTAATGACTAACTCAAACATATGAAATGTGTGTAATTTTATAACTTCCACGTAAAAATCTGGAATTTGGCTATTTTCGAAAAATTGATCTAATTTCGTTACAAATCAGCTCCAATGAGATCCGATAGAGAAATTTCAGTTTATCTCTTAACGACTTTTATTTTAGCTTATAAACTAAGTTGGGTCTCGGCTGGCACAGCTGCCTAAGCAGTTTGGCTGTGATGTACGAAGTGTGCCATTCCCAGGTTGTGGGTTCGATTCCCATATGAAAACTCTGGTTAAAAAGTAAAAATAACACTGAAAGTTGCCATATGGGCTTAGTTCCCGAGTGGGAGGAAAATAAGAAACCAATTTGAAAATTGTATTATAAATTCTAAATCAAATAATATTAATAATAACTATAAGCTAAGTAAATCTCGAAAATTTTAAGGTTTCTCAGCAAGAAATTTAATATTTATTCAAAATTTTCATCCTTTACCTTCCAAATTTTGTTTCTTTTGATGAAATAAAAATGATTCTTTTGCTTAGAATTAGTTTTTGTCGTAATTTCCTTCAGAATTTTGTATTCAGTTTGGCTGAATGAATTTAACATCTTATTTTTACATTAGAAATAAATATCAGTAAAATAATTAATTCAATAATGAATTTCAAATACTGCTTTAATACAACAATTAAATAAAAAATAAAATAATAATAAAAATTAAAGTAAACTTAATTTTAATATTCTAGTCTAGAAGAATAAATTTGAGTCATTTTTTAAGGTTGAATAAGGGCCCTCTGGTAATTCAGTTGTTAGCAAGCATGCTAGACTACCGTCCCAGAGGATGTGGATTAAAATCCCACGCATAACCATGGTCACCTGCACTATGTGTAGTAACACATACAATGGGCCAAATGTGCCACATAACCAGAGTGAATAAAACGTAAGCGAATAATATTTTTAGTAAACATTTTCTCTACTAATATTTAAAAAAATGAATATAACAACTTTTAAAAATAATCGTAATTCAAAGAGTTATGAAATTCTATAAATATATAAAAATCAAAGACATGTTATGGTTGACACGATTTAATAGCACTCATAAGGATTTTATTTTTTTTAAATTATTAATAATAATAATTTAGCACTTACTAAGGCAGGAACAGACGATAAAGCAACATATACTGCAGGTAAAACAGTAATTTAAAATTAGTTGGAAAAATAGAACTGAAGTAATTAGCTTTAAGAAAAACAAGTTTAAAGTTTAGAATAAGTTAGAAGGGCAGTATAACTCTGTCGTATTCAAATCGTTATAATTTAGCCAAATTTGAGAATTTTAAGATTGTCTTTAGAGGACTTATTTTGATGAATATACTGAGCATATAATGAAATTAGTTTAAAATATGTTCGATAATTTTAAAAGTTTATGACTTTTGAATCAAAATTCATTTAATTTATAGTCAGGAAGGAGGGTGAATTGAGCTAGGTTTAAGCTATTTTCATTTATTGCTAAAGTTGTTAAATAAGGGCATATTTTATATTCAAGCTACTCTTGCTAAGAAATAGCTACTTCTAGCAAGAACTACATATAAAGAAACCGGGTATTAATCATTTTCTTACAATCTGAAAACCTGACGTGATTTTAAAGTTAAATTATTATGCAAAATAGTCTTTTAAGTAGTTACGTGTCCCAGAAAGGCAACGAACATAATTTGGGTGTGTTTACCTATGTACATAAAACAATGTTGTATGATGTTTGAAAAAGAAAACAGAAATATAAAATTATCTAAATTCTACGAAGTTTAAAACGATTAGGCACTAGTTCGCTAGTTAACTATTCAAACGCGAACTCAAATAAACACTTTTGGTTCAACGAACCCAACAACTCGTGTACAAAACTTCTCCGTTTATGCAAAACAAGCGAAACCTCACATGAATTCATTACGAGGTGAATGGTTTCAGAGCCGCTACCCGAAATACTCTAAAGTGTTACATTCTGTGAAAATTTGTCCCTAATTCTCTCTCCTTTGGGTAGGCATCCGACAACTGAAAGGAATTTCGGAAACACAATCTTTTGAGCTAAAGTAACAAAGTGGATGGAAATCGCTTCAATCGCGACCGTGAAAATCATGTCCGCTTTTGGTGGACAAGGTACCACTTCCGAAATGCCTCAAAAATTTCGTGCTCAGGTGTTTACGTACCGAAACGGCGCAGAATTAGCCTGACATTGTTGCTGCATAAATTATGCCGTTTAGTCAGGTGAAAATGTACCCGCGCTTTTCTCATCTTCAATCACGTCAGCTTGGGAGGCCAAGGTTTTGCGACAAAAAACCCACGTTCCCAAGGAGACGTGCTTCCTCTTAAGTGTATCTTTTTTTGTGTTTTTAAATTTCGGTGAGCGAATCGGCTACTATCAGATGGAGATGGCACCCAGAGTGGCTGTAAAAATTCCAAAATGACTCTTTTACAGTTATCCGATTCCCAGGCATATCATTTAGCGCCATTCACTCAAGCCTGTTAAGATACATCGCCAAGAAAGCGCACAGATACGCCAAAGACAATCGGTCGCGCATCTTGAGGCGATCGTGGCGGCTAAAATGACTGAGTCTTAAAGAGTGCATAGTAAGAAGATAAAATGGTACCATACAGCGGTAAGCGGATCCGCGTTAAACTCGGGGTAATTCCGCGGTCGCATTAATTTGTTTTGAGCGAACCTCTCGGATGCTGGCAATCTCATCTCGAGTACCGCTCGAGGTCCCCGCAAATGATGGTCTGACTACACGAAAATTATGCAACGTGCATCCTCTGTTTATTCACCTCGACGAACGGCATTTTGGGGTTAAATGTGACGAGACGAGCCACTATCCAGCGGGGGAGTGGATTATCACAGCCTTAGCATCTGAATCATCATCATGCAAGCCAGCTGGCTCTGATCTGCCTCACAATCTGATCGAGGGGATTTGATAAAGTGCGCCCGAGACAAGATGCGACTTTCCATTCGCCAGATACGATTGTCATTGCATCACAGCGCTGCACCGTGCGATTCACGGCAAAGATGCATCTTCTTTTCTTCTAATGGTTTCTAAGTAGTTTTCGCTTCGCTTTCGGTCCGCGCGGCCCAAGGCGCTTCCACAATCAATTGCCGTCGCGGAGGCTCAGTCGAGTCATAACTTATAGGCCCATTATTTAGGAAACCTCATCACCGTCCGGCAATTAATGTCAGACTCATCCGAAGGCCACGGTTGAGTCGACCGGCCGAGTATCATGCAAATTGAGGGATGTGTGGAACTTAAGGTCTTTGCGGAATCCGCAATTTCTTAAATCGCTCCGACGTGCAACGTGAGATGATCCAAGAACACGTTCATCGCCAGGTAACAAGTCTGGTTCGAAGGCTAGATTTTCTTGAACAGAAATTAATTAAAACTATCGTTTTGAAGAAATAATTGCATTTCTTCAAAAAGTAGTAGTTCGTTATAACGAATTCAAAGGACCGATCAGAGTATTTTGTGACCGAGGTGTATCAAGGAGCCAAGAAATTTATTATAACAAGGTTTTACTGTAATTACGCACAACTGAATTAGTCTCTTGTTTTGATTCAAGATCAGGGGTGGTATACCCAAGTCTCACCTACAATGATAAAACGATGCAAAAAATCCTTTTTATCCTTTCTAATATGCTCCAAATGTTATTGAAAAAATCGCATGCGAGTGTTTTTGTTCCATTGTTACATTCAGCCAAAATATTGCTCACACTACCTTATGAAATGCCTAGGGCGTCTACTAAATCTCGCTCAGTTATTCAACGATCTTGCATAATCATATCCTGTATTTTTGCTATGTTTTCTGTGCGTTCTGGGCGTTTTATGGGCGTCCTTCATGAATTCAGGATCATCTTCAAGACTTGTATGAGCACTTTTAAATGAAGCAATCCATCTTTGTACTGCTCAAATCGAAGGTGAAGAGTGCTTATACACTTTTAACAATCGTTCAAGAATTTTGTTTCACCTACACCTGCCAAAATTAAGAATTTTATTACTGCACGATACTCAAGTTTTTCCATTGTACAAAAATAATTTTTTTTTTCAATTTTTGCAATTTTTCAAACCCTTCAAAAGCCCTTCAAAATGTCTGTTTATAAAAAATATTCGATATAAAGATAACACTAGGTTAGGTTAGGTTGCTGTGGCTGCCTAGAAAGGCACACTTAGGCCAATTTTGGCCCATTGTGTTACCACGTAGCGCAGGAGACCATGGTTATTCGTGGGATTCGAACCCACAGCCTCTGGGACGGTAGGACAGCGCGCTAACAACTGAACTATCAGAGGCCCCCAAGATAACACTAACATCAGGCTTTAATTGTATAATTACATTAGGTATATGTTGGTTCTAACAGAAAAATTATTAATACCTTTTCTAACAGGGTTTCTTTATTTATAGAATAAAAAATTCATGTTAGTTTAAGATTGCCTGTCCCTAATTATGAAAATGAATGAAACAAACTTTTATTGGGGCTAATCAGTTGTATGAAATAGTTTCATTGCATGCAGCTCCCGACAATGTCGTGCATCTCATACTTTCAATTAAAAATCAATTTTTCATTGTGTCATTTAACTACAAACAATTTAATTTAGAAATAGTAATTGCCATAAAAAAAATAGAATCAATAGATTTATCAGCCCCTCTCTTTTGCCCTGCTTATCACTATACCAACTATGGACTTTCTGAGCCTCTAACCCGAATGCTTCGGAAATCCGACTCCCACCTTTCTTTTGACTTACACCTGAGTAAATCATTCTCAGGAATGTCCTTAACAGTCCCTCCTAAATTTGCCCTTTCCTTTCTCATTTCTAATTTATTATTATTTTTAATTTGTTCCAATATTTAAGTAAACTTATTGTCAGTAGCTTGTATTAAGCGATTAATGAATAAATAAATAAAAAAGGAAAATTTTTTAAAGAATAGACCAATTAGAGTCTACGAAGTTGTGTTTTCTGGGTCTATTTCCAAAAATACGTTTAAATTCTGTCTTCTCCGGTGGGCAATAAAATCTATTTTTTTATTTTAATCAATTTAATTTTGGGGACCCGAAAGTAGAGGAAAACAAAGAGAGACTAATTTAAATCACGCAATCTGCATGAAATTGCGAAAGTGATTAATTTACCATTAGGACCGAATCCCGCCCACATCGAGAGCAGGAAGCGATTTGCATAATTGTTGCTGATGGGCTTGGGAAGTGGCAATGGCCAGACGTCGTAAATTTGTTTACACAGCCACTCAACGGCCGGTCGGAACTGATGTGGGGAAGGTAACGAAGATGAGTAACTATCATTTCGTAAAACCTTTTGAAAATTTGCTTCTCAAACCGTTCAACATCACTGCACGAATGGGGCAATAAAATAGCGCCGGGGAGTTATTTTGTGACACAATTTCCTTCCTTTACCTCATTTTTCCGCGGCACTAAAGACCAAATCTTCTGACCAGCGGCAAAGGGACCGCTCGCGAGCAATTTTGAATCGAGTCGATCCCCGGCAACAGTGCAGTGTTCTATTTCGCTGTGTATATCCAGAAGTAAATCCTGATTACAGCGGAACGGAGGCAGGTAAACCACTTAAGCAGACCGGGGTATCGGACTAATCCAGTTTAAGTTAATGACTGCCAATGAATGCCTGCAGTAAGTCGCGATCGTGGCCAGGGCTTACTGTGAAAAAGACCGCGACAAGAATCGCGGGGACGCGCCAACGAGCATAAATTTTCCTATCACATCAGGTCCTATGGTAGGCTGCGTAAAAAGCCGTAAAGCGGGATAATTTACGCAATTTCGATACGTCGTGAGTATCAGGAATTGAGAAAGGTGGCTCAGGTAAATTGCATATACAGTCGAATGCACGGGGGAGGCGGGGAGGGGCGGGTAGTTATGAGCTGAATCGCGCCCTCAGGGTGCTTTCCAATTGCCCTAAATTGCTTGAAAAAAATAATAAATAATGATAAAAATAAAGGATAAATCTGTCGGCGGGGCCATGTTACTGCACCACACTGCTCCGAAATTGTCTTCGGTAAAATAAATTGCCTGACCAGAATTAAGAAGATATCGACAAAGTAAATGCGCTTTGTGGCCGTCGAAGCCGGTAGGTATTTAAGGCTAAACGCGTTCACCGTAAGCAAATTTGAAAGTGGACTATTGATGACCAATCAGCCACGTTACATCATATACAGTCGCATTGTCAATTTCTATTTGATTTGCTTTCTGTTTTCATGCAAAACGGTCAATTAGGAGGCATTTCGGCTTCAAATCACGAGACCTCTCTAACGAATTCATATTGCACTATGTCCCAAAAATAGCGAAATCGCACCAAAGACCATAGCCATAATCTCTATTTCGTGAGTATCACAGGTAACAATTGCTGTTATCACCACAAATTCCCTCGCAGTTTCTTACAAAATTGTATAAGAAGATTTAGTGGCACTAATAAATTGTGCAAGGTCTTCTTGTAGTTCGCTTGTTTGCATGCTAATTCGCAAAATTGAAATTGCCCAGATGCGCTCTCACGTGTTAAACATTTGCAATTGAATTTTCTTGTTCAATTTTGAAATCGTAACACACCTTTGTAAAATTTTATTAACAATGAGGCTACAAGAAACATTTTTTTCTGCAATATTTTGCAATCATTTAACATTTTACGAACAAGAGTCGAATTTCGTAGTAGTTGCAATAAAATTCACATAGGGTATAATGTAAAATGAAATATATCTCAATTGTTATTTTTAAAATATATACATATTTTTATTTTTTAAGTTTTATTAAATTTATTCCAGAATTATTCACATCTCCGAAAAATTATTTCACATTACCATGATCTGAAAAACATATTTAAAATATTTGAAATTTATTAAATATCCAAAACTAAGCATATAGTTTAAATTAAATGAGATCTTGAATCCCATCCTATTGCACTATATTTATAAAATAACCGTTTACTATTTTTAAACTTTTTTTGAGGGAGAATCATTCATAACAAGGCACACTTTTCTTTGAAAAGTACTAAGCAATGATAAAAAGCAATAGAAAATTAGCAATTATTGAATTTTAAAATATTATGAAGTAGACAATTTTTTTTAAATATTAACAAAACTTTGGGAATTTAAAAAGCTGATTTAATGCTATTGGCACAATCAATTAGGGTGCCAAATACTAAATTTTGTATATTAACTATTAACCCTTGCAAACCTGAATTATTTTTTTCCTCAGACTGATTTATTAACTTTTTGTAGCTTAAGTAGGCTAAAGGGCCTATGAAAAATAAATTGTCTTTGACTTTTTGAGAAAATTGAGTTTCCTTTACGTGAAAAAAATGGGTTATCTAGTGTAAGCGTATCGAAATTAATACTTAAATAGTTTTCATTCTTTATGTCTTCGATTATGGGTGCCAGGTCTGAAAGGATTAACATAAATAAATAAACAGAAATCTTAAAAATTACTTTTATGTTTTAAATTTTAGAACAAGATGCCTTTTTTTTTAAAAACGCCATAATTTAAATCTGAAAAAGAACAAGTAAAATTTATTACTATGGAATGAATTAATGCGTTAGTTAATGAATTCAAAATTATTTCCTTTGCTATACAAAAACCACACTTTACAAATTATTCTCAACAGAATCTAATAAATTTACACATATTTTGTTGTCGAATTTCCGTATTATTAACCTATGAACAAAATTGTTGATGAGAATTTAATGCCTCTGCAGTATTATAAAATTGGCCACTGTGGGAATTAAATAATTATTTCTTCCATAAATAGTCTCTAAAAATTTTTCATTTTTAACATTTTAATGGTGATCACTTAATAATCCAGCAAATTTTTACCAAGCAAATAATAAAGTGTCTGAAGATCTGTAAGAAACTGAAAACGCACTAACGTCATCAAATTCAGGCTCATTTAGGTTTAAC
This sequence comes from Philonicus albiceps, assembly GCA_963969385.1. Taxonomy (NCBI): domain Eukaryota; kingdom Metazoa; phylum Arthropoda; class Insecta; order Diptera; family Asilidae; genus Philonicus; species Philonicus albiceps. The sequence continues at coordinate 9,198,280 of OZ017774.1, read as the reverse complement.
AAATAAAATTAAATGATTTTCGAAAAATTCTGAACGCAACGGAGGTAGCTTTGATTGATTGCCGGGCAGTGTAAGTGGCTACCTTTTCGGAAGCGTGAGTGCACGGACCGTGACAAATACGGAATCGATCAAAATCAGACGAGGGTCTGTTCACTCAATCTGTCCAAATTAATCAATTAATTGTGCAATAATCGAAATTAACAGAAAACAAAATCTTCCAACTCACCGGATTGAGATTAATTTTGGTTTCTCTTCTTTCTTTCAGGTAAGTGCTAGTCGCAGATCCTATAGAGCTGTTAGGCTGGAAAAAAAGCAGCTCTGCTGATTGGTTTCAGTTTTTCAGGTAAAATAAAAAAATAAAAAAAATTGCCTTTTGCTATTCACAACCGCAGTTTTGTTTGCTTTAATTCAATAATCGAATTATGAGTATGATTTACTATATGAAATGAAACCAGCTGGGGTTGATGACAGCAAAAGCCTTCAATTTTTACTTTTTCACGAAATGGGTGCGGGGAAGTGTATGACCTTTGCGAAATTTTCGAAGGCGGACTCAGTTCTTGCGAACATTAATTTTAATATTCAGCTCCCGAGAGGAAGTGAATAAATTCAATCGCCAATAAATTCAACCATAAACTCGGCCCGATAGTAGCGAGTTTCTTAACCCCTCCCATGCTGATTAATTTAAAATAAATTTTATACATCGGTCCATTATAAATATTTTTGTATGTCTCTTACACAACTTTTAAAAATAAGTTAAATCTTTCATTCAAGTCTAAAAAGGACATATGATGTAAGTCATCGAATCGTTTTAATATATTTAACTTTAAATACAAAATAATACTCGTATTTATGTTTTGATTCAATTATATGCTTTTAAAAACATGGTTCTATTCTTATTCTATTACAACATTAAAAAGCTACCGACATTTAAAACAAAAGAAAAACCATAAGATAATTGGGTATACGCTCAGTATAAAATACCGGTCTATAACGTAACATCTCATATCTATAAAATATTGCATTTCACTACCAAAATTCTCATAAAATGTAAACTTTTCATATGTTCCCACGAAATCTTCAACTTTATGATCAACGTTTTAATTTATGGTTATTCGCCAGTAAATATCTATTGCTTAACAATATTTTTCCTCATCTGTTTTGAAGTCACGAAAGTTCATCAATATTGCAACATCATAACTCTTTTTGATTTAAATGAAAACATTTTAAACGTAAATAAGTTTTACGAACGACTTATTGGTAGTTAAAGGTATGGTTTATTGATTTTATTGGTGAGTTATATTACGTGACATTCTATTTATTAAGCTAAAAGCAATCGGTAAATCAAAAATGCAAGATTAGCTTTAACTTAAATGATTTATAGTAAAAGTTTTTGAATATTTTGTTCTTACTTGTGGAAAAATAATTTTCATGGGAATTATAAAGCTTTAGTAATTAAATAATAAATTATTTGTAAAAAGAAGCGTTTTGCTGTGTACTATTTTTATTATTTACAAAATGTTAAAACTCTCTACTAAAAGAACTTTTACACATAATAAATTCTTTAAAATCAAATTAAATAAGGTCCAAAACTTCGATCCTTCTTCGGATAATTTTTATAAAAACCGATTAAGAGCGAATCGAGTCCAAGTAATCAAGGTTCCTTACAAGAACTTTATCAACAAACAGTCGATCGATACATAATACATATATAAAGGACAAAATAAGTTATTTTAATAATAAATAATATAAATTCGATAATGTAATAAATTTCAACATATTATACGAGGAGAGAAAAGGAGAGAAAAATGTCTTACAAAATAGCGTACATGTGGGTTACGTTGGCTACAATTTTCTTATATTTTTAGAAACTACTCTGATATATAGACTGTGATAGACTACAAATGTTTTTATTTGATAAATGAGGATAGTAGATAATCAGTAATAATAAAAATTTATCCAAAGTTGTTCTTTGAAGAGGGTTACTTTAGTTCGCAGATTTTTGGAACACAAAAACTATAGTTAAGCAAGTATTAAGATAATGTAAGTTCTTTGAAATAATAGAAAATAAACAAATGAAGGATATGACTTACAAAAAAGTTCAATATCGCTTTCTTTTTAAATCAAACTGATCCGCTAGAACTAAAGTAACCATCATCTACGGTATTTGAAATGATATGCAAAATTTACTGATCAATAATTTTCAATAAACTTCCTAATAACAGATATAAAGTTATCGTCCTCAAAAATATAAAAATGATACGTTTTTTCTAGAATGCGTTTTCATGAGACAATCTGAGTTCTGACAAAGTGCTTTGTTTTGAGGTAGATTTTATATGAAATGCTACCTATTGAAGCCTACCTGATGAAACGATTCGGAAAATGAGTAATGCCAAAATTCATGTTAGAGGTTATATAGACTTCAATAATATCTCCTACCCAAATGTTTATATACATATATATGGGATACTATAAATCTTGTGAACATATCATATTTCTTAATGAATTTTAATCAAACATCTCAGCTAAGTTCATAAATGGGGCGAATTGATCAAGAGGGTTACGTTAATTTATGTAAAAATTGTTTCGACACGATACGTTTTAACTTGTACATATTAACCAAATTTGGTGTACACATTCACAATATGATTTATAAGGCGTTTACCAAAATAGTACTGGTACTATAGGGGTATTTTAATTTGCTGCCATGCATATCGTATATTTCTTAATCGATTTTGATCAAACTTGGTTCGTCCAAGTTCGTAAAAAAAGTGAATAGATCATAGGTATGAAAAGTTAAGGACTATGGCAAAATCAACTTCTTGGTCGTGTTGGTTGATGTGTCTTGGATGAGAGAGTGAGGGTAAAATCTATTTTTTTAAACGGAAAAACATAACAAATTACAATGCTTACTACGTATTGTCCTCGCATTCCGTTAAGTGATGGGTGATACTCGTGAAATTGAAGTAAATTTAATGATACTTACTTGACACGATGGAAAACCAAATTTTATTACGAGCCCATTATAAAAATTTCAATTATATTCTAACAAACGGACGTAACAGTGATCTTATAAAAGTTTTTCCTTTTTTTTCTTTTTGAGGTACAGAACCCTAGAAGAAGAATTAATTAATTTTTTGGTTCAGTACAGTTGAACACTATGAAATTTTAATTCGTTCTAAACACGCAACATTGCGCTCTATATGAAAACCGCCTAAGACAGGGTTAAAAACTCAAATATCCCTTTCAAATGTACTACTTATCTAAACAAAAATCGTACTTAAAATTAATATTTATAATGTTTTAATATCTGAGCAACAGTTTACTCTCAAAATAAATCATATATGTGAGTTTTAGAAAAGTTTAGATCTAAATTCCTGAGTTTCGTTCATAGTGGCAACTAATTAAAATATTTTACGCCTGGTCTATTATATAAATTGCACAATTAGCTTTGCAAATGTCCCAATTAAATCCAAATTTCCTGTTTTTCCAGTTACTTTTATCGATAGGACAATAAATTAAAATCAGTAAAGGGGGACCGCAAATATTTTAATAGGTGATTTTGTACAGCTCAACCAATTCAAATTGTCTGATTCGCTTGACCTAGCTTTTGAGCAAACAATCATTGAAAAATTATCGTCAATCAACACGTCCCATTGATGCGAGTGGCCGACACCCCCGGTGATAATCTCGATTTAAAAAAAAAAAAACACCGCCAGACTCTGGTCAACGTTGATTACCTCGGATAACCTTACACAGGTTGAATCACCTCCACGCTCACCTGTAAAGAACCTTCGCGTTCGAGCCGGCCGATGTCCAAACAAACCAAAAAACACCGAAACAAAGAAAATGTGGGGGGAAAAATTAAAAACAAAATAAAATCGCAAAACAGAGAAAAAGTTTCAGCATTTGATTTATATCTATCGATCTAACGCTCGATTCAACTCCAACTCAATCGCTAGAAGTTCTCGATGGACAGGGTGCCTGCGAAGGCCATGCCCTGAACCAGCACCTGGAAAACAAAGGCGACAGGTAAAATTACAGTTGTTGAACTTCTTAATGGCTAATTCGGTGTTTCAAGAGATGTTTATTGTCGGGCGAGCCACAATTATCGCGGCAATTGCACGGCACTCATTCCGAACAATTAGGCAGTACCGGGAATGTCGCTGCTTAAGACGACGGCTTTGATTTTGCCGGATAAAAGAACTCTCCCCGGGGCTCAGATGGACAGTGGGCGAAAAGAAAAAACAGCAAACTCAGCTCCCGAACACTGAAGAGTTTCACACCTTTCGATTGTTCGATTGTCTATCGATTTTAGAATTCATTGAGAACTATCGCGGTAGACAGTTTCATTAAGAAATCAGTCACCTTGGAAGTTTATTTTATGGCTTGTTTTTACGAGTTCGTAACAATTAAATCTATTTTTGCTGATCATTCTTAGGCAACTTTGAGTTTTTTGACTGGAATTAATTTTATGCATGAAATATTGATTAACTCCTTTGATATTCTTTTAAAAACTAAGTTTGAATTGAACCCTAATAAAAAAAACGACTCAAAATACATCGTGTTTGTTATCAAGCATTTGCAGGAAAATTACTACCTATATTTCTTAAATATATTCAACCAAATACAGAATTCAAGATTTTTGCAATACATGGCATAAGTAGATGAAATATTTAAAAGTTCTCTGAAGTAGATGAAATATTTAAAAGAATTTCACATAAATATTGTAATTTTTGTCTTTATACAAAACCTTCTCTTGGTTTCTTCGCTGGTATGCTTCGAAAACTTTAAAATCATTTCGATATTTAATGCACTTAAACTGTAAATGCGTGCTTGTCACTATCATAAAACGATATTAGTTTTTAATTAATTTATTTGAAGAATTATTTTTAAGATTTCTAATCTTAACTTATGGTTTCTATTGATAAAATTTAACTGGGAACATTGTAATTTTTTCCTATATGTACAGAAACATAATGCCAGTCTTTAAATTCCATAAGTAATGACGAGCATTATATTTATTTATCTTACCACCATAGACTGACCTCCTTTGGTTCGTGTTGATATGCAATTTAATGTCACCCGATCCGCTAAAAAAAAAAAAAACCGCGAAGATTTATTGCTTCTACGTTTGTACCTCATTGACTTTTTCTATCACCTGTTTTGCTGCTTCTATGAATAAAAAAGCAATCGTCACAAATCTTGTAAAGCATGCGAATGCCTGGCAGGTTGTTGTTCCCATTTTTGGTGATTAACCAGCAAATAGAGATTCAGAAAATCGTCTACTGATAATAATACAAAAAAAAAATAAATAAATAAATAAATAATCTGAGTGTCCTCGCTTTCGTCAAGTGGTCATCAATCGATCGATCGACCAATCACCATTGCCGCTTCGAAAGCAGAGAAACTTCTGCTGCTGGTGGCAAAGGTTAATTGCGTTTGATATTTTCCGAGAAAACCCCATCGGCAGCTTTTACCGCGGCGACTTTCATTTTTCACAGGCATAGTGACCTAAAAAATTGTCAGGATTTGGCGGTGCGGTGCAGCGCATCATGAAAATTTTAAAAGGAAAAATCAATCTCCATTGACATCACCACTTTTCCCTTTTCATGATCTCTCGCATCGCGAAAGCGACCCGCCGATAAATGCGAGCATCTCGTGCCCGCTCATCTCATGTTTATTTATCCGCGGCGAGCTTAAAAGATGCTCGATGGAGCGGGACTGGCGTGGAAAATCATCTCAAAGGTAGGGTACCACTCTTGGTATAGTAAGGGGGGCAAGGTACACCATCGGCAAGGAGGCGAAAGGTTACCTGCGCCGAGTTTTGCACGCGTCTTTTCTGCGACTTTCGTGTGGCGTGCTCGACCAAAGTATTAAGGTTATGTGAACGAGGAAATTATTTTCCGCGTTTACTTCTTGGAAATCGAACGGAGAAATTTTTTTTACCCACTGCTGCACCGCCTGAAGAGCCGGCAAATTTTCAATTGAATAATGCCTGGAGTCAAGTTTTCAATATTTCTTTTTTTTATTTTTTTTTTTTTTTTTTTTACGGCGCTTGATTTTGGTTCGATGTTCCCGGATGGGGCTCATGTGAATGTGGGATGCGGTCCTGCGAGCACATCTTACGGGGCAAAATCCATTTTGAGGAGATGTCGAGGTGATAACACTCCGCCACAAAGTGTTCATGTTGGCAGGTAATTTGTTTCGTTGTTAACCGGCGCATAATGCACGACCAGACAAGAGAAGACGAAACGAGACGAGACGAGGCTAGACAAGAGGTTGGGAAAGTGCACCTATTCAAGCGGTGGAAGGAAGAGAGATTTTCGAAGATTGCGGCTGCATAATGCCGAGGCGCTCTGATTGAAATAGTTCCTGATGGCCTCCCTTGTTATGAAATCGATCCAATCAGGCCTGCCTATGGCGGGTCAATTTAAATTAAGTTTATGCCTTATTTTCCTATTTTGGTCAAGTACAAGCTGAGTAGAGTAGTCAGGAACAACAATATTTATAGGCTTCTTAAATGCGTATACAATTTTCTATTAATTATATAAGTATGTCTACAAATTAGTACTATAACTATGTAACGTAATTAGAGGAAAGTTACCAAATATATAATACCATTTTGTTTGCTTGACAAAAAAGAAAATTATTTCATGATTCAATGAGTTATACATTTTTGTTTGGCTTAGTATCAAATTTATGTTTTTAATATTAAATAACATTAAAGATCAAAATTGTCCAAAAATGAATATGGGATAGATACCCAAATATGTAATAGTAGAATACCATAAAACATAACATATTAGAAATTTTACATTTATCCTTAAGTATCTTATGAAAAAATGACGTTAAAAGAACATTCATTTTATTTTATATTCCATAGTAAAACCCCAAGTGTGTGTCCACATTCGGAATTCTAAACCGATTCAAACTAGCCTTTCTATTTAACAAGACCCGAGTAAAAACTAAGGCTCGCCCATTTTTAGCCCGAAACAGGCACGCACGGCATCAAAACGCCTGTATGGCTCCCAAACGCGGCACCGTACGTCTGATCGAAAACCTTATTTTTTCAAATGCGGCCCGCTGCAGGCACGTATTGTTAAAAGACGCACGAAATAGTACAAACGTAGCATGGTACGCTTACCTTTTTCCAGGTTAAAAATTGAAAATAAATGCAATAAAATTATTTTCGTAGGTTAAGGTCTGTGACGTCTCATAAAATAAATAATGTATTCTACTCATATATGTGTAATATATAATATATGTGTAATATATTATTGTTGTTTTTATCTGTCGTCTAATTCAATTTGTAGAAACTAAACAAATTTGTAGATTTTTGTGCCTGTAGCGGGAGCGTGCATACCCGTGTGGCTGGCATATTTTTAAATTTTTGGGCCTGTAGCGGAAGCGAGTATAACTCTGTAGCGGGTGGATTTTTTTATTTTCGTACCTGTAGCGGGAGAGTATCATGATAGTACTGGGCTCATTTGTTCGCTATGCCTGCTAGTTTCGGGCGCATGTATAATTTAAAAAATTTAAATGTTTGTACTTAGTTTGGGCGTAAAGATACCAGACAAATTATTTTTACTCGGGGAAGCAAAACACCCCAAAATATATTAAAGCAAATTTGAATACAATATGCTAAACATATGTCAGACTAACTGAGGAAAACCACCCAATTTTTACGATCCTTGAGACAGTTTTTATCGTGGACAAAATAAATCATTCCTACTACAGTGATAATAGTGACTGTAATAGAGTCGCTAGTCTGACAAGATTAACTTAATGTGACATTTAAGAGCATAAATAAAGTTTCAAATGGCTTGGATTGTGTTTTTAACTATTTATTCTAAAAATATGCTAGCACACCATATTAGAGATACTGTTCCATATTTTGTAATTTTCCTCTACTACAGTAAACATATACAACATATACGAATGATGAATTAGTCACATGTACCATACACAATTTTGAGCTTAATGAAATTAAGTAAATATACCAAATATGTGTATCTAAACCATCTAAAACGGTTAAACACAGACGTAAAACTATTGCAATTAAGTCTTTTTAAAAGTAAGCCAAGTTACTGAATCTTAGAAATTAAGTCAACTTTCATATATACCTAACTTAGCTACCTGTAAAACTTCAAAGCGTAATATTAACCTATTTAGACTCTAAATTTGTCTAGCAATCAGAAAATATTTTACTTAAACTTTTCTTGAATATATCCCACAAATTTCTGATAATTTAAAAATTCTTAATTCCTTGACATACAAATAAAACTGGACTTGATGCGACCGAAGAATACAACTTAATTTCGCTTAACTGAACAGTGATGCGGAAAATGAGAAGAGAGAGAGAATACATTTTATTTTGGCATTTGAATTTTTATATAACACATAATTAGTACGGCGTCCGCCGAAAACAACTCGTAACGAGTCAGACTCGTCAAAGTTTACATTGGCACATAAAATAAATAACGACACTAACTTGTCATTGTATGTCAAGGGATTAACTATAAATAATTTGAATAAATATACTGATCTAAGGATTTTCATGGATAGAGATTTAGAATTCGATACAAAAAATCAAATATTCAAGAAGGCATATTAAATAGATCAATAATCTCTCAGTAATGCCCTCCAGCTTCTCTTCTGAACTTCTGTTTGTCTTTTGTCTTCTTATCGTCTTCACTAAACCTAATTATAGGTAAATATGTTCCCTAATATGGTAACCTATAGTTATTTTCTTAGTTTAGATTAATTTATTTTGTAGCTTGTATTAAGGGAATAAATAAATAATTAAATTTGCCTAACCCCCTCTACATTAACCCTTGCATGGACCTGTTTCTCCTTATTATAGGTAATTTTGAGTCTTATTTTAGTATTAATTTTAAGTTTTATTGTAGCTTGTATTAAGCAAAATAAATAAATATGATTAATTTCTTAAAATTTTCAACTTTAGCCTATTTGAAAAGAAATTTGTATTTAAAGTTTCGTGTGTTTGTTTGTTTGTTTGTCTGTCCTCAAGATTGCTTATTTAAAAATTTATCGAGCTAAACAATCTGTGGATCTTTAATTCCATTAACTATTATTTAAATTTAAATATAACATAGGCGACTCAAAGGATAGTAAGAAAAATTGCCAATTGTTTTTATTTAAGGAAGATGGTATAAAATTAAAATAGCTACCATATTTTGGATAAAGTCAAAATAAACAATATTTAAGGACTATAAGAAAAAATAAGCATAAAGAAAAATGTGAAGAAAGCAAGCATCAGAATATGAATTTTACCTATCTATGAATCATAAAGCGTTCAGTTTCTTCATATTTCAATATCCAACAAGTCCAATATATCAGTCAAGTTAAGTGGATACGTGCACGTTTCTAGAATCACGTATATCTTATGGAATTTCATTGTCGCATTCACCTCAACCGGAGGAGTGCATTAGAAAAACTTCAGGTGCGCATTACAATCTTAAGACACCTCTTCGGAGGAGCTAGTGCACTGCTGCACAAATTATATACACTTTGGGGGACTCATAAAAATTTTAACTCGAGACACGTGAGACAGCCAAATTCCTTGGTAACAAGGTGCCACGTGGCTGTGAGGCAAAGTATCTCAAAATCTCCCACTATCTGCCAGCCAGGTGATTTGAATAACTCTGAGCTCATGTTTCCAGGAGTGGCACCCAAAACTGTGAGGAGTTTCACAGAAAATTACCGAAGTTGGGGGAGGTAAAATTCTTACAAAAAGTGAGACAAACACTGTCACGAATTTCTTTTCATTTTGGTAAATGTTGCATATTTGTTGCCAAGTGATAAGATAAAACGTATTTTGGGATCTATCACGGAGCAGATCGAGGATTGAACTTCAGTCAATCGTGATCGGATTTTGTTGTTTTGTTTATTTTGTTGTGAAACTTTTTTCCTTTGATGTAAAGCAGCACATAACTTGTGCTGGAATTTATTGAATCGAAAAGCTCCACTGTTTCGGAAGTACCCCCAAGGACTATAATGCCAGGAAAAATAAAGTGAAATCTTTTCACTTTCTTAAGTAGTATTCAAAACACGTCGTAGATATTTGTTAACGTGATAAAGTAGAAGTAGGACTAGAGAAATGGAGCCAACTGGGGCAGTGCTTATTTAGTAAATTTCCACGGGTAATCAGTGAAATTTAATTGCCTCCAATAAACCCCTGCTCAGACAGTACCTAGCGAAAAGGTAATTGCTTCTGTCGTGGACATTAAGCAGCCTTGGCGTCGGATTAGAAAAGTAACAATGGGACGAAGCGGCAAAAGTTCTCGCTGAGTTTGTGGAATAATTAAAAGTCATAAACCGAAATGCCAAGTTCTTCTTAAATTGCTTCCCTCAGTTGTCTTGAGTGTCGATCTCGTCCGACGTCTCAAGGTAGTTAGTTACATGCGCGGCACTGTCGATATTTTAATTATACCGCGGAAAAGTTTCCCACAATTCGTAATTTGCCCGCAACCACAGAACAAATGAAGGAAGAAGAATTTGCTTTCATTGGCAAGAAAGGAGGAAATCTTAAAAGACTCTGCCGAAGCAACAGCAGCAGCAACATCAGCAGCCGGTCCTCATAATCAGAAGGAGTCTATCGGCCGGAGACCGAGGACAGTTGACTGTGGTCTAAGATAGTTAATTCATCACGGATGCGAAGGTATGTATCTCTAGGAATCAGTGAGGTGTTGAAACCGCAAAAGAACGTCCACCTGGTGAAAATAACTCACCGGTGTCGACGCTAAGACGTTCAACTTCTTTTCCATTTGAAAATAAGAAGTTCTTGGGCCAGCTGCAAGAATTTCTCGACAAGGTACGCTTTACACGTTTGACTGCTCCGATGCATGGGGCGGAAAAACGTTAGAAGTGCCATCAATTCACTTGGGACCTAATGAACCAGTACAAGTGATATCTTGGTGCCCTGAGGTACTCCACTGCAAGAATTAGAACTGATTGCAATTGATTTCATTGAAAGCACCTCAACGCAAGACCCTACAGTCTGAACTCCTCAATGGAGGAGCTCCAGTTGGGATCGAGAGCACTTAAAGGTACACCGACCTTGAAAGCGTTAGAAAAACAACTTCATGTTCTTCTGGCATTAACTTTTCCTTCCTTTTCTGTCGAGCACGCCGACCAAGAGCCGTTTAAGGCCTTCAGATGGTCCGGTTCGGTCACAGCTTTCTGTGATGGAAGACTTTTGCAGAAAGATAGAAGAAAAAAAAAAATAGAAGTCAGTTCGGTCTCATTTCATCTGCAAGATACTTGCAGTAGGCTATAGGTACGCAAACAGATTCGCCGGGACGCTATTTAGCTTCGGGCCGGCGCAACTGGATTTACCTGTATTTACCTGTGCATACCGCAATGCGTTAAACAAAAAAAAAAAAACAAAAAATTCTTCATATATGCCCTTTTTGCATCTGCTCGAATGCACCAACATAAAAAGGTATACTTCGTTTGGCTTACGGGTAAAAGCTATGGGCCTATAAAATTTGTCTTAATTAAATATTTATAGTTCGCGTAATTAAATTCGAATTACGCGGACTTTGTTCAGTGACGATTTGCGCTGAATGGAAAATTTATAGCTCTCAGCTCCAGGGGGTTGCGGCTGCTTCCTGGTTTGTCTTGCGGATATCTGTATCCGTTTATTTTAATTTATTTTCACATGTTTAATTTTCGAATGAACTGCAGTCCATTCGTTTAAATATGTGGAATGATTCGTAGAGATGTGTGCATTCAATTTTGGGGTTTTCATATTCTTTAACATTTAATTTGGTTATTTTTGCACCAGAAACTTTAGTCCTTATAATGAGTTTTAATTTGAATGATACTATTTCGTTATAAAATAACTTAAAAATTGTAATGACTCAAATTTGTGTATAATCAGTAAAAAGCGAAATATTCCCAAAAACGTAAAATTGACCAGATTACCAGAAAAGAATAGAAAGAGATATAGCTTTTCACACTATGTTTGTTTTCACACTATGTTTGTTTTCACACTATGTTTGTTTTCACACTATGTTTGTTTTCACACTATGTTTATAAAAATTTTCACCGCAGCTCAACTTTATTTTTCCTATTATACTTAGACTAAAAGCCAGAGATTATATAAAGTAGTGCGATGGACGGAAGATTGGACGGAAATCACTCTAAAATCAGTCGTAAAGAAGACAGAAAACTGAAATTTAGACGAAAAGTAATAAAAAATCAGTCGAAATTATTATAGACACTTAAAACTGACAAAAACCAGGCAACAATTTAAATATTCAATTTAGGAAGTAACGAACTTCAAACAAACAGCAAATAGACGGACAATTTTCATGTATTGGACTTAGAAAGAGACTACAAAAACACAACAATTAACGGAAATAATATTATTACAGAATTTTCCTTTGCTCATGCTTTACACTTGGTTTTGCATACCATACCTAGGGCCTGACGTTCGATCCACTCTATCATGACGTCTATGCATTCACCGAGTCAGGCTACTTTCTATTCGTTTTTTGACTGCCTTTTATATATTTACCCGGATACATTTTTTTTTTTTACAAATCATATTACATAGTAAGGCCTACAGGCTACGGACTAAGAGACATAAACTTTGGTATAACTTTTTATCTGAAGTTTGATGGGCATTCTACATTTTATAAAATATTTTGCCTCAAGCTTGTGTGAGCAAATTTTCATAATTCTTATAACATTCTCAACATAGGGAACCAGAAAAGAGAAAGACAAACGTATTGTAGATACTTACCTATTTATAGAGATGACGCCTTAAAGAGGCTAAACTTTATAAAACATTAATAAATAATAATAAGGAAATTCCCTTTTTCCCATAATGTTCAAATTTCGGTTCAAGGATTTATTTATGACAAAAAAAATATACATATATACGATATATAGGAAGGCAATAGCAGGGAGTGCCTCCAAGAAAATTTTCAAAGGCACAACGACCTCAGCAAGGCTGAAGTCATCAAACAATTTATATAAGTAACTTCGTTCACAAGCGACTCCATAAAAGGCATTTCCTCGATTAGGGCCGAAGCGCCAGAAATAATTTGCTCTTTAAATTCGCCCCCTACAGCCATTCTCTGAAGACAAAAATTTTTTTAACCATGTTTTTGACTGGTTTTTGCTTGTAAGAAACGCGAATGAATTAATGCACACAGTCGGCGGCAGCATATCCCGGTAAGGGAAAAAAATCCAAAAAGTTCCATTCGAGTTCATGTACCTGCCATAATCGAACACCTTTTGGAAACAGCCTACCCAGAGTGTTCGGCATAAGCCATAAATTCGAAGATTTCATAATTAGTCGGCTCATCAAATTAGTCATACGCGCCCAGAACGAAACTTTGCCGCGTCGACGTTATAATTGGCGAAGAGGCGCTGTTTGCGGACGGCGGCATCGACAATGGAGCCAACCAAGCGATCTATTTACACCGTCTCAGAGCAATCAATCAGTTAAGCCATCAATATCCATTAGATCCATTAGACCGAGTAGATAAATTCGACGAGGGGCTTCTTCGGCTGTCACCGCGGGTTACATCCATATGCAAAAAGAATCGAAGCTACTGAATGTGCCGAACAGGAAAGTGAAGACGAATGTCTTTTTATCTTCTTTCTGTTGCCTTTGATTTATATTGTTCCATTTGAATTGATCCAACTTTAATATGCTTGTTTAGAGACAAGAGGTAGATTTGATGGAGCGTAAAAACACTGATTTCAACAGAAGTGAAAAGTTTCATTTTATCGCATATATTCTATACATATGATAAGCAATTTTATAAAAAGTAACACATTTAACAATAAACTTAGACAGTTATAAGACTGATGTCTTAATTATTTCTTACCAATTAAACTGTGGCCCAATTACATTTTATAACTTACTTTTTACGCAAGTTTCCAAATTAATCAAATTATTTTACTGATTTAATTATAAATAAGTGATGGTAAAGAATTTGATACATTTTTAAGAAGCTTCTTCAAAACTCGTCAAAGAGTGTTTCGACTCTCTCTAAGCGTGTGGCTACCTCAAACAGTGTTACACTCGTTCGGTTGAGCGTAACAAGGTCACCGATGAATTGGCTAGAGAAGGCTCTTCATCTAGGTACCAAGACCCTCAACCCTACTACAGTATTGGCTTGTCCTCGACTAAGGCTGTGGTGGAAAAGCAGCGAACTGGGATAATGTTCCAGAGTTACAGTAAGCTAAACCTTCGACATTTATAAGCCATTAAGTAGTCCGACTCAAGCACACATCTATAGTGCAAAGTGGTCTGAATTTTCCAAATTTATATGGCGAATGATCTAAACAGGAAAAATTCGCAACAGCTTCCAAATTAAAGCTTATATCCAAAAACGACTTTCACTCACGATTAGCCTAAAGAGTTATCATTTTGTATCGCAATACATTTTATCACATTTTCAAATAAATTATGTAAAATTTTTGAATTTAAATTCAATTTAACAGGACAAACCAGTCCCACAATATTTGCAGAGTATACAGCAGGAAAACACTTGGTTTCGAAGAACCGAGAAATGACTGCACTTTCGTCAGAATTTCATTAATATTTTTTGCCTATATGGAGTGAAAGTTCCTATAGTCCTTGTGATTTTAATTTCATAGAATTGAAACGTTCTTAACTTAAATTCAAAAAATCTCGCTTAACCTATTTTTTCTGGAGTTTTTATTGCGCCGCCATAAGTTTGTAATTTTGGATTTTGAATTTTGGATTATGGATTTTTGCCCACATGCAAAAACCCAGTTCACGGCTTGCAAATACATCGAAGGTTTTGCGGCAAGCCAAAAAGCTTGTTAAACCCATCGTCTACTCCAAAACCACCACACTGAACAAAAGCGATCTCAGACTGCTGGTAGGTTGCTTAACTGGCCACTATGGGTTGAGATATCACCTATATAAAATTGATTTGTCTATTGAGACGGAATGTCGACTACCTCTAGAGGACGAGGAAATCACAGCTAATATCTTATATGATTGCCCGCCCCTAGCTAAGACTAGAACTATCTGTTTTGAGTTTTATCCGGATGTGAATTCAACTAATATTCATGTATTTTTTTATATAACTATAAACTCGATAATAATGCTGCAAAATCTACATGCAATATAAACCAGGCGTTTGAGGAGAATACTGTTAAAAAACGAAAAGTGCAGCGTTAGTTCGAAAAATGCCGGTATGATGATTTTTCTCTATAAAATGAAACATATGAAAGACCCAAAAATTCTGTGAATAATGATTTGTGGACACTGTATCTACAAGGGAACTTGTTATCAAAATAAAAATCTACCATACAACATTATTGCGACACCATTCTGAAATTGGCAAAGTATCACCACTTGAAAATCCGACATTTCATACGGAACAACCTAATAAAATTAGATTTTATCAAGTATTATCAATAAAAATAAACGGTAGAAATTTCAATATTAAAAATTTAATATTCAAGTAATTTAAAAGTTGTTGCTAGACTATCTCGTTCCGAAAAGACAATATAGACATTAAAACAACAAATGGTTATAATGGAAATTTCCTACAACACTGCCAAAAGGCTTGATTTTCTTTGTACAAAACATTTAAACAATTTGCATCGAAACCTTGGAAATACTTTTCCTGATGTTTGAAAACTATTTTAGCTTTTCGTTTTCTTCCTTTTGGATTCTCCAAACATGATTAAAGGTTTTAGAAAAATCGATCGAGTCCATGTCGAAATACACAAAAGATTCCGCCGATTTACTAGGGATTTAAATGTGCGATAATACTCGTTATAATTTTTGCTAAAAAAACATATTCAGTAATTTGTTCAGATAATTTGAATCGGTAGTTTAGAAATTAGAAAGACGGAGAAGGAAAGCAAATATCTCGCGATTAAAGTATTAAGATCAAAATCAAAATTTTTTGTTGCATTTTAAAAACACCCCACACACTATATGAGATGGGTTTAAAAACAATAATTTTTCCAAATTTCTCATGATCTCTGTTTTGAAGTTAATAATCTACGTCTATATAGCAAATTACATTTTTGTAGGCGTATAAACCAGAGGATGGGAGGGCAGTGACATAGAGACAAATAGATAGGTAGATAAAAACTAAAGTTTTTCTTGTTGGCTGCGAAATTTGTGGAATTTTTAAATGTTATTCATTCTAGTCAAAATCTGACATTGTCTTTACAAAACCTTTCTTTACAGCACGAACGATATACATAATAAGCATAAAAATAACACAAAAATTACAATAACATTTTTAAATTACCATTCTGGAATTTTGCAGAGAAGACTATAGAGAAAGAATTCTGGGTGGTAGCTTTTCCTTTTAGAATTTATGAACATATCATCATAATAAAAAAAAAGAGGTCAAGAGCATGTGGGGATATTTAGTGTAGAGTTCCGTAGCAGTTACTACAAACGATAAATTCGATTCAACACCCTTTTTGAACCATACACTAAATATATCCCCACCGTATTTTTTAGGCTTAGCATTAAAATCGAGCGTATAAAATACGGTGATAGCTGAAAAGCAAGTTATATAATACCATACCGGCTTTTGAGTATAACCAGTATGTTAAAAAAACTATATAAATTATCATAAGCTTAGCGTGTAAAGTTGGTTTTATTATTTTTTTCCAAACAGTTGTTTCAGTCCAAATAAACATAGCTTAGTTCGGCTATTTGACTATAGTAACTCGTATTGATTTTTAAAAGTAATTTTAATCTATGTGCTTAGTATTCTAAATTTTTTTTAGATTTTTCTGAGAAACAAGTATCTTTGCCAACACGGCTAATCGAAAATGGCCACTTTGGAGTCGAATAATTCAAGAACGGTTAATAATTTTCAAAAACAGTTTAAAAAATGATGATAAGATTGATTTTCAATTTATATTTCAATTATACCCCACTCGATGGGGTAAGTAAAAATGTTCATATAGAAGAGGTAGAAATGTTAATGACGGATATAATTTTCTAAAAGTCTCTGAATAAAGTGACTGTAGAATACGGATAGATAAGTGGACATATCGTAAAAATAGTAAGGGTTCCTTGTTTTGTTACGGAACCCTAAAAAGCCCATGTTCATATGGATGTTCCGGGATATTTGATTATTTTTGAGATATTTAGATTTTCTGATTTTTTAGTTTATACACTACTAACCTGGACTTTGTAAAAACTTGTTTAAAAACCATAAACTTTAATGGAGTTTAAAATAAAAAAACATGTCCGTTTAAAGCCAATTAAAAAGGATTTCTATCTTTTCGAGATTTGAGAATTCTAAAATTCTTATTTTATTTTGAATAAAACTACATTGTAGGCTAGAATCTTTGGTTTTTGATTAATTAAAACATTTAATAAAGACAGGAATATGCTGTGCCATGAAGTTTGAATTTGAATTTGTTTTTATGGTGTTGAAAAATATAAACGCGGTTAGAATGTAACATTTAATGTTTTAATTCTACCGCTTAAAATAAATTTACGATATAAAAATAAAGAATTATGGTCCCTATATCGAAAATGGAAATTGTTTTACCTTTCTCGTTTATAGGCATAAATAGCAAAAAATTTCTTATACAGTGTATCTTTGTGTATAACAAGAAGCCTAACTTTAATAAATTTTACGATCGACGCAAACTGTAAAATTGATCTAAGGAAGGCGGACTCCTAATACAAAAAAGAAAAATAAAAACGGACAATTCGCCCTCTCGTTATCCCTCTAAGTAATTAGTTGCAAATGGGAAAAATTACAGGTTCACCATCTTCGCGATTTATGGCCTATGAAGCCAAATTTATTTGACGTAGTGATTGTGCCGCGTTGACTAATATAAGTAAAAACCGCAATTCCCCGGCATTCTGTCCGGTTGGCCCAAGAAGATGATAGAAGACGATGTAGAAGGCAAAGTCCTGGCCGGCACGTTGCCCGGGCAATTAAGAATCGAGTCGGCTCCCTTAATTACTTTTAAGGAGATCCGATGGCATGAACCGGCAAACACTGGCCCTATCATCGCCGGGGTCCAGTAAAGCCGGGAATGGCAAAGAAGTTCCCAGACAATTCGAACCTTTTCAATTACAATAAATCATTGAGGTCTGGGCGAAAAGGGATGGGTCTCCCATCGACATCTGCTGATGGATGGGGCCAACATGAGTCCAGACGGCAGCCAATTATGCGAGATTTGAGAATGATTCGCTCCAGACCTAGCAGCATCCCACCTTTTTGGCGCATAGTTTTGGTGGTCGCAATCCGGCCACCGGAATGGCGAGGCCTTTGCGCCACATTCGCCTTTATTTCTCTCATTTTCATCGAAAACAATCATTCGTGTATTGTACTTTTTCGTTAATTAAATTCAATCGGAGCTCCGCTCATGTAAGCCGGCTACTGGGCTCCAATTCTCCAATCGAATTGAACTGGATTTCGTATGCATGCCCGGTGTCCGGCTGGTTGCATAATCGGCCGATGCAAGTGATCTGTAAATCGTGTAATAAGATACTTTCGCTTGTGGTGGGTGCCCTGCTCGACTGATTCTGGGGTCTCCACGAGTCTATGCCGATACGGTTCGAGTATGGCACCTTTGCATACCGTCAATTTTCGTCCCTCATCGCCGCCAATCGTTAACGGGCGAGACTTTCGCAGTATCAAATTTATTGTTACATGTGTTCCCTTATCGCGACCGTCGCCGCCACTGCGGCCGTGCTCAGGAATCTGAAATCGCTCGAACTCCGATTGACTGCTAATCAGCGGCACCGCCAACATTCGAGAGGTTTCCTGAAATGTTATGACACCCGCCCGATTCAATAATTTTCCTTATGCTGTGTAACGTGATCAGATAGACATTTTCGTGACACGATTACGAATTTTTTATTTTTTTTCATAAAGCAATTAGCTATTTTGCTGTTTTTCCTGATTAAGAATGTTAATTTTCTTGTATAGAGGCTGGAGTCAATAAACAGGTGTCCTATAAAAGAGTTAATTAAAGGTTTTAGGTCACCAAGTTACGTAACAAGGTAGACACCATTCGAGGGTATTTTAGCGCACATAATTAATTATTGAGATAACTAGCATATTCCGTTTAATTGCAATGTCTTGAAGTCGAATACGGCATTTCTTTAAATTTTATAATTAAAATGTTAACAATTGCATAACAAAATACTTTCATACAAATTACATCTGTTGGAATTTCTCAGATATTATGTTAACAAAAATTAGATATCTAATTTATGAATTTTCTCATTATGTATCTCGAAAACTACTAAACGGATTTTAATGGAATTTTTACTAACTACAATTTGTCATGAAAAGGTTTTATTTTATGTATACATAGGTGCCATTTAACTGTGATGAAAAATAACCAAATAGAAACTGTTTAAGCGAAATGACTAGCGAAAAATTATTACTTTCACGCAACTTAGTAAATTATATAATTTCTGTGTACTTGTCTACCGCTTCGTTATACTAAGGTCTACCATAATAAGTATATAAAATTAAAAAATCAACCTCGAATACAATTTTCTTAAACCGCACAGTTTAAGGTTAAATCGTTTAATTATTACTTCTCAAAACAAATGTCTCGTATTTTAAATTTCCTTTATAAAGTGTCTTCCAATAGGGACTTCCGAACTTTGACAGTTGATACCGGCCATATTGTTAAAGCTATATCTGTCAAATTGGCTCTGATTTATTCAGTCCGTTTTGCCAAATCACCATGGACGGATATAGCGTTCAACAACACATGTAATTGATAAAATTGTTTTATCAAAATGAGTGTTCTACTCGGGCAACGTTGCGCGCGCTTCGCCCATTTTACGGTCGCCATAATCGTCAACGGCGAGCGCTATATGTTAATGATTACCAACTTCTTTTCGCCTGAATTGGATGATATAGACACTAACAACATATGGTTTCAACAGGATGGCGCTACGTGCCACATTGGACATTTTGCATGAGCGATTTGAAGGCATGATTATATCACGTGGAGGTGATGTGAACTGGTCACCAAAATCGTGCGATTTGACCCCGTTAGACTTTTTTTTGTGGGGTTTTCTTAAGTCGCAGGTATATGCGAATAAGCCAGCAATCAGAGCGGCCCCTCATAGCCAACATAGCCCGTGCCATCGATCAAATTCAGCCTGATTTATGCGCCAGAGTCATGGAAAATTGGACATTTCAGATTCGCACAACCTAGTTTGTTTTATTTAAATTTAAAGATAGGAAGTGCTTAATGAAAGACCCTGTATAAATACTATCACTACAATAAAAAACATTCTACATGAGTCATCTTTTACCAGAAGGTTTTAGTTAGAATTAAATTGAATCCGTTCAAAAATCACATAAGTCAAGTTTTTTTTCAAACATACTTTTTTAACGTGAACGTTTCCTAGAAAGTAGACCCATAATCTGGCAAAGGCCACGAAAGTTAGTACATTTATTCCTCTTCAAGCAATCCCGCGTAGTAATCGTTTAAAAATTTTTTGATGGATTCGTTAAAAATTGAATTTAAAATTGCCTATTCAGATAAGAACGATGGAGAATACGTACCATAATGATACTAAAACATAAAAATGTTAATATTTAAGATTTTATCAGAATATCAGGTAAAAAACTCCGTGATATTAAAACAAGTCTTAAACTATGATTCTGTATGACATTGACACTTAAATAATCAAAGTATCGGGTAAAAGGAATACAAAATACACCGTACAAAACTAGTTTTAAATTTGATCTTTTCAAAACGATCATCATTTTGTAATGTTCGTGTCAAAGCGTTAGTTATGTTTTATCGTATACCAGGCAGCGTGCCAATTAAACAGAATAAATGTCTAATATATTTTGCAAAATTGCGATTTTCAGCCAAATCTTACCTTAGTATGTTCGATTATGGGATAGTTAAATCCAGGCTGATGCAAGCCAGGAGGGCATCTGCATTTAGTGGATTTGCAGTAGCATCAGACCAGTGATAGGCTAAAAATTGTCGCTTGAAAGCGTTCCACATTTCAGCTGGAGCCCCAAAGAGCTATTGATTGGCACCCACGCAGCCCCTACTAAGACATACTCTCCGCATGATGTCACGTCCTCCGGGGGCCTTAGTAATCCTGAAAGTGTACTGTCGCGGGCTCGGAAGGTGCAATGAGGCCACCAGTCAAAACACCTACACGCGTCAATCGGCCCCCGATTCCCTCAGAGAGGCCACTGTTCGGCCGCCAGGGTGCCCGGACGGAGGCCGACTGCCTGCACAGATTTAGCCCCCGCGACTCTGCAAAGAATTTGCACCGATCGCAAAGCCGTTTCGTTCTTAAAGTGTCACCGCAAGTGATCTACATCGCTGGGACTCCGATAGATCATTTTGCGGTGGATTGGCGGACCAGAGTGTTGTTTTGGTCCATTTCCAGTTTCCGCGGGCTGAACTCCAGATTTATCGAGACACCACGATAAGGCGGCCCCTGCCATCGCCGCATAATCGAGTAATAACAGCAGAAAAGGTAGAGCAACAAAACCATTGTAATTGCGCCGGTCGCCTGCACTGAACCGCTTGCATACCAGCGCGAGTTCACCGCCGGACGGCTCTTTAGATGCAATTTTTCATCATTTTTGCAAGGGTCCTATATACACCAACACACCGGCGGTACACCGCTGCTGTCCCGCACGATCGTCGAGGCCGCGAAAATTCCTGCAGATCAGCCCAAGTATACCCTGAATGTGTGGGATGTGCATTGAATGGGAGATCGCCAGGTGATACGGGAGGCTTAATATCTTTTTACCTTTAAGGTGGTGCACGTGTCTCAATTGCTGCACATTTTCATCGGGTGTTATTTAAGCATTTCAAGAACCTGTTGCACCGTTCCGTTTTTCTCATTTCCCATTTTCAGGCCCGTTCGTTTCATAACTTCGATTTAGTAGCGGCTGCAGCGATTAATGGCTTCGTTTTTCCTTCGAGGAAAAGTGAAGGGCAATTAACCGTAGAAAGTTTATTTGTCTTATTTGCAAACAACATTTGTTTGCTCTTAACGCTTCGATCTCATTAAGATAGGGTCCCGTGAATAGGGCGGCATTTGCTAAGTATTTCGTACGAATTGCATCTGGTGTTGCTTGGTGCAACCGCGTTGACCTCCGGTCCGTGGAATGTCCACAACAGACCGCAAGTAGCATTTGGTTGCACTCTAGAATTAGAATTACTCTTCCTTGTTCAATATTTCAAGAAATATGTGCATAAACTCCTTTCCCTTATATATTTTAAAAAAATACGTTTTTTTTTATAAACTTTTGCATAAAATTTGCTGAAAATTGCTATGCGAATTTCATGGAAATATTTATTTTTACAATTTTCATTTAATGTAGAAAATATTTGGTCTGAAAATTTAAATAATAATACAACTAACTTAGTAGGTTAACTAGGGGGCCTCTGATAGTTTAGTTGTTAGCGCGCTGTCCTACCGTCACAGAGGTCTCCTGCGCTACGTGGTAACACAATGGGTCAAAGTTGGCCTAAGTGTTCCTTTCTAGGCAGCCACAGAAACCTTATCACCTAGTAGGTTAACAATTTCGCATCTAGATTATGTATTAAAATCATTTATACATAATTTATTATTAAATTGTTTACGGTGGACATTAAAACTCATTAAAGTCTTACTGCTTGTATTATACGTACACTAAAGAAAACAAAAAAGATATATTAAATAATAAATAGGCCATATATTAAATAATAAATAGGTCAAATCAATAATATTATAAAAGGATAATATAAATCTATAGAGGCTACTAAAAATAAAAATTGTTAGGATGATAATACACCTTCTTTTGTTAGGGTGATAGTATACCTCTTTTTAATATTCTGAGAGTAAATATCATCAAATGTTTCAAGATTTTTAGAGTGAAGTTCAAGGTTTTGAAATGAA
This sequence comes from Philonicus albiceps, assembly GCA_963969385.1. Lineage (NCBI taxonomy): Eukaryota > Metazoa > Arthropoda > Insecta > Diptera > Asilidae > Philonicus > Philonicus albiceps. The sequence continues at coordinate 9,175,374 of OZ017774.1, read as the reverse complement.
TTTCGAATTTAAATTTTATTTATTTGTGATATTTTCAAAGTAGTAGCAGAGAGTGAGGTACTTTTGAGACAGCATTTTCGACGATTCACCACTCTTTATCGGAAATATTCGACGCCTACCTTTTTAAAGACATCTGCTTCGATTTAATGTTTTGAATTGTTACTAGTATTAATATTATTATATTACTGTCGAACTAGATCTTACAGCAGTAGTGGGGAGACAAAAGGGCAAAAATATCTTTTCAAAATTTTAAAGGCCTTTTTCTCAACACCATGTTTTTTTGACTTGTCGCCACGATTTTAAAAACACTACTCGATCAATTACTTTGGTTTTTCAATATATTTTAATATAATAGATCATTCAATTAGCAAGGCCAATTCTGCTTTGGGCTGCGTTAAATGTTAGTCTAAGGAATTCTCTAAACCTTATGTCACCAAGTTACTCTTCAACTCTTTTGTCAGACCACTTCTGGTTTGGTCACCCTCGCAACCCACATTCATTAAAAGGATTGAATCCGTCCAGCGCAAATTCATCCGCTTTGCCTTGCGCGACCTCCCCTGGGCAGACTTCCTTAATCTTCCCCCCTAAAACGAATCAACCTCCAGTGCCACGCCCTACGTCAAGATATCACAGATATTAACTTCATTCACTAAGCCCTAGCCGGTTCCATCGATTGCCCTGACCTCCTTCGCAGCATAACCCTTAACACTAACCCCCGTAACGGTAGATCTTTCCCTACCTTTCGCCTTGGAAGTTATCGTACTAACTATGCTCACTTCGAACTCTTTACCAAAATGCTGCGGATGGATTTATGGAAAATATAAAATCTATGTATTTCGAAAAAGGGTGTTTAAAGTTTAATTAGAGTATACATTTTTCAGAAAAAATATTCTTAATGTTTCAAATTTCAAAATATTTCAATTCTACATTAAAGTTTCTTGAAAATGGAAAAATGTTATGCATTATACAAGATTTTCATTTCAAATTCCTAATCAAATTCCATTTTAATTATATGCCACTTATTTTCCCTAAAACCCTTTCTTGATCTTTGTAATCAGCATGCCTAAAAACCTTCAACTAACTGAAAATCAAACATCATTTTCAATTTTTCGCCATCTAATTTTATGCCACTATGCAACGATTGCACATCTACAAGGCACAGATGCTTACCTGTATCGGATTCAGTCTAAGAATCAGAAGGTATCACATGACATGAATCCGACACCAATTTTGAACATTCTGAAAAATTCGATCGAAAAAATATCGAGTTTCTTCAAAAGTTGAGCAAGCGACTCACTCGCCTAGGCTTCGTAGGTCTCACGCTGTTGCGCAAAATTTAACGCGCGGCTTAATACGCGCGATTGGAGGAGCATGTCGCCGACGATATTCGCAGGCAGATTATTTCTGGGAATCACAAGAAAAAACGGCAGTAGAAAGACCGCGTTAAGGTATAAAGGTATAAAGGTATTAAAGGTAACTGAGGAACAAAATGACAGTGAACAGCGAAAAACAAGCAACTGCGACCGATGTAGGCGGCAAAAATAATTAAAAGATGAGCGTCGTTTTGTTTTGGACATTTTTTTACTATTTTGTGTCGTGTTCTGCACGAATTCCCCAAGTAGAATGGCTCCAGAGAATATTTTTATCGTCGACGTCAAGGACACTTTTGCGCGAGAAACATATTGACTGGGGAACGGGTTTCGTTTTTCGTAAGACGAACCATAGTAACATGGCCCAAAGCTTTATCATAAATTGATTTGCTGCAACTGCAATATTAATTGCACTCTTCACTGATTCCCGTGCATGACTGTAACCAATAATTTAGCTGGCTTAAAATATTCTTCTAAAGGTCCTACTTGCAATGGTATAAATTAAAAAATTCCAATATCCGCTAAATATAGATGTTGCAAAACACAATAATTCCGAGTTCATGGCGATTCTGAATCGTATTTTCGTAAACCTGAATAAGGCCAATCTTTCATTTAGCACCTCGGCAGTTACCAACAGACATAATCCCTCTTATTGTGTATAGCTCTTTGGTTTCTTGCGCATTGCGTTCAGATATTTCAATAAAATTGAAGGTACTATACCCTCGTTTTTATGATTTGATTGAATTTAATTTTTAAAACTAATCAGGTCAGACTTTGGAAAATAAAGGTGTGAGATCAGCATTTAAATAAAATTTTAAATGTAAAATAAAATTTATATTATCAATGAAAAACGAAAAACATTAAAAATCAAACCATACTTTTTTTTAAACAAATACAATAATTTGTTTAATCCAAAAATTTTAAGAGTATGACTATCTTCTAGACTATTTTTTATTACCGGAATTATTAATAAAAATCAAACCATTTCCAAAATCCAACCAGCAAAAAAGAAGTTATAAGTGCACCGATATTTAAATAATAAATAGAAAGTAACTTAATATGCCAATCGATTCCTTGAAATATTCCTATTAAAATTTTCTTCTAAAATCCTTTCATCTCAAAACATGATTTGAATTGTGTGCTCACTTAACTAGAAGGACTTACGTTGCAAGAGTCTCGCTGGGACTAGGACGCTTTTTAAGAAAGAAGAAACTTCGCCCGTTCTGAAAAATACCAAAAATATGATAATCCGTTCACAAGAGTTCGAGTAATCGGACATCGAATAAGTTTAAAGTTGTACTAAAATTTAAGTTCTCTCGAGCTGTTTAAAAAGAACAGAAATGGTCAATTTCATTCATGTAAACAATATCAGAGTTATTTTTATGTATGATGTATGCTGGTCATCATTAGTGTCATTATCCAATTAGTGTTTGTTACACTTTAGCTACGTACATACATATACTAATGTATCCAAAAAATTAAGTGAATTTCTTTAAAAAATAAAAGATTTTTACTCATTCTTTCAAATCAATTTCGTCGCATTCAAATTAATCCCACCCGATACAATGCACTTATGCTAATATTTTTTTTTCCAATTCTCAAAACAGTCTGAAAAGTCATTTTCTGATTTTCTCCCTTTATTCCCTCGATCGAGTCGAAACGGTGGCCATGGAGTGGTCTTTTGAGTTTAGGGAATAGCCAAAAGTCCCTCGGGGCTAAATAAAGTGAATACGGTGGTTGTGGAATGATACGAATTGAAGTTTTGGCGAAATGGTATCGAATTCCGCAAACAAAATTGTTTTGCTCAACAAAATTAGACATAGTAAAAATCGATTACTCACTCAAGCATACGAAGCTTACAAAAAAACCGAATAGCTCTGCAGCAATTGAATATATTGACTCAAAACTGTGCATAGATATCAAGGACAATACTAACAATCTACAAAAATATAATTATATGCTTTCATAATACCCGCTAATTTTAAATAAGTAATTCACCTAATTTTTTGGAAACAGTAGTAATTCTGTCTTATTATGATTCATACTCGTTCGAACTCCCTTAACAGTGAAAAATACGTCCAAAAAACACTTAAATTTAAAAAGTGATAACAAAACATATCAGGAACATAATATTTGTTATGAATTTTCGAAAATACCAAGAAAAACATCAATGTGCGAACAACGCAAAAATAACTCCTTTAAATTTGCGCTATTTATAATAAATAATAGTCTAGTCTAGTCTTCTAAAAAAAATTGGTCTGCCAAAAATACTTTTTATTTTTTTATACTATGGCAAACTTCATTTTTTATCAACTTTTTAATATAAATTCCTATAAAAATGTACAAAGCCTATCCCAATACCTGAAGGCAATCTCAAACTTAATTCTAGAATGATAAAATATTTTTATTTTTTATTTGGCAACCATAGTTTTGTGTTTATAGTATAAAACGTGATAACAGTAAATCTGCCATAGTAAACTAACTAATTTTAATAGATATGTAGATGAGATATCAAAGGTTATTTTATAAAAATCGGAAAAAAATTGTTGTGACACGGTAGCGGAGATAGATCATCATTTATTTAAAAAAAAATGCATGATCGTGACTCTTCAAAATTAGGTTTGATGTAGTAAAATCAGTTTTTTTGCTAACACGCAAATTTTGATAGATAGAGAAGGTCTCAAAATTTATTTTAAAAAGACAAATAAACAGGTGTTTTCAGATGCACACGATTGACAGTGACATTGATGTCATAACTTTAAAAATTAAGTCTTCCATAGTAAAAAATATTTGTTCGCTGATAGACAAATTTGTTAGAAAAACATTATTTACAATAAATAGTACAAATTTCAAGGTGTTCTTATAACGCACATTCGCGTTCTATTTTTAATTTCAGGTATTTTTTCACGTATTTTTCACTATGTTGCATAAATTTAAAAAGTTAAATAAGTCGGTAGAAGACATTTTAGAAAAGAAATTTTGATATAACGAATGTATATAATTTTATTTGAAATACATACATTTTTATTTTAAGTATAACTAAAACCATAATTTAATAATTTAAACAAATTATCTTCGACCCAGAAAAAGTTCCCCTTGCAAAATCGATTTATGGTCGAAGATACTGCGTCCATGGTGCTGTTGTAAAAAATTGCACAATAACATAAAAATGCAATAAAACCGGATTAAAATATGTAGAGATAAGATCATCAAATACTTTCGATATAAATCGAATTCTACGAATAGGTTTTTCAGAAAATTTACATTTCCTGTATTTGCATAAAAGTATTTGTTAGTCATTGGATTGGGAAAGAAATATGATTCACTAACAAACAACTTGAATGAAGTCTCTTAATTATTATTAGTCTTAAATTTATAACTATTAAATATTTCGAAAGTCTTTAAATCAATTTTTGATTTCCTTATTTGTTATCATCGACTACGACTCGTAAAACCTGCTCTACGTTAAGAATTTAAAAGAGGCATGCTTTCGAAGTGCCAAAGGAGGTGGAAAGGCAACGTCTTCCTGTCGTTAAACGAATTTCTCTAGCCCCCCAACACCGTCTCATCTCATCTCATCTGTAATTTAACCCACAGCGGAAAATCTCGCTAAGACGGTGCCTTAGGTGCTAATGCTGTGCTAATGTTGTTCTTAACTTGAATATGTTTCAGGGATTGCTCCTTTCGCGAGATTAGAGCATAATTACTATTTCACTAGTGGAACTGCCTGGGGCGGTTCTATCGACGGCTGTGGCTGGCAATTTACGCGGTGCAAGCATAAAGGGACCGCACACCACGCACAAAAGGATTGCGTTGGGGGCGGAGAGCTCTTCAGATAATTCACTGCTTATCAGATGGAATCGGATTTGAGGCAATTTAACACCGCAGGAAGGAAATAATGCTCGCTTCAGCCATCCGAGGTGAATTGTACCGGAGATACATATATCCCCTTTATACCGCGTTTAAGCAGATATTCCTCCCGGACGAATCCGGAGAATCCCCCCGCAAATGAAATTTTCATAGATCGGCCTAATCCTTCTGAGGATTGTTCGTGTCTGCCAGTCAAAATAATCAGGATAGAGAGAGTTCCGGCGACCCGATGTAGAGGGCAGATAAACCACTTTATAACTTTCATTAAATTGATTTCTCCCATTCGGATGGCTTAGCACCTCCTTCGGGAACTAAAATCAAACTTGTAGCCACGTCGTATGAGGAGCGATAAAATAAAGGAGCTAACCTGTTACCCTGCGGTGATCACCCGGTCATTCAAAACGACATATCCTTTTACTTTTTTTCCCCTATTCTGTAAATTCCTGCCGAACCGAAAGGACTCGTTTTACGGCACAAAAGTTGAGAACAGGTGAACCATTTGTCTTGGATGTTTCATTTTCAATTCACAGCGACCGTAAAAGTTGATCATAAAGTTTTTTATGTCAACCCTCTTTTACTTCCAGTTTTATAAGTGAGTCGGTATCCTTTCAGGGCGGTAAATCCAACCCAATTTTCGGGAGGTGCCGTTTAATGTTGTTTTATTAAGAGAATTTTATAGACACACCGACGCTGGACGTTGAATGCGAATCTCTTGAGGATCCATGTTAGGGTAATTGGGTAATTGCGATTTTATGAACAATAGCCTACAGTTATTTAGAATAGATGAATCGAATTCAGTTTAAGAACGGATTTCAAGACATTTCAAAGTTCTTACACTGATGGATGAACTAAATCTTATCTTGAATAGCACCAAACATTCCTTAAAATCTACAAAGTTACTTTCCACAGACTATACATATTCAAGTAAAAATGTGATAAAACTGGTGTCTACTACGATCCATTCTTTTTTATAGTATTTCAATGGTCGCATAACTTTGCATCAACATAGTAAAAGAATTGTGTTGCTTTGGATTTCTTCCTCTTCTGTAATTTATGTGGGTTCCAAATATATACCTAATTCTTCTTAAGCACACTAATCTGAATTTATTTTTGTTTTAATACACGATTTCCTGAGCGTAAAAATGTCGACTTTTTACTTTTATAATAGAGTTTAATTTTACGTTACTTCCAATATTGAGATATTACAAAATAAACTTCAGAACGAATATCCAGCATTTAATTTACTCTAGAAATGAATAAAAGAAACAAAAGTGAAAGGAGTACAACTTTCAAACTGTGCAACCTTTACTAATTTTATTTCGTGCGACAAACACGCATTTCCAAAACTTATGTAGAAATATTAGCAGAAACCAAGTAAATTTGTAATTTTTGCAATCTTCGGCAAAACATTGTAACTGACTTTGAAGTTTTTTGAAATTTAAAGGTAAGTATCTCAGGAAATGCAAATAATCGGTAATGTATTTTTTTTTCCTAATCGTCGCTTTTGATCCTAAATAAAAGTTTTACCTACAAAATTTCATCAAAATCCGTGAGAGGACCTTAAACTCAACTGCTATTGTACTCGTTTACCCTATTTTTCTTTTAAAACGAAAACTATTTCAAAATGTTGATTTGTGAATTCGTTATCTCTAATGAAATGACCTATCACGCCTTCGAATACAACTTTCAATTATTTTTTTTAAACACTTTTATATAAAACCAATATTTAGCGTGACTTTAAAACATTTTTCTTGTCTTTATTTACAGGTAAGACATCAAATGAAGCATCTGCTCGTTAAATTTAAAAAGTGAGTAAGAAAAATATCCAAAGCGGTGATTTATGCACCCGAACCAACGATATGTCACCGCATTTTAGCCCAAATCGCATAATATCAGCGCACATTGGTCGCCCAAAGACATTTTACTTTCTAAGAATCACGTTTTGTTGCATAATCGTCCACAGCAGACCGCAAAATGCAGACATTTAAGCGCAACAGAAATCAAAACCACCCGCCGTATACCTTGAGATTACCTCACCTTTAGCGTGCACGTTAGTAACGCTACCATAAAATAAATCTGAGCGCCTCACCTCGATTCCACGCCGAAGCCCCCATTGATCAGGTTACGACTTCCTCAATGTCTCTCTAATCTGCCTGGGAGGGAAATCGCCGGCGGTGGCCGAGCGGTTCACAACAATTTCGCGGTGGGATATAAAAAAACACCTGAGTGCATCTCGCGGTGGGGCCCATTTAGCCGGTCACCCTATGCATTTGCATCCAGCCATTGTTTTTTCAAGCTGTGCAATTTCCCGGTTTTGTGCGGAAAGACAAAAAACAAAAAAAAAAAAAACAAATTTTCCTTTCACGACCGTTGACTTACTGACCAAGAAATCACCTGTCCGTTCACCTAAAGTAGGTGATATGACGAAACTCGGCGCAGCCTCCATGACTAGCGCTGAGACGCCCCATCAATTTTAGTGTTTGATGGATTCATCACGGGCTCCGTTCTGACTGCTTGACATGGGGTATTTGCAAATTCAGCGATCGATCCATGCGCGAAATGTAATACTTGTGATCGATAAGGTGAAACTGATCATTAATCAATTTCTGTAAGAATTTTCGTGCTGACACTAAAAATTTACCTGTCATTGTACGATTCCTCTGGCACGTTACGAGCAATTGACTATCAATAATTGGTCCAGGCGCCAGCAACAGGAAAATATGAAAGGACCGATCGTACTACAGCTTGTAGGTGTCTAACATCTAAATACTGTCACTACTTATTATACATCGTCTTTCGCGCCGCGATTCTTTTCTGATAATTAATACTTTAATTTAGATAGACGTTAGTGAAAGTCTAAGGGAAAATTGATCAATGTTCAATTACAGTAGATCTATTCACGTGACCAATCTGTAATTGTGGCTGTTGGTGATGCCGATCGACGGCATCATACGTCTTATTAACTCATATATTTTGCACTAGTTAACACTTTGAAAAATTTAGAAAAGAATTAAAGGGGGTACTTAACTAATTTTATTTTTAATTTTATATGTCAATTAAAGGAATTGTTGTGAGGAACACAAAAATATTTATTTGATAATTTTAAAGAGCATATTTTAAAAAATTTACACATTTATACCTCTATCCCATTTATCTCTAAAGGTATTATTTATTTATTTATTTAACAAAAATAGAAGAACAATACAATTGAATCCCTACTTAAAAAAACCTAGCGCTCTCGGGAACATAGCCCATATGACGCTAAAAGTACAGGACCTAAAATTTTCAAAAAATTAGGGAATATACCGCCTTATTTACAATTTACAGAAAAATCATAACTAAAGTCTAAGGCCTTCTAGTAATGAATTTTTAAATATAAGCTGAACTGATTACAATTATTGCGTAATATGCTTAAGTTTTTTCTTTAAAAAATAATTAGAAAAGTAACTACTTATTAAGATTTACGGTAACATATAGGTGCGGAACCCTCAAATAGTGCAAACAAAAATTCTCAGAGTAAGTTGATGTGATTATATGACTATCTACCGACTAGACGCAAGAAGAAGTCATTGCGAATGGGTTTAAGAATTTTTAATTGAAATATCACATTTTATCATTGGTGTGAATCAAAAACAGACCTCCTTAATTTTATAAAAATTTCTGTCAACCGTGAACCTATATAAATACTTTACTTTCATAATAAATTTAGATTTAGCTTGTTCTTAGCATTTACACTACACTGAGGGGAATATGTATAGTTAGACGCATCTACTTTTTCAACATAAGCTTGAGAATGAAAGCATTTCAATGTGTGTTTTTCTATGATTTTGTAACAGAGAAAAGTCTATGGTCTAACCATATTTGACCCAGTGTATCTTTAAGAATGGTTAAAGCAATTTGTATAAAGTAAATTGAATCTTTATTAATAATTTTATATGCTTCAGATATTGCGGAAAAGTATTATTAAGTAATTTACGAATACTTTTCCACAAACGTGACAATATAAAAGTGACTAAAAGCATTTAAGTCGTTTTAAAACCAATTTATTTACCTTTTTCGCCTTCGTTACGCTTAATGACCTTTTCGTGATCACACCTCTTTTACTTACAGCAGGTATCCTAGATAAATTCCCAAAATAGTCCAAAAAAAAAAAAAAGGAAAGTAAAAGGTCAGCTGGGTAGTGAAATATGCAAACGCGACATTTTAAGCATGCGAAAACAAATTATGTGCGAGAAATTATGCAAATTAAATGCACTTTTACGAGTCTCAAAGAAGACGGCAGCTAGATGACCGAATTGTCGTCGTCTGGATAGGGCCATTAGGGCGAGGAGGGGGGCTCTCTCGCGGCATCTGCAGCACCTCCATCCATTAATCACGGGCGCCCCATAAAAATTCCAAATAGCAAATGCTTTTTAGCATCATCCACGAGAGGTGGCCATAAATCTGAATAATTCCCAGATAATCATAAATCACGGAAAAGAAACGCTATGAGAGCAACATCTCATTCGCATGGCATTACTACGTTTTCCGTTATGTGCATGCACCGCGCTGAATGCCTGGATGACTTCCGCCACCCCCGCAGCATCTGCTAAGAATTGCACTATGCCGGTGAAGTGCAGTTTCCACTGATCAGCCCAGAGGAGGACAAAGCAAAAAAAAAAAAAATCTCAGCCCGCGCGTGTGGTTCTCCTGGGACGCGGGGGCTTCGCGATCTGTCGCCAGAACACTAGTGCGCCACGGAGCAGAAACTCCTCCAGATCAAAGCTAACTGGATGCTGAGGATAGGGAACTGCAGCTACAAACTGCATCATTAGCTGTCGACGTGTGCTCCGCGGTGCACAGGTGGTCACAGGTAACCGCGCTCCGACCACTTCTTCGGGTTGCAAGGTTAACTGGGAACAGAAAACGTCGCGGATGACTGCCATAAATTAGCCAACGCTTGGGAACTAGTCGCGCTCCGCCAATGCAGCATCAAAAGAGAGCTCGAAGTCGTCTTAGGTTGCGCAAGTTCCATTCGGAACCCTTTGTATGTACCACGATCAGATTTACAGCCCTCATACATTTAAGGAGTGTTATTCCAGCTCTCGGAAGAGCACCACTTACCATAGCATATAAAATCGATCAATAACAGAGCTTAAAATTCATAATGACCTTGAACCCTGTCTAGAAATCAAACTCATGGGTCATTTCAAGGTCAATTGAAATTTTATATATGAAAATCTTTATTTGTGACATCAAAATTCAAAAAGAGTGAATTATTAAACTCAAATACACCCAGTTCTGCTTTAAAACAACTTTAAATTACACTAATTATATTAAATAATAAAGCGAGCCACACATTAAATTGCTACAATCAAATTATCATTATTACGTACATTTAATAAAAGGTATTTAAAAGTCATTATCCATCGAATCGAAATAAGAGAAGTGTATATAAAATCAGGACACTTTCCCTTCTTTTAAGAGAAAATTGCTTGTTTAAAGAAATATCGAATTTCTCATGTAAATAAGAAACCATTATTTTTCTCATTGGACCAACATATTATTTATTATTCTTCTTAAAATTGTAATTTGTTTATCAATAATAGTTTTCTTAAGTGTTCTTTTAGATTCATATTTTTTTCATTTAAGTTTTTTCGTTATTAGCTACGAACCTCCTAGTCCAGTTACATTAGATAGTTAGGCAGAGTGGATTAAAAATTAATTGTTAGTCTATTTAAAGCAGCCCGACTAAGGGACACATTCCGAGTTATAAATCGAGGGCACCGGCTGGGCACTAAATCTCCGTACTGAGACAACCCAGAGACGATCATTGCCCTCCCGAAAAAGAGTCCCTGTAATTTAAGACCAGCGTCCCGGGAACAACCCTAAAATAGTAGGTTATTGCAGTTCACTAGAACGTCGCTAGGTGCACATTCTGGTCGAAATGCATCGGAATTCATAGCGTGAGCCGAGGAGTAATTCAGCGCGAAGAGCTATCAACTGCGATTGCAATTAATCTCAGCTCACACGATTTGTGGTAGTAGCCCGTCGAGCTCCAGCTGGAGCTCGGGTGCTCCGCAGCATTTAGCGTGCCATTTCGCCTCGGACTAAGTCCGCCCCATAAATTTGGCTCACCGTGGCAAAAGATTGACACTAGCGTGGTATAGAACCCTACTTGGAAAACGTTCTGTGCTTTTAATTGAATCGCGTGAATTTTCTGAATTTAATAATGCGAACTGTTTGTGCGGTGCACGCCTGCTAATTGATTTAATTGGTCTCGATAACTCACTTCCTAGGGAAAACATTCCTACAAAGCTCCAATGAGAGGCACTAACAACGTTGCATTCAGATTTTATCCGACATTCTAAGCAAACTGCCGAGAGGCATACCTATGTTAAAATTTGTTTGAAACATTTAATCGTAATTTGGCAAGAATCAGAATACGAAATCATAACTATTTTGGCTTTAATTAATCGATTAGTCTCTTATATTTTAACACGAATGTATCAGTTTTAAGCAACTCCTTCCTCTAACTTAGTTTTCGAAATTCTCCTATATTAAGATTTTAAGAGCTATTGCAAAATAAGCAGACGAATAAAAACATCCGGAAATTCGGAAAATTGAAAATATCTACAAAAAATATGGTGTTTGAAAAAAGGGAAACAACTTTATTATAACTATTTAAATTCTTTTTAAAAATTATATCTTAATTTTGATATCTAATTCAATATCATTTTGCGGAGATTTTAAAATTTTCCAGTTTTAAATATTTAAGTGGACAGATTTCCTTTTAATAAATAATAAAAAGATGTTACTTTCGGAACTGAATCAGATTTGTAATATAAAACTTCCTTAATTTACGAGTACTACCCAAATGCAAAATAGTTGGTCTAGTGACAAATTATAACAGTCTATTTTATAACTAAGCATATATTTTTCAAATAACTATTTATTAAATAAAATTTATTCTTGTTTTATAATCTCTGGAAGTCATGTCCTTAAATTATTTAATGAACGAAGTTCTTCAAGGTTTCTGGCCGGATATTTTTTGAATCTTTTCTTCATTTTTCCCCAAAGAGACTCTATTGGAGAGAAATCAGGACTATTAGAGGGCCATTCCAGTAAAGGAATGTCATGAGCCCTGATCCAAGATATTGTGGACCTTGCTGTGTGGCAGGGAGCTCCGTTCTGTTGGAAAATATATTCTCCTTCAGCGGACTCCAGTTTCTTAATAGAAGGAAGGAATTCCTTTTCTAGTATATTTTGATATTTTGCCGCGTTTTATAGTTATAAAATAGACTGTTAAAATTTGTCACTAGACCAACTATTTTGCATTTGGGTAGTATATCCATCCAGCTTGTGACAAAAATTCAATCCCAAAATACTTTTTAGTTCTAGATTTGAAATTTTTGATTCGCATATTTTAAAATTTTAATATTGATAACTATGGTTTAAAAGTAATCTTTTTCTTCTGATATATATTCAATATATTTTGGATTAGAGATAAATGTATTTCTGATTCCCACAAAATTCAAAACCATTTAGAACGTAAAATATTCACAAGCATTCTAGCAATGTCAGAAAATTCGACTTAAAACTTTAATATAAATGTTTGTTATTTAAAATTTGAAATTCATTCATCAAACTATTCATATAGTTTTCAAAATCATGTGAATACTTTCAGAATGCAAAAAGAAAAATCGAATTTAGTCACCTCAACTTAATAAAGTCATCGGTTGTATAGTTGTTAAAAACATAATTTTAAATTTATGGATTATTCCACATCGACGGGTGGGACGTTTTTACACTTTTTTGAGAAACTTTCAAATATTTTAAAAAAATATTAAAAGTATAAGCGAAGCATTATAATGCATGTTGTGATAACATTCCTAGGTATATATTTTACGATATGATAAAGTAAAAACCATAAATATTTTCTCTAACTTTTTAAAATTCATATATTTGCATGCGTAATAGGTGGGCCAAGAGTTTTCTATCTGTAATTAGATAATTTTGTGTACTTGAAGGAGAAATTCAGTTCAAATAGATCATCTACAGCCCTAATTTTATGTTATGGTAGTACTTGAATAATGTCGTTAATTTCTAAAAAATAGGTGACTGTAAAACAAATACAAATATTTTTTAAGAAGCTTAAAATGTAGCGACGGGTGGGACGATTAAACAAAGAAATAAATGGATTTAAAACAGTTTTCTTAATTATTTTGTTATTATCTGGTAGTATACATATATAGTACACATATGTTAAGACTTTTCCTTGTGAAAAAACACTTATTTCATGGTAAAGTTCAACTTATTACGAGTGACGGGTGGGACAAAAAAAAAATCAACGTTTAACTGAGTAAATACAAAAAATTAAAAATGTTATTTTTTTATATTCGTATATTTCGAACCACTATGAAACTTAAATAATACTGTAAGCTCTAAATTAAAGTAATTTGTGCCACCATACATTTTATTGGTGAGGGTCACCTTCTAAAGAATGACCCTTATGTCTCTAAATACAGATCTAAATCGATACTCGTAAAATATGAGGAATTACCGGTCAATTCGTAACCAACAAATAGAGAAAATTAACTTAATTTACCGCATTTGTTTGGAGCAATTACCGACCAAACAGTGCCTCAATTAAGTGCAATTTTCGAGACATTTAGCAAAGAATCAGTGCAATGCCACAAAATGCATTAAATTCCGATATCCACCTGTGCGCGCTTGTTTTACGTTAGATTGAAAACTTCTGTAGAAATAAATCCAACTTCCAACGATTTTTTTCCAGGAAACACGGAACCGGGTTTAGTGCAGGGGCAAAACGACAGCATCAAGAAGTCGAACTGAACTGGCCCCAAACTCCGGCCTTTTACGGCAAATTGGAGAATGCCTTCGCTGAGATTCAGACATAAATCGCGGCATAGCCCCACACGCCGCCGTGTTTTTTGAGGTGTTTATCGCTGCCGTGCCGCCGGCCGGGTGACTTATTTCGCTTGTTTTACCCCAAACAACTTTTCATGTTGGCACATTGGGCTTTGTCGCCCCGTAATTTTGCATTTTAATTTTATTTATACCCAGCCGAGGTGAGAGCACAACATAAATGGAAAAGCATGCAACGGCCCCGGCAATCTTTCCCCCAGGTGCTATGATTTTGTCCTCATTGGACCGGGCTTTAATACAGCCAAGTGGCATGACTGTTGGCCCGAGTTATGCAAGTCACTAAATTAGAGAAAGGAATGAATACAGCTTTTCATTATTGTCTTTTTGCATAAATAATGTCGACATTTAATTTTCTTGAAACATGAACACTTTATACGGTTCAAATTATACTGCTTAGGTTTAATAATAACTGAAACTTCTTAAATTATCATGATTTTGCAAACCATATAATTTTATAAAACGTGTCACTTTTCGTGATCCTAAGGTATTAGAAATAAAGTAACGCGACAAATAGAATACGCCCCATAACTTGATTAATTTCCACTACCTTTTACCAATTATTGTTACCGTGTAATTCTAGTTATATTCTATTATTTAACTTTATATGCATAATGCTATTAAAGGTTAAGACTAGTCAACTTTATCAAAAAAATCACTTGTTTGCATTTCCTTAAAGTACATTATTCTGAAAATATTCTCTAAAAACTTAAAGCTGATCAAATGAATAGTTTTGAAGTAATCTTATAATAATTAATAACTTTAGGATCCCCTTACTATTGACGACAGGAAGTAAAACTTTAGCAGTTTGCTTATTCGAATTATTTTGTGTTTTTATCGATATTTTCTTTTATAAACCACTACCCAATGCCCAGTACGCTCTAATGCACTAAAACAAAATGTGTTTTTCTTTTCAAATTTAAATTTGAATACCTAGAATTAGTCATATCATGTGCCAATATTCTTTTCACAAAATGCACTAATTGCATACATAGTTGCAGTGAATATTAAATGTGTTTGACTTGCCCTTTATCGAAAAATTCTCAAACCTTTTCTTAACCCTAAACTATACTCGAAACCTATTCGTATACTGGCATAATTTAAGCTCAATGGGCCCAGTAGTTTTGGAGCCTATGCAATTTAGACAAACAATAATTGCTTTTTATATACTTTGGAGCATAACTATAGCATCACACATATTTTCTAAAATTGACCTTATTATGTGCATTTCCTGACAACACTACGTTAGAATTCGAAAAATAAGCAATTTGTATATAGGCGTACCTTCTGTACATAAGCACAGAAAAATATAACAATAACATACTATTTTTCTTGTGTTGCACAACTATAGAACCATTTTTTAATTAATTCGGTTTTTGGTGTTCTTCGATTAGAATTCGGTTGCAACGGCTTCTGATTTTAACAAATTGTAATTTGTTGTAAAAGTTTATAAAATGCTGCGTGAACAAGAAAAAGGAGAATTTTTGCGTATCAAGAGGAAAGACTTGGATTCCGTGCGATTGCGCGAAAAATTAGTCGCTCGCACAAGGTAGTTATGAACTTTCTTAGTAACCCCGAGTATTAAGAAAGGAGGACCTAGAAAAAAGTTTTCTGAACGCGATAAGCGCCGTATTGCTAATTCAGCAAGCAATACCTTAAAGATTTGCAGTCAACTTGCAAAGAAATGCCAAGTGAATGTTTCACGTTGGACGGTGCACCGTGCGCTTAAGGAAAATCCTCATATTGTGCGACAAAAGCTTGTCTATTCCTAAGCTCTTACCACACCACAAGGGCTGCTCGACTACAGTTTGCGGGTAAAAACATTAATAAGGTATGGCATCAAGTAAGTTCACTTTAAATTAAAACTTGATGTTTTGCTGCCGAACTAAAAATCAATTTTCATGCTCAATATTGCGTTTCTAACTTTTAGATAATTTTCTCAGACGAGAAAAAGAAAAGAAAAGAGCCTAAGTACCTACTTCTCAAAGAGAAATTTTGGTGGCGGGGGTCTTATGGTCTGGGGAGCCCTTTTGTTACAAAGGCGTCCTTGAGCTTGCTTTTCCCAGTACACGAATGAATAGTTCAGAGTACACTAGCATCCTGCAGAATAACTTGCTACCACTTTTTGAAACAAACGACCAATCTCAGTGGATATTACAGCAAGATAATGCTACGGTACATACCAGTCGTCAGATAAAACAGTGGTTCAACATTATTGGGATTGAAATTATGCAATGGCCAGCTTGCTCTCCAGATCATAATCCCATCGAAAATCGTTGGGTTGTTCTTATGCGTAAAGTTTATGCGCAGAACCGGCAGTATTCTACGATAGGAAATTTAAAAGCCGCTATCATTGAAGCTTGGAATGGGTTTGATGGACAAATTATAAAAAATAGTAATGTCTGAAATAAATTAAGTTAGCTAGATTTTTATATAAAATAATTCTACTGCAACAAATGTTATCTTTGTACAAGTAGACTACAATACTAATTAAAACCGTCAACTTAATAAATCTTTGGGACCAAGGGCACGTTGAGTTTATAATCCAGAAATTTACATTTCTATCGCATACGCAAAATTGAATTTATTGTAAATGTAAATCCTGCGTAATTTTGCATTAGACATAAATTAGGTAAAACTATCAAGGACTCAACTACAGTTAGTTTTTCAGAGTTAAAACTCTCCTTGGAAATGTTTTAAAATGTGTTTACATAGTTAATTGAAAATGTACTCATTAATTCACCAGAACCGAAATTAAAATGCATACAAAGTCTCAAAGGAATGAAGCTAATTCAAGCAATTCAACTTGAAGGAACTTATTAGTGAATAGGGTCGTAAACTCCTCCCTGCAGTCCTAGAAATTTGAATATATAAATAATTCTTCTTGATTAACAAAAAAAAAAAGAAAAATTATTAAAGATGAACGAAAAACTCGATTGCACAAATAACAGAAGGGAGAAGAACAAACTCTAAAATCTAGAATTCCATTTGAGCAATGCTGAATGCACCATGAAGTGTTGTTTTTGCCTATACCTTATACCTTAAAACTTACTAAATTATTTAAACCCCGGCTGCGATACCTTTTAATATTTAAGTTATATTATGTATATACATTTCAACTCATTTCATCAAGACCTTTCATTTGATACTCATATCAGTGGGTATAAAATTAAATAAAAATACACATGTAACGAAAATAATTCAAAAATTATATAGCGTATAGCACTCACATGACGAATCTAACAAGATATCATTTATTACAATCCTTGAAGTCATGTAGATTGCTGGACGTGCCAAAGAAATGGGCATACTTTCGTGCATACACAAATATGACAAATATGACCATCCTTATGAGGCATTCGGATAATAAAGTGTTGTGAAAAGATGCACTAAAAAAGACCCTCATATACACATACATCCTATTAATATACACATCCATAGGTATATTATGATTTTCGAATTTTATTAACATAGAATACTAAAATTTAAAGAAATTTCTGCTAATTAAACCACTATTTAGAGAGTTTTAGAATAAAATTCGAAGAAGTTGAAACAGTTTTATTTAAAGGGCTTTGTTATCTGATTTTCAAACTTTAAACGAACTTAGCCATTTACTTAGAAAATGAAATGTGCAAAGAAAACTAAATAAATCCGAAGTTTTCCTTGCTACTTTCAAATGGAATGTTGTAAATGAACCTTTATGAGGTTTAACTTAAACCGGAGTAAAGCAAACTTTTGTATTTTTTTAAAATAAATTTATGTTGTGGTAATATTTATTTTAATTTCTAACGTTCAAATTATTTCAGCTTTTTAGTAAAAATTATGTGATAGTAAAGGTCTTAAAATGAAATAATGTATTCAAATGCATTTAATTTTATAGATTTTATGTGATACTCCGTCGATATTCAGGAGATGCTTATTTAACGATTCTCTGAAGTATAAAAATGCAATATCCTGATCCAGAAAAATGATGAAGAGTTGAACAGGTCATAAACCCACGACCTGCCACATAATCATAATTCGCCGATAAAAATGATGAGCAAACAAAAGTGTTGCATAAATCTTTACCCAATAAATCACTGCCGCGTCAGTGGCCTGACTCATCTAAAAAATTGAACGTCTCTTCCAAGAAGGCAATAAATTGCCTTCTTATTTTTCAGAGTCAGGGTGCTTTGGGTGCTCCGCGAAAAGGTCTGTTTCGCTAACAAGAGCGTCCCGTCGCGGATCCCATAATAATCGGATTCCTCGTTTATTTCAAATTTTTATTCTGCCACCGTCTGTCGCAGGTAGAGCGAGATATACGAAAAGTTTGTTTAAGACTTCGCCTGCATAATCCGACGCTCCGTGAATAATTGATATCGCGAAATACTGTGGCGTTAAATAACTCCACGAGCTGCTGCTCCGCCCCTCGCCGGTGCCCCGCTTGTCTTAGAGACAGAGAGCTTTTCTAGACGCTTAACTGAAAATGTTACACGAAAATGCTACAGATTTGTAGCGACGGATGCTGTGCTAAAAACTTCTTTCAGAGCTTATCTCCCGGATAAGCTTCCTATTCATGGCTCCGGCCGGGACCCTATCCTCCTGCGGCGGGGGTAGAAACCGGCCTCGTCCCGGGAAGCATGATTCTCCTAATCTACACCCACTTCACTTCTTCCGCACTCCATCCGTCGCGGAATGTTAACAATCTTCACGGAATTATGGAGTTTCATGAATTTTCCTTTTGCTTTTTTACGGCTGCCGTGCCGCTCCGTGCCGGGACCGGAATGGGTCCGGGCCGGGGCCGGGGCCAGGTTTTTGCGCCCGGGAGTATATCTCATTTCATCGTGCGCAGCCAGCGACGACGGTGACGGCCATGTTCAGAAAAGACCCATAAATCGCCCGGTGAGGTTGCCGGTGCTCCTCGGATGCTGCTGTGGGTACCAGAACCCCTCCCCCCCCTTTTTATTCGCTGATTAAATCAATCAAAAGTGGTTCTCGCCGCCGACATTTTTTCAGGACATTTGGGCGACTTTTCCCTTTCGAGAATTTATGATGAAATAAAATTTATTGGGATCCTGCTCGATTATCGCAACGTTCTCACATTTTATTTATTTACTTTTTTTTTTTTTTGATGCTCCATCCCGGCAGGGGGTATTTTTAATTTAACGGAAGCCTTCAGGATTTATTGATATGCGATCAGAGGCAATCGTAAAGTAAGAAATATAACGACTCTTGGTCGTCATCTCCTATAACTTCCATTCATTTCATTTTTATTTTGATTCCTGATCATATACTGGAAAATAATAGAAATATTTTATTTTTCCTTAAAACTGAGAAATCATTTTCATTCTAATATCTTTCTGTTTTAATTTAATTTAAAAATCCCTTTTTATTCCCAAATCATACCAAACCTTTGTAAAATATTACCAAACTACATAAAAAGTCTTTACCTCTTGCCTCGAGTTGTGTATAGAAAAAAGAGTTTCAAGATCAAGCTCGGTTTTGTAATGTAAAAATTTACACTGAAGTTTTTTTGCTCACTTTTTTAGAATATGACCCAAGATGATCCGCGAAAGACGTATTTGCTTTAAAAATTACACCTAATACCTTGATCTTGTCTACTCTGATCAGAAAATTGTTATTTATCATATACGGATATATCTAATATGTATATTTAGTGACAATTATAAACTAATAAGGATCTACCAACATGTAATTTGTACTTTGGGTCGTTATTGATAAAAAGATATATCCCATTTTTAAAAAGATGATTTCACATTCGATTTTTGAATATCCTCATATTGAAATCGGTCGGAAAAAAAAATGTAGCTTTTCGGACCCTTCTACAGAAACATATTAGAGGATAGTACTAATATTTTTAATATTTTAAAGTAAAAATGTTTTGTTCGTTTATTACCTGTAAAGCTAGCCTGTAATACTATAACCCTACGGGCTGATCCCGCGCTAACGCGCATTTGTAAATAGTCGAACTCAAAACCATATCTTGGGCAAATTCAAATATGTTTTTGTTTTTAAACATGAATTCCAAAAAGAAAAGGCTTTTCTTTAAAACTTACAGTCGATTCCAATTATTCATGTGTTTCCTCATTCAGATAGGATATTTTTATAATACGTACTTTCAGATACTACAATTGGTTTTTCCAAACAGGCTTTTTGTTACTGAATGTAGTGAATTCAGTCATAATTATTTATTATTTCAATATATGGTAAGTATGTATGTACCTAATATGATTAGTTATGATGATATTTGTAAATTTTGGGAAGACGTGCTATTTTGCACAAAAATGTGCGGTCTTAGACGTACATATATCTTAAAATATTTATTAGCGGTCCTTAAGGTGTTAAAATGATAAACGAAGACTTTCTTAAGTGATCTTTTGTATATGGACA